>CM026278.1:17352447-17558545 GCA_014851415.1 Cnaphalocrocis medinalis
CGGATTTTATTTATCTAAGAACTGTAACTGACTAACATATACTACATTTACTAGTATGTAGTGTGTGTGTTTAGAAGCTCCACCAAAGCTTCGTGTCACTTAATACAAGACGAATTGGTTTTACCTACCTTGTTAACCTGCCCTAGATGAGGGTTTTAGAAGGTAGTTTATTTGCGCCAACGTCGTGCGACATCTACCGCAACAAGCAATAAACTAAATGAAGTCTCCTCTCTCGAACTCTTAAAGGAAGAGTAGGGTTGACAACTGACATTCCTATCTTGTCTACTGTAACCCTATTTTTGTTTTTTTATTTATTTTAGAGACTCCTATAAAATTCCTACAAAATAATTACACACAGAAGTTAGACTTTGACCTGATTTTGAATATAGAAGAGTTCGTTGACACATGCTAGGGTTGTTGCCCGGCATGAGTACATAAGCGCGAGGCCTTTACCATAGACCTCGACAGTTTGACAATCTTATGTCATAAGTTAGGTTTAATTAAAGGTCACTGATACGTTGCCGGCCTTTTAGCATAGACGCTGGCGCTATTTTTTAAGGCCCCAAGTCAAAAAAAATCTTTTCTCTTTGGCTAGACTTCGATTTAGGGATTTTAAAGAGATAACTGCTGAAATGAAATCGTTATACATAACTGAGGCATTCGGTAGAAAGTTCCGCAAAAAATGCAAAGTAATATGGAAGGCCGAAAAGGAATTATATCCAACAGGGGAAGGAGAAGGTTAACGAATGTATGTCATACAATAACTTGAAGGTGTCGGCGATGTCGAGGGAATGAACGGAGGACACTGACAAGAGCGACGCTCTTAATTTAGAAGAAAGAGATTGCCGTTTACCTATGGTGTAGCAACCCTACTAGCCTATGAGGAGCAGAACATCGCACTATGAAGGGACTTATGCGTGTAGCACGCATGATTACGGTCACTTTCTTTAGCCCCGCTCAACCGCCTACTCCTTCTAATGGAAAATAGAGGTACCTATTGTTTCTACTTACACATTAAGCAGATTATATTTGTGTAGCCACCCTACCACTAGGTACATCGCGGTTATCTAGAAAGTTTTGCTCTATAGACTAACTAATATGCTAAATGATTAAAATAAATAAAGTCGAATTTATCTACTCTCTTACTGGATGAAAAGTGATATTTTGAAATATTCACCTTATTTAATAAGTATGGGTAAGGCTTAATTTTAGACGCTATTTATTTTTAAAAACATTAAGGCATATAATATTTAGTAATGGCATTTTGATCTTCCATAATTTGGTTTATAGTAGTCTCCGGTTATTATAGTCCTACTTAGAAAATCGAAAATATGTGACGTCATAAAGGTCAAACAAAGGTCGCAGCTTTTTCCTCAAATGGCTAAATAAACACGAAACCAAGTGCATTATTTACTTAAGAATAAATGAAAAAAACCAAATCAAATCTAATAACTGTTTTTTTTTGTTTCGGGAAAATCTCAACAAAATCCACAAATTTTTCAATTAACACAGCTCCAAAGCACGGTATACTTAGCAGTAGAATGAAGAAGGTCAAAATAGTCTCTTACTGCAGTGAAGCAAATAGCTTTAAATTTTACACCGCTCTCATTGTCGGCAGTAAAAATGTTGTTTCCAAGGCGTCGTGGAGGCATTACTTCGACTAGTTTTATTTAAGCTTCGTGAGGGAATTTTATTTGCCGTTTTATCTACATATTAATTTCTGCAAGCCTTGCAAAATATGGATGCAAATTTTATAGTAAGTCTGAACTGCTTGAAAATAGAAATGTGTTTTATATCGTTTTATGTTTGGATTTTTTTATGCTCAAGGCAACAAATGAGCAAATACATCACCTAATGGTATTGTATATTGCTATGAACATAATATATTACATGTAAGATCAGAGAAGCTGCTGAGCTGCTACTGCGTGGCTTATTGCTGTTTATTGTTTCGTTACTAACGAAAAAAATTTTAGCCTGGTGATATGACAGTTTAAGTGGCCAGAGGCTGTATTTATCACGCACTACAAAAATATATAGCCCGAAATGTAAAAATACCACTGCCTCACAGGAAACCGACGTGAAGCAGTTCACTGAGTGAGTGAGGGTACCGGAGGCCCAATCCAGGGGGAAAAGGTACTTAAGCACCGCACTTGTGACTCCACCTGGTGTTGCAGGTGTCCTTGGGCGGCGGCAATTGCTTACTATCAGGTGATCCGCCTGCTCGTGTGGCACCTATAACATAAAAAAACCTGATGATAGTTTGAAGTGGCCTGAGGCTGTATTTATCTTTCACTACGAAATTATAAAGCCCGAAATATAAGAAAGTCTGATACTTAGTATACTATGAAAACGCCATTAGCACAAACTAAAAGATAAGACGATTCAAAACTTCTGTATTTAAAAAATCAAGTTTGTAACAGAGAACATCATTTTGTCAATCTGACGGGACAAAACGCTGTTGACCCGAGCTCGCGTACGCGAAAGACGCAATAAAAAAATCGTTAAGCGCTCCGTCCGTGCAATCTGGTTAAGGCTCCTCAAACACGAACGATTTTTAAAAAGTTTTACCAAATTACAATAAACAACTAAAAAACAATAGGCAACTTAAATTTTTAACCGACTTTAAAAAAGAACAATGTTCTCATTTCTTCTGTAAGTATAATATTTTGCCGTTTAAGTGTTGATATTTGTATTTAGATAAATCAACCGGTTTTCACTCGAACTAGCCAAGTTGCTCTATGAAACCTAACCGCTTAACGCTAGCAAAGATTTTCTTGGAACTACTCGGGATTTCATAGCCATTCATCACATTACAGTCACATTAGCCGCAGAACTGATAACCGTTAGAGCTGTAAAGTCCTTCAGTGGAGACCGTGACTCGGTAAGCGTAATGTGGACGCCCTGCGACAAATGGTGATGAATTCGAGCTGGTGGGCTGGATGAGAGTGGCCGAAAATCGGGAGCGGTGGTGTGCATTAGGGGAGACGATGAGCGGGATTTCTTATCATAATGTTGCGCTGGATTTATCTGACGTTTCTAACTTAACTACTCCATGCATAACTGGCTGGAGAATGTCTTCTCCTCCCTTTGTGTTTCATTTAGTAGTGTGGTACTTTTGATACCTATGAGTAATACAAAACTGTGACATGTTAATAACAAACGTTTATTATTAAGAGCTCAATTTTACTTCTAGGCGAGAGTGTACGTCAGGCTTAAGAGCTCCGCCTGCGGAATCCGTTTTATTCGCCATTTAGCGTTGTTTATTGCCGGCCGCGTAATATAAATTAATTATCAGCGACGCACACCCCTCACTCCAGCCCTGGCCCGGAAAACTGGATGACTTAATATCAGTGATACACGCCCCTCATTTCGGGCCCGGCCCGGAAAACCAAAGGATTTTGAAATTTATAAAAAACGGGATAAAACGCGACGATATTAAAAAAATTAAGACTTCATAGTACTTACTTCTTGACGTTTCAAGACTTTGACGAATGGTTGGTTCTATATAGGCGTCAAATTTGTCCCCGTCTTTAAGTAGGCTTCAAATTGCTCTCATCGCTTTTTATGCTTGTCGCGTGAAATTTTATTCACTTTGGGTACATGTCCATTCTGTAGAAATCTTTGCCTAAAGTTATTTTATTAAAAAATATACAGGGTGTATCTGTCAACATTCACATCATTTTAACCACGTGTTCTATTAACCATTATGAACAACGTTTATTCAACAACTTTTCGAAATTCATCAAAAAAAAAATCGACCCTCCATACAAAATAAGCGAGTCACGTGACCAACTTTGTATGGAAACTAGAATTTTTTTTATGCGAATTTACCAAAGTCATAGAATAATTAATCAGAATAGTTGGTAGAACACGTAAGTAGTAAAGGAATGTAAATATTCACAGTTACACCCTGTATATTGACTTTAAATGGTTAATGCACGTAAAAAATCCGCTAGGTGGCGTAATGCAGAATTAAGGTCCATCTACACGGTGATTTGTTATTTTTGATTCGAGTTGTCAAAAAAACCACCAACGACGTTGAAGTTGGACCTCAGTCTAACAGTACATCATCTATACTCTGATTTATAATCAGGTGTAATAAACTGACAGAAAAAATGACAAGTTTCTATGCATTTTGACATTTTGCATGTGCCAAATTGAGTGATAATGTATGGGGATGACACATTGACATCTGTCAGTTTACTCCACATGATTAAAAACCTAGAGTATAGAAGATTTTCCACACGCGATAGCCCCCATTGCGAGTGACGTACGCCCCTCGCTCCGGCCCTGGCCCGGAAAACCCGGGGACTTTAAAATCGGAGATGGAGCCGCAATCATTGCGTCTCGTTATCGCACCGCTTTCATTTGCCTGAAAAATGCGACTGCTACAAACGATCTTAATTTACTTTGAGTTGTTTCGGGTGAGTGAACAAGTAAATTGAATTATTTGATAACGTAAAGGGGTTATCGATCATTTCGTGACGGCGCTTTGCGGTGATTGCCTGAGAGAGAAAAGGATATCATTTTAATAAACTAAGCGGTTAGTTGTTATTATTAAAGGCCAAAGGTCAATAGTCTGATTTCGGCGCTTTATTTATTGCTCTTACTTACTATTTTAGTTAAGTTGTTCAAACCAAATTTTATACCACAACTATTATCTCTAAATACAGTTCAAGCTGATTTAAGTGAAGTTTAGAAAACTAATAATAGTAGTTATGAATTGTATCTTTCTTTTATCTTATCTATATAGCTTTGGCTAGAACTGAGATAAGATATTTGTACATTATAGTTAGAGTTATTGGAAATTGCAATTTGGCTACAAAACCCTTAAACACCACTAAAGGATTCAACAGCGAAGAGTTCTGTTGTAGAACTTCAAGAAAATCTTCAAGAAACGAGCCTATACCTTCTTAAAAGGCCGGCAATGCATCCACACTCCTACTGGTGTACCTAGCTGATGCCCATGGGCGGCGGTGTTCACTTACCATCAGATGACCCGCTTGCTGGTTTGCCTTCCTGTATTATTAAAACAAGAGCACACCATAAACTCTATTGTGACAACCATGACGCAAAGAGTGTGCCGATACTAAAAAACCCTGACTATTAGACCAGGTGGAATCAACAATATAGCTCTAAAGAAAATTCGTCTGTCTTATTATATTTATGAGGCAATTACTTTGAAGGAAAGGTCTACAATTTACCCCCATAAGGCAGAATCACACTCAACCCCCATCAATACCTTTACCAACTTTGCCCAATGATTTGGAAATCCTGCCCTCAATGTGTTGAAACATTCGCCTAAAGGAAACATTCTGATTGTTTACGGAGCCAGCTTAGCCAATCGTGAGCCCCAATATAAAGGTACAAAGCCCTTACCGATTACGGCGGTCTATGAAAGGAAACCCTTTCAAAATTACTTTTTATTGTGCGGAATTCCTCACAATGGCAGAGTAAATAATATCTGGAATTATTTCTTTCAAGAAGTAAGATGGATTGAAGGGGATCGTGTGATTAAAAGTTTTGTTTGCGAATGCGACAATTCAATTTTCTGCCCTTGACAGCATTCGTCCTAATATTGTGGTCGTCACAACCAAGAATGAATCGTATTGGGCTGGCCATTTCATACTCTGACGCCAAACCATAACGCATCAGTATGAATGGAGTAGCTCGACCGATGATGTCATCACGGCTTCAGAGAAGACTGACGTCAAACAGCTCCTGAGCTGTGTTTCGTCGAGTGAATGAGGGCACTGGAGGCTAATCAGAGGGAAAAGCGGTTTAAAGGTGGCCAGCTGCAGTGTCTGCAATGGTGTTGCAGGTGCCTAAAGAGCAATCGCTAGACATCTGATCCGTCTGCCACATATCACAGAATATGTGTGTTATATAAGTCTTTGTGTCGCCATTCGATTGATCAGACCACTGCGCAGGTCATATGATAATATCTTCTTAACCAATATTCCGGCTATGGCGGCCAATCTCAACAATCAGCTATTGACGCAGGACATTATACCTAAAGCACAACGATCTACGCAGACACAAGTGTACTCTCCATTCCTTTATCTTCATATTTCGATGGAATACTAGTGTCACGCGACCGAAGAAGAATCAGGACCAAGAGCTGATTGCGCTTTCCAAGGCACGGGGCTTACAAGACCACCATCTTACAGACTTCGGCACTGACACTGAGAAAACCTTAACAGAAAACCTTAGTGACAAATTTTGGCCCAACCTGAGGATCGAGCCCACCATCCACTGTGCCACCGAGGCAGTCATTCATATGAAACAAAATACGACAGATACAGAAACGACACATCCCAGCCGATAATGACAAACGCGATCAAACAAAGGTCTCATTACAAAACAACAACGCTTTCAATAAGGAAAACAGCTTTGAAGAAAAGCGAAATATTGTAATTCAAAACCCGGGTGTAGAGGGAAACGAATTTAATATTTATTTGGTAATCCCACACGTTGCTAGTGATGTATAGACCTCGGAGTCCTAGTCTAGTATCATTTACAAGATTCACCTGGTTTAAATATGAAACCCGACCACTCAGGAGTGTTTAGTAGACCTCAAGTCTGTTTCAGAGCTCGATTCACTCATCATCTCAGCACTACAAATTAATTAACCCGAGTGTTTTTCGCTGCTCAAACCATGACAGCACATCTTTAACTACGTGGAACATAACCTTGGCTCTCACTCGAAGGGCTCAGCGGATCAAAAATGTGTCTTAATCCCCCGTATAAGACTCGTCCACTGATCCAAATCAATATTGGTTTCACGTCAGTCGCTGACTCGTAGCTTGCGATCTGGCAGCACGATATCTTTTTTATGTTGCAAGAGACAATGTTTCGAGCTCTATCACTACTGATGATAAGTGAAGGTGAGGTCTCTAGTGAGCCATGCTAGTCCGTGAAAAGCCTATTCACTGTTGCCTTTAAAAGGTCCAGGTTGCATTGTTCAGAAAATACTTGGCGGGTATCATTTATATTATTATTATTTTATTTATTAAGGACAGCCAACGAATCTTACACTACTTACGTCCGTACATTACTTACTTACTTGCATGTTAGGGCTAAGTGCAAATTCATTTACAGGCTGCCACGACAAGCAACTGTGAGCAGACTGAAGAAAATTTTAAACATAAATTAGGAACAAAACTATAAAACTACAAAATAACTACACCTGAGAGCTACAACTTGAACGAATCAAGTATAGCCCTCTTTAATCATCATCCCATACCTTTATAACTTGGGTGTGAGATCTTTGATTGAGATCGCTAATAAGTGCGAGGTTTAAAGAGTACTTCAACGGCTTGAGGTAGTTTCGCACATCACTATATGTTACCTTGTATCGCGGAGCACTTTGAACCAGGAATGGCAAGGCGCCAGGATGAGTGTACGGTTACATCTTCCCTGGCACTTCGGAACAATACAATTCTTAGTGTTACATCTATAAAGGCGTTTGTCTTGCTGAATATTGATGCATGATGCATCTTGCTGCAAATAAGAATGCAAAATTCACCAATGCATCAAACCAAATTGAGTGTGATCGTACAAAAGCATAGACTTCGAGTAGGATTGGCGTAAAACTGCACGAGATTGCGACGACTGTAAAAAATGTAAACACATCGAATCTTATGTCAAGACAATAAGGATAATATTTGAATGAGGTAGTATACTTATTAGTGCACGTGACTGTACTTATCACATTGTCACAACTATTTTTTGGGACGTGATGACGGCAAAATTTCGTTAGCACGGCCATGCCGGCCCTAGAGATACTTATCAGCGTAACACCCAAAAGCCTTTTAAAATGCAAAAAGCAATTGATTTTCCATTGTGTCTGCTGTTTTGGCCTTACGACGTTATACACGCTTTGTGTAAAGAAATACATATTGTAAGAAGAAGTACATGCGCTGGTAATAGCACTCTAATAAAAGAAAACATCTGTGGCAAAAAATCACTAAGTACTTTCTTAATTAAAAAGACTAACAAAAAATATTGATTCTATTCCGAGCCGATAAAACTCTCCACCAAAGTTCCGATCAGCTCCGGTAATGAGAAATCGCTTGATCAATTAAGCATTAAATTATCACAAAGTCTAAGATCTTTACATTCCCATTCAAACAGCCGGATATTATCCTTAAACATTTAAAAGGAGCAAAAAAGTCTAACAAAAAAGCTCCGGATTGTACCCCGTGGCCCGGATAATGTCGGTCGATGGAATAGGGAAGTGATTTGTCTCAAATTCTGAAACTCGAGTTTTCATTTCATAGCAACGTGTAGGGCCTATTTTTTATACTTGGTCAAATTAAATGAATGGCTAGAAAAGTTAGCAACGATCAAAAATAGAAAAAAAAAGACCATTCATGCCACATTAGAGCCAAGGATCACCAATAATAGGCGTGAGTGAGTGGCAAAAGTAACTTAAGTCATTTTTTTTTTTTCAATTTTGATAGCTCGGGTTTGTGGTTACCAAATAAACAAGCGATTTATTTGGTGACCAAACTTCTCAATTTGTGATTAAACTCAACCCTATTATAGTAGCGATGTGTATAAACCCAAGCAGATCATCATCATAGGTCTGTTGCAGTCCAAAACTTGACATAGGCCTCTCCTAATGTTCGCCACACTGACCGATTTTCGCTACTCGCATCCAGCTCTTCCCTGCCATCTTGCGCAGATCGTCACCCCATCTGGCTTGAGGGCGTCCCACATTGCGATTACTATAAGTGCGAAGACTTGATTGTCTATGATAGAAGCCTTTGCTATCTTACTTTTTAATTTTCGACATTCGAGTTGTTCAGTAAAATCTGAGTCTAACGACATCACTACAAGGCGCAAATGAACGGCGACAAATCCCAGAATCTCGAGATTTCTGGGGCCTTTGTCGGAGGTTTACCGACTCCTAAAAAGGTAAGTCTCCTCGTGAATGGCATGTAGATACTTTAGAGTTATTTGTTCCGCATTTGGCAATTTTACAGCCAAGTTTGAGAATTGGTTCTAGAATTTCCAACTAGAAACTCGTGGGTGACAGTACGTAGAAATGATATCCTGAACCAATTATTTTCAAGTTTAGAACCAAACTTTTTAAGTTTTTGTCACAAAAATCAGTCAAGTGCTAGTCGGACTCTGTATGAGGTTGAAAGGTGGTCGGAGGAGCTTAAGATATTGGAAGCAAAACATACTGCTGAAGGTTGCATAACGTCGTAAGACCCGAAAGCCCTTATAAAAGGCATAAAACAATTGATTTTCCATTTTGTCTGCTGTTTGGGACTTACGACGTTAAGACAATGAAAATAAACAACAAGGTCCTAACTATTTAAAGTTCTCTGAAAAGTAAAAAATATCTTTTGAATTTATTTTGTATAATAATGATGTAAAAGCGTATAAAGCTCCTAGCAGGTAGCTCAAATGTTGTCGTTATAGGAATACCTCGCAACAAGCTTATACTCTCAGGTACTTAGAGAGCTTTATTTTTAAAATGGATGTTGTCAAATTATTCCCTACCAACATAAAATAAAACCTAAAACTTTTTCGCCTAAAGTAAACGTGCGCTGTAATTTTATTACAATTGGGCCTTAGCGCCCACAACCCCAACATTCAGGCAATTAATTCATTCATTATTCTAGCTTAGCTCGGCCTCAAAGCTCATTTAAAGCTAAAAATACCTACCTTGTCAAATCAAACACGCTCGGCTAAACGAAAGCCGCCCCTTTGCCGAGCGCGACAGGTGCTACATTCGCGTATGTGATGCAAAAATAATAAAACACAAAAGATAAATGGAATCATTCAACCGTCATTACACGGGCACTCGTCCACTTTCTGAAATCCCATCATCTGTCGCACTCGCCGTTGGAGTTTGAGCTCTATTTTAGGTTGAGTTATGGTTGGGTTTAATTTTCATTTTTGGGATGGAGTGGAGGAATTCAGGTAGGTACTATGGGTAAGGCCGGACAAACAATTATCTCAGTCACAATGGGGAAAGAATGTTTTTCATCTCGCGCCGCGCTTGGCATTGTGTGCGTAAAAGACGCAATAATATTAATATACATGACTGCGAGACTGCTTTACTTCAACTGGTGCATGATGGGACCAAGCCCGTCATACTCGGCGGCCATAGTAACTAGGGAGAATACATAATGAGCACTCAAAAATCTGAGAATCTGGTAGTACAGGGCTCTTGCACAGCCTTCTCTTGAAAATCACGACGTATGTACGTATTGAGTTAATTAAGTTGACCACTCGTTTAGCCGAGTGGTTTGGGCGTCAGTCAAAACGCAAGAGTCGCGAGTTGGATTCCCACACCTGCACAAAAGTATATTGATGAAACTGTGTGCTAGTTTTGGGTATTTATGGTATCTTCGTTATTTCAAAAGGAGGGAAAACCTTAGGTGGCGCATGACAAAGTCGTCTCTTAACGAATGATAATAATATACCTATCGCATCCAAAGTCCAAACAAAGGTAACACACAGTGCTTATGAAAGAGAATAAAACTCCGATTTGGTCATAACATCCGGTTCGTTTTAGGCCCTCAAGATACTGTTTGTGATGCTGTCTTAGTATAATTTTAATTTAATTTATTTATGTTAAATTTGATATTGCAATTTCATCCATTAATTTTGCATTCTGAAACTTGTACAGTTAAATAAAGAGAAGTAAGTTACAAACTTCACGTTTACAACTTGCAAAATTGTGCTAACAATAACTAGCAAGAGCATGCATTTTGCATGTGTTTGCACAAATATGAACCCTACCTCTTTGACAGAAAGCTTGAGTGTGAATTCAAATGTTTGTGAATACTAATTTGTTTGGAGTTGCACTCTACAGAAATTCCATCTACGAATACAACGTTGTCTATGGTAGTAACATATTTATGTTTGGGAATATACATTACTATGTTAGGTAGTAGGAAAAGATTTGATTTTTTCATATTCTTTACTTTCATCATGATTGATGAAAAGAAACTTACGTAAGCTGGGACCTTTTTCACCTGATAATTTATTGTTGATGATAAAATTTATCATCAATGTAGAGTGACAATTGTCAAGCGACAGTGAAATATTATAATTAACATTTTTTCTATTGAAATACTTTCAATGAATGACATATATCTATTGTCATAATTGTATGACAATAATGTTGAGTCGACATATTTGTAGAATTGTAGGTGAATCTCGACATCGATTGGAGCTCCGTGCCATTTGCATGACAATTGTGGTATTCTGTGGAGCTCATACGCGTTGTTCAAAATAAGTGCTGTGCGAGATTGACGCTCTCTTACTGACAATTGTCAGCGTGGTGAAATAGGAGTAAAAGAATATGAGAGGTAAAAGGTCCCATAGTGCCGAAGTGCTGCAAGAAAAATGGCCACTAACAGATAAGGAGACTTCAATCAAACCGTTTTAGATTCCATTGAGGTCCGCAATCACTCTTGATGAAGTCCCCCGGAACAAAACCGGCCTTAAATAGGTGAGTGTCCTGATAAGTCTCTAATTACTCGGCGGAATCAATCGACACAATGGCGTCTTGGGGACAACGGGCTGCCTCATTAGCCGAGCCATTCAGCAAAAATTACTCGCTCTACGCGGGTATAGACGATTTGTGGTAGGGGTGTCAGCGGTCGAGAAGTCCATGACATTAACGATAGAATTACAATGTACAGTGGCCAGCACATCAAGTTACTACAATCTGTCAAATTTCCTCAGTTGATATTGAACCAAACACGTTTGACATAAAAGTGAGGTTCGATTGAAGAAATTTGACAGATTGTAGTAACTTGATGTGCAGGCCACCGTACAAGAAGAACAATGTCATTCTATAGGCACTACCTAAAACAGAATGCACATGTGTGCGTAAAGTAGTGTACATAGTGTTTCTTACTCGCGTTTAGTCCCATATATCAAGTATTTGTATAACACAACGCAAAATAAAAATAATTGAGATATAGTCCGCGGCAGTCTAAAAATAGCAATGACCGTTAGTTTGCGCACTTGTAAAAAAGAAGACTTTCTACAAAATTGGTTTCTGCGCAGTCATCGCTATAGTTTCAAGCCGCAGACTATATATTGTTAAATGTTGGTACGTCGATAGTATGGTATTTTTTGAGCCGTATTAAGATTTTCCTGCAGAAATAGAAAATATTTTCACAAATACTCTTCACAATAAACGGTGAGCGCTGTATTATATTATTCATTGTTCTTCAGTTAAATTGAGTTCTCCGTTCATATGCTTCCCGTTATTCGACGTACAAACTCGAGAGCTGCGAAGCCGTTAATATCAAATTATCTGAGTAGCAATGGAACGTGCTTTGCGGAGCATTCTCGCAACCTCAGTACAAACACTAACCTGCCCCGGCAAACACAGACGCTTGAGTTAACCAGGTGTGTATCTAAGCGGTTGCTGCGAATAAGCGTTTCATAGTCCCAACGTTATGGTTGTACTTCAGTAGATTGAGGAAACATACGACGGAAAAGTAAAACGGTCTTTGACAAACAACTGCACGAGCCTCAAGTCGTTTCTTACTGTCAACTTTATGACATCAACAAGATGAATAAAGAAGTATGAAAAAATCTCTAGAGTATGTTTTATTGAAATAGAAATATTATTTATTCAGTTCAATTTTAATTTATACAGAACATTTATGAAACGTTTTTTTTTTAAAACCTTTAAAGATTTTTGGCGCAGAATGATAGTTTTTATTTATTCAGCAGTTTCGATCATAATGTCTCTAGATACACAATTCCACACTGAAAGCGTCAGTATTTTATTTTCGACCCTAATCCATAGTAATAGGTTTCAATAATCGAAGTTCAGCAGTTTCGGATCTCCTTTAAATTTAAGCAAAAAAAAATCAGCATCACGCGCGTACATTCTGTACAGTGATCGTTTGTAGTAGGTCTGCGTGGGAGAAGCCAGACTTTACGAGTCATTCCCGAAAGACCGATGCAATGTACAAGTACTACTCAGCGCGTAGGTCAACAACCTAAAAGGTTGAATCTGAAAACCAGCGCCACAACGGTTGCTTGCGGTGATCGCAGCATCATGCTGAGGCTGAACCTTGTTGGCCGCAACTCCCAACGATCCAAATCTTTGGCAACTCCTCTGTCGCTGTTCTATTTTATTTTTATTCTATGTTTACGTGTTGTGGCCAGTAAATGTTTTCTTATTCTTACTCTTATTCAATATTTTGGGCTTCAAAGAGACAGTACCTTTTCGCTATTCCGTTGCCAACCCTACTATTTTAAGACTCGTTGATTCCATCGATTGTCGGAGTCGTCCCTAAGGGTATATCATTATTTGTCGAGAACACTTCAATCGCAACAAACACTCTATTCATCCAAAGGATAATCTCGAACGGACTCAACCGAAATATTCACAGCGAAATGCCGCAAAATGTTTACAATTTACTACATTCAGTACAATACTATGTTTAAATCCACATAACATTCGGTTATGGCCCCCGAATTGTTTGTCCTGCGTATGAAATCCAATGTTTTATTGGTGATTTCGGTTCGGAAGTAAAACAGTATTTACACGGAAATTTGGACCATTAGCATAAATATACATTGTACTGGTAATCGAAATGCTTTTGCTAAAAGCCGGTAATATGGCGCCAGAACTCTTCGATGTTTTCGGAGTGAGTGAATCTATGTACGTATTTTGTGCCAATATCTAAGATGGTGTGGGAAAATATCGTGAAAAATCTTTCGGAAACTCGTTTCGACGAGCTAACCAATATCCAGTTGGTGTGGTACCCCTATCTAAGAGCTGAAAGTCAAATCACTATCACCTCATTGTTCTAACCAGACTTTAGAAATTCTGGATCATGGTCTAAAGACTCCGTGTTTCGGAAAGTCAGCTTTTTAAAAAATATACGCTACAACGATGGTGACAGTTTCATCGCAAGAGTGCAGATAACTTAAAAATTGTAGGTATGTGATTCCAAAGATCCAAAGAAAATTACTAACCAAACAAAAGTTATCCCTGTGGATATATTGGTAAATACCTATAAGCTAATTGTTTTGTTTAACTGAACTTTAACTATTAACAGTGTTATCATAACTCAAATGTTCTAGTACAAAAGGCTTTTGAAACTAGCTTATAATTTCTCAAGCTTCAATAACAGAGAGCTTCAAGTAGAATAATTAATTTCTTAGTTGATTAATGATCTCCGATTTTATCACAATTGTAGATTTTGTGTCGGCCATTAAGATTGATATTAACGGTTTAGTTATACCACAGTGTAAATTATTAGTTTGTAGATATAGAGCGTCCCAGAACGCCTCGATGGTCTAATGGTTTAAGTACCGGGCCGTGATCTCGGGTTCCTGGGTTCGTGGTCATCAACCCTAATCCTATCACGGTAGAAATGACTTGATTTCTATGATGGAGTAACCTTATTATAAAGCTTGCATAGTTCTGACAACAGTCACTTCATAGTGAGTATATGGTCCAAGAATCTCTCAGCAAGCGTCGTTCTGTAGCAATACATTTGGACGCAATACTTTGAGATGAGATGTTAAAAATTGGTGACGGGATAACCAAAATAGCAAACAATCTATTCTTTATTATTTTAGTAGCACATGAAGACAAAAAGCAGAATTGCTATTATCATAATGAAGCGTTAATAAGCTCAGGGAAGATAAGAGTGTTCCCAGATATTTAGCTTCAACTGCGAGGTTTGTTCTTACAAACAAATCCGTAAGCAAATAGTATAGCGGAGATGGCAAAGTTTTACTTTCCAAAGGAAATTAACAGGAAATCAGGTGTAGGAAAAGTGGGCAAGAGCGAGTTGGCTGCATGTTGAGGGTTAGCTTATATTCTTACATTGATTGTTATAATCTCAAATCTCTAATATTTACTCTCAGTGTATCGTATGTTGTACAAGTATTTTAGTGTATCGTAATATATGTTGTAGGTTGTTGGAAACGTGTAACCATTTCAGTTGGTCCAGTTCCTGTAAAAGGAATGCAAAGGGTCAGACGGCAGTTGCTTTTTTGTAAATTGTTTACTATCAGGTGATCCGTGTGCTCGTCTGCCATCTATCACATAAAAAACATACCTTACCCCTTAATAGCACTACCTATATGACTCCTAGTAATTACTCTCCCTATATCATGAATAGATAAGTTGAAGATCCCTAAAATGTTACGAAACTTCCCAGTTTAAAACCAACAAGAAATCCCTGGAATTATCCTATCCAGGTTTCTTCCAAAATTCAATCAAACACAACACGAAGCTGTTTTATTCCCTCAGGCGTTTTACAAGGGAAATCTCATTTGAAGGTGTAATAGGATTAGCCAGGCTGGCATTGCTCGGTACATTTGTAAGTGAGTGCGACCTGCTTCTTTCATCCTTTTTCCATTAACGCAATTTTGAGACGGATTCGCATGGAGATGAGGCTCCTAAATACGATGCAAGATTGGACTCATTTTAAAATTTCACTCAAATATCTAATCTTGAATGGAGTCTAATCAGGTTGAAAAGAGAATAAGACTTAGGCAAATATGAAAGCATAAGTTTAGCGCTTCACTTCAAGCATCAGTTAATCAATCGGTGGACCTTTTAGCCTTACGATAGAGATGTAACATACTTCTATCGCTTATTGTAAGGATTGTTCCGTTGGTGTGATTTTTTATGTAATAAGAGGCAGGTGAGCAGATGGATCACTTGGTAGTAAGCAGCCGCTGCCCATACCAGTGAAGTCACAAGAGCAGTTTCAGTTATATAATAGGTGGCAGGAAAGCATCACATAGCTTATTTGAAGATAAATGTTGCGATTTCTACATGTCAAACTCGTGGACTTACGTCCTGACATTCGTAAATCGTAAACAGTAGTAGACAGTAGTAGAAATAAATAGCATATTAGCTTATGTTTAGGCCACTTGAGGTAAATTTTGGTATACTTAAAGTATAAGCATCGCTATTCCACTCACACACGCGGTTTCGGGATGACGCGATGGATGGAAGCTCGTGCGTGGGATTCAATCCATAGGAGTTCATCGGTGTGAATTATTGAAACATCCTACGGATGCGTGAGAGAGACAATTTGAGGCGTGTGAAACGCCTCTTCTAAAATTGGTATGTAATTGAAAATCGGGGAAGAGGGAATGTGAGTAAAAATATACAAACAAGATTGTGTACAGCTTAAGTTTATGTACAGCCAAGTAAAATGTAAACACCTTCGACTTTTATGCTAGGTCTATAAGGGTCATATTAAAATGGGGTTTTATACTTATTAGTGCACGTGACTGTATAGACAGGGACACGTCAAAGTATCCCTATATGCGGCTAATCTTAAAAATCAGCCACATACTCAGGATAATAAATAATGCTCCAGTGTGTCCGTAAACACAAATACACAATTATTGTGTATATTATGTAAGTAATCAAGTATTGGTTATTTCGATGAGACACCAAAGTGATACGATTGATTGGGTCCCGCGTAGGACCAAAGGCTTAACTTATAAAAACTGACTAGCGCATTTGGTAGTGACCCTGCCTCATACGCCAAAGGTCGCTTTTTCGATCCGCACCCTGGATAAACATTTGTTTGATGAATGCTTGTGTTTGTACAATCAATCTATAACTTTATTAGTCATTTTGAGTTGTAGTTGTCTTAATCATCAGCAACCCACACTTGTCAACTGTCACTGCTGGACATAGGTCTCCCCTAAGGCTCGCCACTGGTCCCGATTTTCGGCCACTCTCATCCAGCCCACACCAACCAGCCTTTATCGATGTAGCAGCGACAAGGCATTACAATCCGGCAGTGGCTTTTGGTCCGACCTGTAGATTTAACCATTTACCACAAGCGTAGCTCTCAACTACCAATTGCGCCTGGCAGTCAATATTGTTAACAAGCAATATAGGCAGGCAACGAGCATTCGCCCCATGGAGAACGTTTCAAGTGCCACTGACGGAGCCACACGTCATAACCTCGCGATGAGCTCACGTGACCGTCCGCCCGGCGTCACCTCACCAGTCGCCTACCGCAGCCAGGGCTGCCCATAGCAACCGAAGGATATTATGAATTTTCTGCTTCTACTTAATGAAATGAAATGGAATGGAATGAAATGAAATGAAACGAAACTTTATACGGTATACGGTACAGAGTAGGTCTTATGATAATAACTTAATAGTCTTAACTAGGCTACTTCTGGGTAAGCTCACTCCACCTTTAGCTTTTTCTCAACTGGAGTTCAGTATGAAACCGACGCTATCCTGCTGCAAAGTTTGACCGAGTCCCCGATGGCAAACATGATTTGGTCAGTCCAACGCATGGGATCTCCCATATGGTGTAGTGCCTTTACTTTCCGCTGGATTAATGCGTCTATGACTAATTTATAATTAAATGTAATGTTCATTCCATCTAAAGTATAATACCTAATAATTTGGACATGAGAACCTCTTAAAAAGGTTTAAATGTTAATAACCAGCAGTTTGCAGTATTATATATGTAGGGAGGAATGACAGAACACCTCCGCAACCGTAATACTGTTTTGTTTGAGCCATGGCATTCACTTGGCTGGCCATTCATGTCAAAGCTTGCTCTTTTAGCTACCTACAAAAAGAAACATTGAAAACACTTGAATTTCTATTTACTTTGAACGACGAAAATGTAAGTACTTGAACTTGATTCCACCTGATCGTTTGTGACGATAAGGTCGTACGAAATGGCAGGTTGAAGGTTTACGACTAATAAATAGTTTGCAACTGATGCTATACAAGTGGCAACCCTACTGTGGACCATTCTTCGTATACGCCATTTTGGACTCTAGCGCGTTGGCATAAGACCAAAACTGTCATCAATTTA
The DNA here is from genome assembly GCA_014851415.1 of Cnaphalocrocis medinalis. Taxonomy (NCBI): domain Eukaryota; kingdom Metazoa; phylum Arthropoda; class Insecta; order Lepidoptera; family Crambidae; genus Cnaphalocrocis; species Cnaphalocrocis medinalis. The sequence goes on from CM026278.1 coordinate 17,370,273, forward strand.
TGGCTGATTGCACGGCGTGCTTTAGTTTCGGGGCCGAATGAGAAAGCAACGGTTATTACGGCATACACACATAAATGGGCAATAACGTAGACGCCATACTATGAAGAAAATAGATACCTACAGTTTTATCTAGCATTTTTGCTTAGTTGATTGAATGAAAAAAGATTTGATCTAGGAAACTTGGAAGTGTTGTTGATAATAGAATTATTTTTGGCATCTCAAACGTACCTATATCAAGCGTGGGAGACCCATGCTTCGGCATGAATGGGCTGGCTATGACCGGAGTGATACCCTCTCAGAACACCGACGTGTGAGTGACCAATTGGGAGGACAGGGGGTTAAAAGTAGGCAGCGCGTTTGTGACTCTACTGTTGTTGCAGGTGTCTATGGGCGGCGGTAAATGCGGTAATCGCTTACCATCAGGTGATCTGTCTGCTCGTATGCCACCTAACATAATAATAACATTTTTGAAATATGGGGGCAGTCAGGTCGTGAATTTAAAGGCCATCAAAATGTTTCCGCATTGAAAAGAAAATATCAGACTGAATTAAATTTAGTTACTTTTAGGGAGTGTCCACTTAACTCAAACGACCCAAAAATAAAAATATATTTTTGGGTCGTTTGAACGATAGCGGTGGGTGGATAACCAGACATTTGGTACCCAATCTAGATCCCATCCTACGTGGCTTCGTGGATACTAAAAAATACCTCGTAATAAGGGTATTTAGCTTTGCTAAGCATTATATAATTAGCTAATGTTGTAAAGGATATCATAACTTAACTACACAAAGAGTCACCTCCATTAACTTCAGTTCCATTTGACATATTGAACCTGTTTAAGCCCTCAATCCTTTCTGGAGGACCCTCATTAGACCGCCTAGCTCCAACCCTCGTAATTATGATGACACGCTGAGATTTGGGACGCGAAATAATAAAGATAAATGATAAGGAATACTTTTCACTCTTTTACATTTTTGTGAGAGGAAAGGAAATATAATTTTATAAGGAAATTAGGATATAACTTTATCATTTGCGGGGTAAAAATATGAACATTTTGAAAGGTAAACAGGTAAATATTTTACAACATATGCATTTATTATGTTATTACTTTTTAATAACACGTAAAAGTTAATTACGCTTAACACTACCTCTCACATAAAAAAAAAACAAAACCTCAAAAAGCTTGCGTAAACTATATTTTCTGATGGAACTCTTTATAAAAATAATCAACTAGTATTATCTGTAGGTACTTAATGTCAGTATTATACCTAATGATTGATTAACTACTGGTTTTACATCATTTCATATGGGTCACTTTAATGAGTCTTACAATATATTGACCTATTAAACTTTGCTATTATCAGGTCAGCAAGAAAAATTAACTTGACCTACCCAATAAAAGACTGGTCAGCAAAATAAATAATTGGTCAGCAATTACTAAGACAGCAATAGCTGACTAATGACTTCTTATTGCTAAACATAATATAATATTTTTTTACTGCTCATAATAATTCTTTAAACTCTGACCTGTATCCGAAAATATTTGCAAATAAAAGTTCTTGCAGTTTTTTTTATGTGATAGGTGGCAGACGAACAGACGGATCACCTGATGCTAAGCGATGGCCGCCGTCCACACCAGCAACACCAGTTGAGTCGCAAATGCGCTGCCAACCTTCTACCCCCTTCTCCTCCAATTGGACCTCCGGTGCCCTCACTCACTCAACGAAAACACAGCGCAATAAACCAACGACTGCCGCTCTGTAAAACAACCATTCCAAAGATAGATGCGAGTTGCGAACGTTTTTTTAGTGTCGCTTTACTCAATTGTCATGTCTTTAGTATTCCTTATATTGTGCTCCAAACCACAACACAACAATTTCATTGCTACCGTACACCATTCTTTGTAGCTGACGAATGGACATCATTTATTTCACACCATTATCCATTTGTCCCGCGTAACAAAGCCGGCCTGCACTCAAAGTCAAGAGAAAAGCGACGAATTCGTCCTTCATGATACAAGTGCGGTCAAGTGCGCATAGCGCCTATTACGAAGGAGGGTAAGGCCAACCGCGCATTGAGTTACTGTTGGCGCTCATTAGACGCACAAAATAAACAGACACAAAGTCTAGGAGACATTGATACTGAAGAGTTCATTGGCATGGTGTTAGAAGTATATCGTATCGTGTCTCCCTATCTCTATCATTTGTGCTAATCTTGAGATCACACACACACAGCTTGCGGATGCATGTGTGCCTAACATGTTTAGCTTACGATGCAGGTAGCTGACATTCTAAATTATATAGTAAATGATAATAATATTTAACACTGACTGCCACAAGTCTTTGCGCTAAGTTCACAGAGTCTTTATGCAAACATTTGTATCCTTTTCACCGCGTGTTCTACCAAACATTCCGAACAACATTTTATTCTATGAGTGTTCGGAGTTTGTCGAAAATAATTTCTATTCTCTATACAAAACGACCATCACCCGACTTTCTATGAAAAGTTCAAATCAAATCAAATCAAATCAAAATCATCTTATTCAATTTAAGTCCTTTACAGAACATTTATGAATGTCAAATTTTATAATCTACTGCTGATTCGGAAGGTCAATTTCTACCGAGAAGAATCAGCAAGAAACTCAGTAGAACTTAATCTTTTCAAATTTGTTATCATAAATTTTTTAAAGAATTAAATAAAATTTAAATTTCATAATACATAACACTGTGTAGGTGAACAGTTTATCATTTCCACAAATTCTTGTCATTTAGGTATTCTTCAATTGTATAATAGGCATTTGCCATCAAATAAGATTTAACTTTAGATTTAAATTTATATATGGGTAAATCAACAAGGGTTTGTGGTAATTTGTTAAAAATTTTAATGCTCATTCCGACAAATGAATTACCAATTTTATGAAGTCTGAGATTTGGAACAGCAAGTTTGTGTTTATTTCTGGTGTTTAGGCTATGCTTATCAGATTTCTTCGGTAATAAATTGAGATTTTTATAAACATACATTATACAGTCAAAAATATACTGTGATGCTAATGTTAAGATGTTGATTTCTTTGAACAAATTTCTAAGCGAGTCTCGTGGTCTAAGTCCGTATATGGCTCTGACGGCTCGCTTCTGTAGCACAAATATGGCTTGAATGTCAGCCGCAGTTCCCCACAAGAGTAGACCATAAGACATGACGCTATGGAAATAACTGAAATATACAAGTCTTGCTGCTTCAATATCGGTCAGTTGTCTTATTTTTCTGACTGCATATGCAGCTGAACTGAGTCTTCCAGCCAGAGCTGCAATATGAGGGCCCCATTGTAATTTTGAATCTAACCTAATGCCCAGAAATACGGTAGAATTAATAACTTCAACATCTTCATTGTTCATATTGATCCTAGTGCTGACCTGTCTTACGTTGGGCAATGTAAATTTAACACATTTAGTTTTTTTAGCGTTTAGAAGCAAATTGTTTACAGTGAACCAATTTAGCACTTGGGTGAGAGCATTATTTACATCGTCAAAGTTATCTTTCTGTCTATTAGTTTTAAAAATTAAAGAAGTATCATCTGCAAATAATACTATGTCACACAAGTCTTTAGTAAGGTAAGGAAGGTCATTTACATATATAATAAACAGTAAGGGCCCTAATATCGAGCCCTGGGGCACTCCCATGTGTAAGAGGGCACCGGAAGAGTCAATTCCATTAACATTGACTTTTTGAATTCTATCACTTAGGTATGACCGTATTAAGCTCAAAGAGCTGTCTGTGAGACCGTAATGCTGTAGCTTCATTAATAATGTTTGGTGATTAACGCAGTCAAATGCTTTAGAAAGGTCGCAAAATATACCTACAGCATCTTGCTTATTTTGCCATGCATCAAAAATGTGCTTGATGAGTGCAACTCCTGCATCAGTAGTAGATCTGCCCTTAGTAAATCCAAATTGTTTATTATGTAATAATTTATTGAGATTAAAATGACCCAATAATTGATTGAATATAATTTTTTCAAATATTTTACTAAGGGCTGGTAGGATGGATATCGGTCTATAATTAGATGGGTCACTTCTATCACCTGATTTGAACAGTGGTAGAACCTTGCTATATTTCATCAAATTTGGAAATTGACCGATATCTACGCATTCATTAAATATAACAGCTAAATAAGGGGCAATAATGTTTATTATATTTCTTAATATTTCTACTGATATACCCCACAAATCTTCTGTTTTCTTTATATTTATATCTTTAAAAGTTTTAAGTATAGTTTCCGAGTTGATGTGGTGGAAACTAAAAGAAGTTAAACACTCATCTACACTCGATCGAAGATGACAATAAGCAAGCTGAGGGCTAGAATTTAAATGACTAGTAGTAATAAGGGGTACATTAGAGAAGAAGGATTCAAACGCCTTTGCCACTTCAACATCCTCATTAAGTTGTTTATTATCAATTTTTAGAGAGTACTTGTGATCTTGAGTAGTATTTTTACAAGTCTCTTTATTAATCATATTCCAAGTGGTCTTTATTTTATTACTAGAATTTCTAATTTTTTCTTTTAAGTAATTAGCCTTTGCCATTGCACATACTTTTTTAAATAGTTTAGAGTAGTTTCTAACATATTCAATTATTTGAGGATCATTCGTGTTTGCTTTAGTATCATATAATTTGAATAAAGTGCGTCTACTTTTAAAGATGCCTTTGGTAGCCCAATCACTAAATTTAGTTTTAGTGTTATCTACTTGGACTTTTTTCTTTGTAAAAATTATTTCAAATTCCTTTTGAATGACATTAAATAAAGTATTGTACAGCTCATCAATATTACTGTTCTTACCAGCTTGCATCAGGGAAACCTTGTGTTCAACATTTCCCTTAAATTTTTCCACACGACTGGTGGTGATTGGCCTATAGACAAAAACGGAGGGAGCAGTTGCATGACGGTGTTCAAAAACAGCTATCTGTCCCGTATGGTCAGAATTGACAAAATTAATTATTGATTTTTCAATTACCTTACAGTTACAAAAAATATTATCAATGCAAGTAGCTGAAGTGGGGGTAACGCGTGTAGGTTCAACAAAAAGGTGGCGCAAATTAAAAGATTTAAATAGATTCAGAAGCATACCCGAGCTTTGACTGTTTTCTAATAAGTTAATATTGAAATCCCCACATACAATTACTTGCTTGTTGCAATTAGTTACTTTCCTCAATACATCTTCCATGGCAGATTCAAAATTATGATAGTTACCAGAAGGAGGTCTGTATACACAAATAATGATAAACCGTTCAATCTCTACACAGGATAGTTCAATAGTTCGTTCAGTTGAAAGTGCGACTATATCTTTACGTTCCTTTGCTTTTAATGTATTGTGCAACAAAATAAGTGACCCACCTCTAATAGCCGACTTTCTTGTGAACGCACTTATGACTGTATAATTATCAATATTAATAATAAGTTCATGTTGCCTCAACCAGTGTTCAGTTACACAGAGGACATGTATATTCATTGTATTTAAAAAAAGTTCCAATTCCAGTTCTTTACCGGAGAAGCCCTGTATATTTTGATGAATAATATTTAAATTATTAGACTTCCCCTTTGTCCCTAAATCTAATTTGCAAGAGGTATTCTCTATTGTCTCAAAATCACATTTAAATTACTTGGAACTAATTCCAATGTCTGATTACACATGTCAGGTTTTTTCTGCTCAATAGGAGCAGGTATGGTAGCCAAATTTTTGGCTGAACAATCTAAATAATAAGATAGCGAAATAGCTATTAGTCGTTTATAGTGTTTATTAAGATAGTATTTATCTTTCGTCAAATAAAAGTATTTTTTAATATAATTATTTATGTCAATAACATGAATTTTATTTACATTATATGTCAAAGTATGTAATGTCATGTTTATATTATACCTATGATTATTTTCCACTTGTGGCAAGCTGTTACTATAGGGAAGTGTAAATATTACAATTTGCTTAACATTTAACCTAGTAAGAGAATCAAGGTAGTTGGATAAAATATTTTATTTACACTTCCTCTATTTCCCACCATAATTATTAATGTGGTTTCATTGTGAAAATTTGTTTTTATTATTTTATTCATGATATCGGAAAGTGTGGCACCCGGTATACAATGATTGATCAAAGATTGTCCATTGGTAGTAAGAAGGTGTCCCATATCTTTTCCCAACTCGTCACTATACATAACAATATTACCGTTTACAGGGGGTATATTGGTCATGCTTTTGGGTGCGGAACTATTGAGATTACAATTTGTGAACTTATGGCTATTATATGTACTATGAGTAGTGGAGGACTGATCCTTGGATGGAGTACCGCTTGGCATTAAACTATCTTCATTGGAGGGGTTTAAAAGGTCCTGCATTGCAAGCATCAGCTCCCCATACTCATTTTTAGTTGAATTATATTTATGAGTCATGTTTATCAATGACTCCTCAAGCTTTAGTATTTCAGATTGAAATTTTTTAATGTTATTTTCATGATTTATCATATTATTTTCTATCAATAACGCATACATATCTAATTCATCACCTAGTTGTCTTCTTTGCTTAATACATTTCACATTATTAAAAATGCATTTTTGTTTCTTAACTAATTTCTGGGTCTTTTTAATATACCTATTTATTCTAACATATTTTTTTAATTTATTTCTGCTGCAGGTACCTAGTCTCCCTTTATTATTGGATTTTAAGGTGTCATCACAAGTAAGATCTATGGTAAAGGGATCACTGTTACCCGAAGCAGACAAATGGCTGGGCGCACTACCTACTAACTCATCAAAGAGACATTGGGTTTGGGAAGTGGAAATGTCCAGTTTTTCGGATTGGAGGTGGCTTATGGTATGGTGGGCCTCTTGTAACTCGTGCTCCAGGACTGACATACGATTGAGGCCCTGGGTGTACTCCTCACTGCATTCCTTGAACCGGTCGATGATGGATAACAGTCGGTCTCGCTCGTCGACTAACAATGTGTTTTCAGTGTGCAACTCAGCCATTTCTTTCTTAATCTTATTATTATTTTCGAATGCTTTCAATAGTTCCGCCTCATTATCATCTCTTTCCCTATCCAAATGTTCATTCAACTTTCTGACTGCCTGCAATTGCTTCAAAGCCTGGTCGAGTTGCTTCGAAACGAGTTCGAGTTTATTCTCTTCCTGGCGAGCACAGGCCATGCTACGTGTGGTCATTCTGTTCATATCTACGTTTTAAGTAAGTAAACAATATCAGAAAGTAGTTTGAACACTGAAAGTAGGTTACGTCAATTCAAGACTAACCTCTTCGCGAAAGTGAATAAGTCACTGTATTAAACACACTTCGAGCTATTTCTAGTTATTTAGTCGCAAATAATTGGTAATAGATCAATAATAAAGAGATAATAATGATTCACAAGATATTACTAACTTCAAATGTCAAAAGACGCAAGGTCATCGACCGTTAGCCGGCTGCCGTATACACTCAATCACTGATAATAACACTCTGTTATGCACTAAATATTTCTAAAAACACCTTATATTACTATTGTTATGATAATAGTGACGATTTATGGACAATTTAAACGTTTAAACAATATAAATCACAAAATTTTAGTCGGAGCAATCTCGATCAGATGTTAGCGGTAGTGTTGCCACAAGCAAAAAAAAAAAAAAGTTAAAAAACAAATATACAAATATATAAAAAAACATTTATTGCACTCTTGTAGTAGGATACAGGTCTTTGGTATATAGGGTTAGAGAAAAAAAACTTCGGCAAATTTTTAAAAGACACTGAAACAAAATGTTGGTCAGAATATTTGATAGAACACATACTTAAAAGATGTGAATGTTTACAGACTATCCTATGGCTGCGATTTGTAGTGGCGCTGAGTTGCGGCGACTGAGTCAGACTGCGTTTACTGTCTGCCTCTGGCGGCGCAATGTGTGTTAAGCCAGCTACGTAGCCTCAACGACACAGTAACCACTATTTAGGAATACTTTCCACGTGACCCTCCAGCGATAACAGTCAGCCGGGAACGCTTGGAATCCCGGGAATTACAGGGACATCGGGATGGAGTAATCAAAAAGATAGTTATGGGTTCCCTTTCTGGTTCTTTCGACGAGGGGCAGGATAAGTTGTCTATTTGGTTTTTCGTCATCTCAGTGTGTTAGTCTCTTGCGTTAAACGCCCTTGGTGCACAGTGTATACGCACGGTCCAGGATTTGAAAAGTCAGGTACTTAATTATAATAAATCAGAGCGTTTTTGTCATACTTCGTGATGCGCACTGCTAAGGAGTAAATTAATCGTAAGTAAAACCGATACCGACATGTATTGTCGGTATCTATTTTTAGAATTAAACATACCTATTATACATTTGTAGCTACTATTAACAGTGGTTTTGGTATCACTTTTTAATAACGCTTTCAGTATGGAATTGAGTATTTAGAGACTAAGATAATCGAGACCTTCAACATATAAGCTCGTTACGTATACGTCTTGCGTCTTTATTACTCTGTAATCAGAGATCATGCGTATCACTAGTCGGATCAGGGACCCTTTGACGAACAGTTTAAATCAATGTAAACATTTGTCCACTTCCGCATATGACCCTAAACTGGGCCGCAACTCGGAACTCGCATCCCGGGTCCATCGCCAAATTAGTAGCCCCCCCCCCCCCCCCCCCACTAATGAGACCCGCGGGGTCGATCAAGCCTTGATGACTTTGGAGGCCATTGTTTAATTGTTTTCTTTTGTTGAACGCAGACAAGTACAGTCAGCACGAGACAGCCTTTTCGAGCATGATAAGGGACAAAACTTGACAAAAGTTAGTATCTACCCACATGAAATTTTTACGTATTAAGTCTAAGTTAACGTACTTAATGAATATCTAGTAAAAGATTATATCGTATGAAAGTAGAAAGATTTTTAAGTGCATATTTTAAGATTACTACGTCATTGTCAGAAATCTAGTTATGTTGGCTCTAATATTTATTTTATATATTCCTTAAGTATGTATCTTATATAAATCATCTTCATTTCGATAATTCAAATGATCCCAACTTCAAATCAATCGTTTTCAATATTACATTTTTAATTAACCTCGGCCTAAAGAGCTCTAACTACAAATTCGAATTTGCTTTTCAAGCCGCATCCTTAATCACGATTTTAGATCTTATTCCAAGTCTTTGTTCTATCTTGTAAGTGCTCTAAGTTTCCTTCACAGGCTGCGACGTATTTTCGAATAGTTTTTAGGAAGCGTAGGCTTTCATTAGTGAGGAGTGAAGGAGACATTGTGGGGTACACAAAGGAGACGCCGTCTGCCGCGAGTTCGTTTGCGGCTTGTTGTACCAGGATACAATGTTTTGTAGGTCAGCCGAGTAACTGAGTGGTTAGGTAAGCACTGTATAGGACGTTCTGCTTGTTTGACTGCTAACCTAAGGAGTGCTGGCTGACTAGATGAAGCTTGAGGTAGAAATCTGTATCAAAGGAAGGCAACGCACCACCACTCCTTCTGGTGTAGCTGATATCTGTGGGCGGCGGTGATCACTTACCATCAGGTGACCCGCTTGCTCGTCTGCCTTACTATCTAGAATTGAATTTTAAAAATCTATCTGAAACGTGCTAGATTTCTCACGATGTTCACGTCGCCTATCTAAATAATGGTAGAAATACACACATACAACGCAAAACGTGTAGCGATGTTAGTTCTATACATAGAAACATGAGCCTTTAAACGGTCACAGGTCTTTCAACTGAGAACTTCATTTCAGATTTTTAAATGATTGTTTTGTATTTTAATGTATATTTGTAAGACATACATACATTTTAAAAACATAAAAGGTCGTTCTCAGATGACTTACGACCGTTGAAAAGTCACAGATTTCTATCGACAGAACTGTCATCGATACACATTTTGCTAGTATATGTAAACTTTGTACTCTAAAAGGGAGGGAGAAGCGGGGGGTGACAGCCCTAATGACCGGTTTGCTTAGTTTGTAGGTTTGTAGGTAGCACACGAGAATCCAGCAGTGGACTGCTGATGGCTGGCTGATGACACGAGTCAAGCTGTCGAGCACTGCAGTAACTCGCACTATTCTGACGTCACTACGAGAAATCTGGGCTAGTATTTAGCTGGCACACTGTGTAGTGTCTGTGGAGTCTGACATAGGCAGCTGGTACTGTGTATGTGTGTACTCCAACCCGTCTAGCTAATTCTCTTCAGAGTAACTAGTGTAAATCTCGCAGGTGACAGCGCGCCGCGCCGGCTTAATTAAATAGCCGCCTGATTCATAACCTGACCGCAGGTAAACAGCCGGCCTGAGTAATAAACGAGCCTGATGTAGCCATTTTGCCTTTGATTTCTGTGTACAAACGCGCTACTAGGAATTCTAAGAACTAAGGAAACATGTACCAACATAATAGAGTTATACTGTTGAAACGGATGATGAGGATGGACGATGATGATGATGAGGAGGATTTATAATGATACAAGCACACCACAGTAACACTTATATTTGAAAAGCTAACATAATATTATAATACACAGTAGGTACTATAGGCACGGGAGGACTATTCCACAAAGAGTACACTGCCTCGGACGTGTAGGACAAAGAGATGGGTTGGATGTCCTGGATGCAGAAAAGAAAGATGTGATACTAACACAACTAGACTAGAAGATATAAATAACAGATATCGACACGGTCCATCAACGGCCGCGGACACAGGACAAAGAGATGGGCCGGATATCCTGGATACATAAAAGCTAGATGCGACACTGAAATCTTCAGACTAAAAGATATAAGAATGACTATCGACATGGCCCATCAACGGACCCCGACACAGGACAAAGAGATGCGCTGGATGTCCTGGATGTAGATAGGCTAGATGTGGCACTAAAACATCTAGACTAAAAGAAATGGAATGAATGGAATGAATCGACAGCCAATAGCATAAGACAAAGAAATTTTCCCAGATACCCTGGATGCAGCTTGCAGAGTTGTTGAACTAGGTCCGGTGAACAAGCATCGCAGCGTTCCCGATTCTACTTATTCCTTAACAGGGGACCAAGACCAACTGAACTATAGCTACACGTTTCAGGAGCTATCCGAAACGTGCAGATTTCCAGCTAATGGCATATAGATTTGAAAAAGGTGTCCCTGTGCGAAGTCTACAAAGGAAAATCACCGCCGCTCAGGAACTGCATAATCAGAGAGGTTACTGTGGCTTTGCTAGCACTATAGACAGGTACACTCTTTTCTTGAAGGTAGGTTGACCTATGTCGTAGCTGTGAAAAATATTGCTGCAACCGAACCATTCCGCATAACTGAGGTAATAAGCACACATCGTATAGAAGGCACATCTGTTCATATCTATGTCCTTGTTTCTGATATATCTGTTCGCCTTCTTATATTACGTTTCCTACGAGTATTATCTGACAGCTTCTGACCCCTTTTAGGCATCTTTTAAGAGCTCTCGATCGGACCATACACAAAGGCTAAAATTGGGCTAGTATATTAGAGACTGGAATATTATGTAACAACAAAAGCTTTAGATGATTGGAGTCCAGACATTTTCAAAATTTATGTTATTAATAGATATTAAAGTCATTAGGGCTGTGCATCGTACTCAGTACCTACGTACTCCGGTCGTGCCAGCCTATTCATGCTGAATGTGGCTCTCCATCGTTAATTTTGAAGTCTAAGAGAATGCAGAGTTAGATATGTGGTGCTGACCACAATAATAACACAAACACTTGTGTGTGATATTTGCTAATATTATATATTTTTTACAATAACCAAAGGCCCAACCATCATCAAAAGGTTAGATCATTAATTTAACCCTAATTACCAAACCTGCAACCAACAGGGGTCATAAACCTAAAACACCCAACTTTAAAACACGGTACCTTTGTTTCTGGATTTTATTGGAGACATCAAAGAATTATGGTCCCAATGGGTTCTATTATAACCGTCTCCATAGAGGGCGCCACAATTTTTACGATCCTGGAAGGGTGCGCAACAAAAGACGCAATTAGCGGTTTATCGCGTTGTGGGCAGATCGTAAAACGGCTGTTTTTGGAGGAATGGAGGAAGCTGCGGCTTGGAAGGCGGATGTTATGTTTCATAGATGGATTTAAAGTACTTTAATGGAGCTACCTTAAGTAGGATTATGAAGGTGAGTTATGTACCTGTGGTTACAACTCACGCAATTTGAGAGAGAAATTATTTTTGTTATTTTAGATATCAACACACAGTGGATACCTAGACTTAAATTACAACAACCACTTATACGCTCTGTGTTCTGCTTTCCTTCTTTCAATTTGCACAGTGATTAGTATACGGCAGTAAGGCGAAGGCGGCGGTAGCCAGACATTTGCTATCCCCGTACTTAGATAGATAGACATACTCTATTGCACAAAATACACCACTTAAAAACTACATATTACAGAAATTTTACAAGGAAGACCCTACTTATTTATGCGTTGAGTTAGTCTGTTGCTAACCTGCATAATAAAAATCTTCCCTCTTTGTGATATTAAGTACGAGCATAGATGATGTAAAACACCATCCGTCAAACGTTTGATAGATTAATTAATATTTCTCGCATATAAAATAACAAGGCGGTGTACCGTTTAGTAGTCGTCCCAAACACACAACCCTACCCACAATCTAATTTTTAACTCGAAAACCTGACACAATATTTTCTATCGGCAAATAGAGTCGAGTTTAAAACGTGACCGCACCCAATCGAAAAATTTAGGTATATCCGAGGTTCCATGCTCAAAATATCGATAGCCTTGGAGAATGACTTACACTTCTATTCAAGAATAAAATAATATTAGTAAAACAAAACCCACACAGGTACACTTTTTACAACAAAGACAAATTAAGATAAATATTTAAAAGCACACAAAGCATTCGCAGAGTAATTTTACATTAGCGGTGGAAGCTTCCATGTGGAGGGTCAGTCATGCATACGAGCATGCACCTGCATATTTTACAAATCTATGTGCGTATTTCTACCATTAGCTCAGCGGTAAGGGAAAACATCGTGAGGAAACCTGCACGTTTCGGATAGTTTCTGAAACGTGCAAATATGATTCTATTGGTCTACTTCCCTGATAAAGGGTTACGAAGGTTAGTCGACAGTCGCTTCGTTGTAATTACTAGACTCCCCAAATCCTGAATCATGGTCTAAGCATACTTAGACGAAAAGAAAAGAAGATCTTGATCTGTATCGATAACTAAATCCAAGCAACACTGCAGAATATTAAAATAACAAGCACAAAAGCCTTTTGTTCAGGACGGCTCCAGAACGGTAAATAGATAGTATAATCAAAACGAAACCTCGAAACACGACAAAGGTCCGGCGGACGCGGCGATCGGAACCACTGATTAGCGGCAAAGGTTTTCGAACTATTGTAGCTGAAAGAATGTGTATTGGATTAGAGAGGGACGGGACTACTTTGATGGAAGTGTGAATAGGTATTTAATAGACATCGGACTTTACGTTGACATCTGTTTGTGCGTTTAGAGAAGTTGTTTCATAAATAACTAAATTTTTAGCTTTCCGTAGCCAAATGGAAGTGAAATGGAACTCTTATAGAGTTTGTCTATAGATACGTTCGTAGGTCACAGGCACTTTTCTGTGAATCTGTATGAACTATACAAATACTTCAAATAAACAGGACTAAACGCGACAAAATTTAATTTAAAATTTGTTAGTCTGTCGGTTTTTTACAGCTGCGAGTAGTACGTGAAGCGATTGATATCGGGAGGAGTGACTTAACTGACAGTTTATTAAGAGGCAGTGCAAATATCGAAAATGACAGGCTATCGAAGATGCACAAGCCGGGCGTAACAGACGACGCGCCGTGCGCCTCCAGGTCGCTTGTGACCACGGCGCTGTTGTAACGCAGTCGAAACGTCAAAAGTACGTGCTAGAATGTACTTATTAAATTTCGTCGCGTTTAGTCCTGTATATATGAAGTATTTGTATAATGCAACGCGAAAGTTTAAAAACATATCTGTTTGAACTATTACTGTGAAACTAACTAGTAAATTTACGATCTGTGAATCGAATAACTGTTTACAGAATACTTTTAATAAAGCGATACATTTTTGGGATTTCCCATTCTTAGAACTGAAACTCAATTTGTTTCTCGATACATACAGGGTATCTATAGATAGTTCTTCGAAAACGATATTAAATTCTAAAAACCCTTTTTTTGCGGAAAATACACAATGTGAGTCAATATGTGTGTTTATTTTCAAAACCAAGATATTGGTATCTACGATGCATCGCTGATGTCTCTAAGCTCTATTGGCCATTACCAAATGGATCCTACACTGACTCACCGGTGAGGTCTTTCATAAGACATGGCGAGGTATTTCTGAACACATGCAGCTCTCCCATTGCACCTTGGGAGAGCTACTGGTTATCATAGAAATCAAAATAAGTTGCGCACATAGGTAGACTTCTTTCGTTTTTAAGGTTCCGTAGTCTACTAGGTACTCTTATAGTTTCGTCATATCTGTCCGTCTGTCTGTATGTCCGTCTGTCTGTCTGTCCGTCTGTCTGTCTGTCTGTCTGTCCTGGCTCGTTCTCCGCCGTTCCTGCACCGATTGCCACGAAAATTGGTGGGGAGATGTATATTTATTCTTAACGCCCCTAGCCACAGGGCACTTTTTAATACAACTCGACCAACTTATGACGTGCAGTTGCCCTAACTAAATGGTAATGTATGGAAATAACTAACCTATAAACTATGAAAATAAGGTCGGCCCACCTTATTGCTACGGAACCCTTTCATGTGCGTGTCCGACACGCTCTTGGCCGGTTTTATCCACTTTGATGATGGCTCTACCATGCACTATGGTTTGCTTTACTACCTTGCCTTGTTTAGTGGCTACCGGATCTTACTCAGTTACAACTGGGAATACATCATGACATGTTGTGATTAAATGTACCGATACCGGACCGGTGCCGATGCGGCGATATCCCTCGGGCCGTGTGTCTGTACCTCTTTATGTTATTCTATACGGAGTTCTCTCGTCACTGTTTGTAGTTAGAATTCGAATTTAGGTTAACCATTTTGGTATTCAATACGACAAGTGTATCGTGTCGTATAGGTATAACAATAATAATTACCGTGATTTTCTGTAAGATTTAAAACGTTCGCGTTACATTTAACAAAATACTTGATATGAACTAAAAGAAGATGTATCTATGTAGGTATTTTATAGCACTTACTGCTTGACGTTCCTACCGCGTTACGTTACGTATAATACGTATATACTGTAGCCGTTTTTTTATTTTCCCTCAACTTCCCCTTAAACAACATCTAACTTATGGTAGACTATCTGAGCCACCGAATTTTTGGCGAGTTTAGTACAAGGGTAGTTATCTGTCGAATCTCCTGCACCCCTGCAATTAACTGCCTGGCATGTAGACTGGCGAGTTACGTTTTTGGTTTAGTATAGTGACAGCTTTGGAGCAGTCATTGAGGTATTACCTCAATGGTAGCAGTCCATATTTTTTTTGTTTATCTCGGGACAATCATCTTATGACATTTGACGAGTCTACGTTTGGACGCTACTTAGTACTCATACCTACTTTACTGTCTAAGTAATTAAATCGCTTACTGTACTTGTCGAAGTGTAAACCCATGAGTTAAATGATTAAGGAAAACTTATATAAAACCCACTAACGCTACAAGTGTGTCTAAAATAGTATGCAATACTGACATACAACTACATGAAAATAACCAGATGGTCCAACAAAGACAGTACCTTCCCATTGAATTATTCCGTCGCTGTCGGAACGTTGACGGACGTCCCGGGGGACGCGGGACTGTCCCCTGCCCTCCGGGGACACGTAATGTCCCGGTTTGTTTGGACCCGGATAAAAGCCTCTTTGTTGACCATCCATGCCCTCTATCTAGGAGAGAACAGTTTGGAGAAACTTTTACACGCAATGATTGGTTTATAGATTGTGACGTCACGTTGCTGCATATTTTTTCTTGCGTACCCCATTATTGAATTTTCAAATCTATTTTTGTGACTAGGGTGGTTTGCGCCGAGTCAAAATGAGATAAGTATTTTAAAAATTATTTTTTAAAATAATTTTGTTGTTAAGGTTTAAAAAAAGAATTATAATTTTACTGTAGTAATTTACCCTTTGTATAAAGTTGAATTTAAAATGTCAATTATGTGCTTAATGAGATAACGAGTACAACCAAATTTAACATTAAATATAGCACGTGCATTGAACACAATTTACGCTTAATTATGTTTTTGTTAATAATGGTAATTTTGTTTCAAAATATTATCTTTACACTTATGAAAATTAAGGTAAATTAAATAATTTGCATGCCCTTGCTAGGCCTTATATAGTGCAACACTTTTAATTTAAAGACCTCTATGTACCTATTTTTATGGCTTGATTTCTAAGAGGGTAGACTTTGGAGTGCAATGAGATAGATTATAGGCTGATACTTTGAAACATACGCTCTAGATTTTGCCTAAAATTTACTCCTAAGATAACTACAATCATCAGGGAGTAGGAGCCTAGGAGGGAATCATGACTGCGATTAACGCTCGTTTAGATATAGAACGTAAAAGTAATAGCTCTCCGAAGAGCTATCTGCCATCTGGCTGGTCGCCAGCCTACGAGATGGATGGCTAAACAATACTTTCAGATTTTTGGACAGAATCTCTCGATAGATTGTAAAATATCATCACATAAAAAACTGAAGTTTATTTTACAAATTTTCGTTCGTTTCGGTCCAGTTATTTTGTTAATTGGAATCTTAATTACTGAAGCTTTCTTTTTGAGGCTATTGTCATTTTATGTAAATTGTAGAACAATATTCATTCAACAATGGGTTTCGATTTGTATTTCTTAGTGCTCCTGCTATTGTTAACTTTATGATAAGTACAAAACTATGGAATAAATTATTGCCTGCTGCATTTCAAGACCGTAATTTTTGTGTTACTTTGAGAGAAATAATATAACGTTTTCTAAAGCTGGGTAAAGATTGGTGCAATTCAACATGCAATGCAAGAATTTGACGTTTCTGCAATGTACCATTCAAGGTAACATACCCTGTAACAAATGCTCATGGTTTGGCCGCCTCGCGCGCATGAACTGCGCCTGAGTCGCACACGCTCCGAGCGTTACATTACAACTCGTGCTCGATCCAAGATTTGTCGGTTTTTGGTACGAAATCAGAAGGACGCGCAGTGTGCTATTGATGAATCGTAGTCAATGCGCGTACCGCGCGCGCCACACGTCCAAGTCAGCTTGCACCAACTGTATCCAGCTTTAAAGGAGCCATCATCTCAATCCCCGTAACGAGTGTTAAACCGAAAGTATCGTTATCAGGCCCCAATCCAGATAGCTCTAATCCTAGTGAAGTGCGGGCGCACCCGCATCGATTTTATCGAGCATCTCAAAAACGAGTTAAGAAACCAAGCCTTAAACGAAACCGTTCCGCATCAAACGGGAATATGCCAGAAATAAAAGTCAGATTGACTCGAGTATCAAAACAACAAAATTAAGATAATTTCAATACAGATGTATCAGTTCCTCTATCCATTATCATCATCATTTCAACCAATAGACACAGGCCAACAGGTGATCCATCTGCTCGTCTGCCACCTATCACATAAAAAATAGGCTTTCTCCAAAGTTCTGCACACAGAACGGTCCTGTGCCACTCGCATCCAAGGGACTCTCGCGACCTTCACTAGATCGGCGATCCACCTTGTGGGGGTCTGCCACGACTGCGACCTCGTCTCCTAACCATTCATCATCAGCAACCCACGCTCATCCACTGCTGGATATAGGTCTCCCCTAATGCACGCCACCGCTCCCGATTTTCGGCCACTCTCATCCAGCTCACTCCAGTCAGCCTTCGAATGTCGTCATCCCATCTTGTAGCAGGGCGTCCAATACTATGTTTGCCGAGTCGCGGTCTTCACTCAAGGACTTTATGGCTCCAACGGTTGTCAGTTCTGCGGCTAATGTAACCTAACCATTAAAGGCCACAAAAATCCGTCTGAGGTATTTCAAAACAATCAATTTAGTCTTATGAAGGTAAAGTATAGCTTTCTTTCCCGGATTCGATTTACTTCGAAAATTAAAACTTCCAACGGGCACAAAACATATTGGTTCAGAAACTTTAAAGTGTAACAAAAGTTACAAACACAGAGGTACAGTTAACTCACGACAAATGCTAACAAAATTAAAAAAGTTCGTTTCCTACATTGACCCGGCTCAGGATTGAGCCCGGGTCTCCGGATTCCGGAAACTACGTTTCCGTTTCCGGCTTGGCCAATACAAATAATATCCATATCCAGACTAATACTATAAATGGGAAAGTGTGTCTGTATGATTGTCTTTCTTTCCCGGCAAAACGGAGCGACGAATTGATGTGATTTTTAAGTGGAGATAGTTGAAGGGATGGAGAGTAAAATAGGCTACTTTTGGCCCTTTTCTGACCCCCAATTTTAGGGAAGTGGGGGGACTCAAGCGAAATAAATGTAAACCTCGATGGCGTAGTAGGCAGTGGGTCACACTCAAATTAAAATGACGGCTACGTTCCTTAGCGTAGAAATGCTAAATGCTAAATATTTCTAAATTTGAACCTTGCAGGAGTGCCTTAGAACTTTGATGATCTGCTGACCGATCATCTATCATTATGTGATAGGTTGCTACCTAACTACCTAACGGGCTAACCCAAACATAACAGTTTGTGTTAGCCCGGTTGTCTGCTAACAAGCAGGCGGATCGACTGATGGTAAGCAATTGCCGCCGCCCATGGACAACAGCAACACCAGTGGAGTCAAAAGTGTGCTGCCAACCTGTTAGAAGGAGGGGCCACTACAAAGTAACGGGGGGGTTGAATATGGCCTAAATTGCTTCGGAAAAGGGTGTTTCGGCTCTTGCCGCTTTTTTTCCTCATGGCTAGGGGCGTTAAGAATACTGCCAAGTCGCCTCTTACGACAGGCCGGGAATAGGCCTGTCGTAAGAGGCGACTAAACGGGCTTCGGAGTACGTGAGCATGCCACTACTGGGGAGTGGCTTGCTCAGTATCACGACTCCGCGAGGGAAAAAATCCTACTGGGTGTCCTGGTAGGTCGCGTATTTGGGAAGGGCTGCATTGCGCCAAACATTTTGGCTCAAATCATTTCAATCAAGCGCTCTTAAGCTCCATTGGCATCGCTAGCGATGGCCACCGGTGGCCTCTTAAACGACCTGTTTACATTACTCGCTGGTTACGGAAGCGGCAGCTCTATGGGTGGTCCCGGGTTCGTAAGTTTATGGGTTTGCTTCCCTGCTCTAAGCTATTTCAGAGTTGTTTGAAATAATGTATACTTTTGATTCAACACTGCTGTAAAACGTGGTAACGATACTTTATGGATCACAACAGAATTTGAAGTCATTGAGTAAAACTGAGGAGGTTTTAAAAGCAACGAATACTAATGGAAACACTGTTCAGACAACAGAGGACACACAAATTAAATACTTAAATACATATATAATACCCAGTCACTGAACAAACACAAGTGTTCATCAAAAGAATGCTTGTCCAGGGTCCCCACCATCGAACCCACGAACTATGGTGTCTGAAACAGGGTCACTACCAAATGCGCTATCTGGTCAGTGACTATTCCTTTATCACTTTTAAACATTTCCCATTTATTAACAGGAATGAACTGGGGTCCGAAGCGACAACTTTAGACTTGGAAGAACACCCTAGGATGATGGCGACATTTTTCACTATTATTACACTTTCAATGGCAGACCCAGCAGATTCTATAAAGAGATCTCGTAACAATTTCGTTACGACGTCGCGTTTGGAATACCAAACGGGAACTCACGGAGGATTCGAAGGGCTCCGAATGTCTACGAATATCTTGATCGAAAAGTTTGTGCTAAACCCTTGACGGGTTCCGGGTTGTATTTAACAGTGAAATGTATTGAATGTAGCGGATACAAGAAAGTGTGTTTACTTTGGGGTAAAATGTACTTATTTTAAGGGCTAAAACGGGACCCTATTACTAAGACTTCGTTTTCTGACCTTCTATTAGTTTGTTACCTAGCTGTATCTCAAGAACCACGATAGCTAGATAGACATGTTTAAACACACCATCGTCCAAGCATGAGACATCTGCAACGGGGAATCACACATGTATCTAACATTAAATTGCGTATTTTGCTACAAACCTACTCGCAAAGATTTAAATCATAGATATGCCCTCGCCATACTTTGACCGCGCCGATTTGAGTCGCACCTCAAATAACCTTTTTTTTTTTTTTTTTTTTTGATCACCCTGGAGAAATGCCTTACGCATACCCGCCGCCGGGGGGCGGACGGGTTATGTCGGGCTCTCCTCCGCCTGACACGCGGGGGCCTACGGGGGGGGGGGGGGGGATTAAAACTCCAGGGGTGCTCCCGTCATACGCCTGAGTGGGGAGGGGACACGAGAATCTGGCTGAGAGCCTCCCTTCGCGTCCCTCCCCAGGCGTGAGCCCGCTTACAGCGCGGGCCCGACACTACTCCCCCCCGATGGTGTGGGGGAGTGATAGGGGCGGCCGGGAGCACCGAACCGTCCCTACCGGGCTGCAGAGGAGACCTGTGCAATGCCGACACCGGTGCCCCCGCACCGGTTGCCGACTGGCCTCCTCGCTGAAGTTGAGGGAGATGCCGCGCAACTGTTCGGCGTCTTCCCCCCCTCCTCGCCCTTCGCCGCGCACTCGAGCGCGGGTCCTGCTCGCGTAGGCGTTCCCACTCCTCCTTTTGCGAGATGACCTCCTCGCAAAAGGAGGCAAAGGCCGTAAAGGCTGGCTCAGAGGCCAGCATGGCCCTAATAACGGCCGGGAGTGCCAAATCACTCCCAACCACGCGCACTAGCGCGTCACGCTGGGGGCCCCAGGCGCTACACTCCGCGAGCGTATGTTGTGCCGTATCCTCCGGGGCCCCACACTCGTGACAAGCACTGGTTTCCTCTCTTTGTATCCGGTGCAGGTAGGAGCCGAAGCAGCCGTGGCCCGAAATCACCTGCACCATCCGATACGAGAGGAAACCGTGCTCTCTCTTGAGCCACTGGTCGAGGACCGGAGCGAGCGCCTCCACAGTCCTCCGACCGAACTCGACCGAGGCCAGTGACTCAGTCCACCTTAGGATGAGCTCTTGCTGGGCCTCCTTCCGTACTACCTCTTTCTCAATAGGACAGTAGGGGAGACCGGGGATGGTTGACTAATTTTTTACTAAATCATACATATTTTTTGTGTTTTCACCCATACAGACAAAAAAATCGCATTAATGGATAGAAGAACTATTAAACTAATAAAAAACAACAAAATATAGTTCATTATTTATTATCATCATCATAATTAGATGCATTTTACAAAACATGAACTCTTAGTCAATCTACCCCAGTTCCGGGGTAGATTGACTATATGCCCGGGGTAAGTAGACCTACGGTTTAATAAGCAACAAATTATAAGAAGAGTCAAGTAATAAAACACTATTTTCAATTTAATTTAACTTTTTATTCAAAAACAATTATAATCAGGTACATACATCTTTTATGTAACAAAACTATCAACACTTAATATTTAAATTTTTTAAACTTAAATCTTCTCCAGTTCAGTAAAATCTATATATACTAATATAATAAAGCTGAAGAGTTTGTTTGTTTGTTTGTTTGTTTGTTTGTTTGTTTGAACGCGCTAATCTCCGAAACTACTGGTGCGATTTGAATAATTCTTTTTTGTTGGATAGTCCATTTATCGAGGAAGGCTATAGGCTATCAACATAATAATATTAAGGGGGTTGTAAGGGGTTAAAAGGGGGGTAAAAAGTTACTTTTCCACGCGGACGAAGTCGCGGGCGGCCGCTAGTCACACATAAATATTTCCATTACTTCTTATGAATGTAACATATTAATACTTATTTATGTTATATTTCTCATTTACTTTATCCGTTCCTTTTCCGTTACCCGTTGCTTTTTCCCTTACTCTTTCCTTTTCCTTTGCCTTTCCACTTTCCTGTGCCCTTGCCTTTCCTTGTTTCTTCTCCTTTTTCTATTCTGTTTTTTGTATCTTCTTATCTTCAAAGTTTCTCTATTGTTTTTCATATATATAAGATTTTGTTTTTCAGGGAATAATTTTACGTTTCCGAGTATTACTTCTATTATCTAAACGTGGCGCAGCTTTAGGAAAGGGTCTTATTCCTTCAAGTACTGCAAATAAAGTTGAGGGCAAGTTCTCATTGTATAAGGATGTGGCCACATAACGGTGTAATGTCTTATAGGGAATGGTATTGTTTTGCAGTTGCATTAACACTTCTATTGTCAAAAATGACTTTATGACAAGCTCTTTCTACGACATCCTTCGGTGTATCAGCTCGTTAATTTATAGGTCCTCATCTTGCTGTTGCAATAAAAAGAAAATATTTATTAAGAATCGAATAAATGGATTAATTTTAAAGATATTAGAAACTTAAAATATTTTTGGGGTTGGTTGACTAAATATTCAACCAGCCCCGAAAGAAATTAGTCCACCAGCCCCAAACGACATTTTAAGTTTCGATGGCATGGATAACTAACACACTGTCACCTAATAAAAAAATAACACATGAAAGAATATCAATATGGACTCATAAAACACTCTGACTAATAGGCAAACGGTTAACATAAAATGTGTAGGTACCAAATCAAAAAATATGCAACACGAAAATATTACTTACATGTTATGAAAACAAATAACGGGTCACTGCTCAAAAACGGTGTGTGCCCGCGACGCGGCGTTACCGACAACTGAGCAGGGGGCGGAGAGTGATGCGTGGATGCGCTGGGATGACATAATACTCAAACCGTTGGCGAGTTTTTGGCGATTAGTCTACCTACCCCTATAGTCAACCATCCCCGGTCTCCCCTACGGTTCGCCGCTCGCTTTCTTGGCTGCCGTCCACTCATAGACGGCAGCCAGAACGCCCGCCTCCTCCTCCCAAGGAGGGGTCCCTGCGAGGGCGCAGGCCGCCGAGAAGCCTACTGTGCGGTAGGCTCTGGCGACCCGCTGTGCAATCGCGCGCTGAGGCGCTCGGAGGAGGGCGATGTTCTCCCTCCTCCTCAGACTATCCGCCCAAATGGGCGCACCATAAAGCGCCATCGAGCGCATTATGCCGGCGTAGAGCCGCCGGCATTTGGCGCTCGGGCCGCCCAAGTTGGGCAACAACCAACCAAAAACTATTGGCGGCCTTGAGGAGGCGCGGCAGCATCCCCCCGGAAATGGGGGCCAAAATGCCACCGCGCATCCAAAATAAGCCCGAGATATTTCATCTCGGGCTTCACTTCGACCCCGACAACCCCCAACGACGATGGAAGCGTTGGGGGGGAAAACGACGGCGCGGAGGGGGGAAAAACATTGCCTCCGTTTTTTGGAGGGCAACCTCCAGGCCCAGGAGCTCAATCCTCCTGGCCACCAGATCACCCCCGCAGACGCTTTGATGGCGGCCTCCTCGAAAGTCTTCCCCCGGGCCGTGACGAGAGTGTCATCTGCATAGCAGATGACACTCATGCCGGGAGAAGGTGTCCGCGCAACACCCAGTCATAACCGACGTTCCACAACAAGGGGCCGAGGACTGACCCCTGTGGAACGCCGGACTGGACCTGATGACTTTTGAGGTCACCCTCCTTATTCACATAGAGGATCTCACGATCCTCTAAATAATCCCGGAGGAGCTCCTGCAAATAGATGGGCTCGCGGAAGTGCCGGAGCGCCTCCAGAATGACAACATGAGGGAGGGAGTTAAAAGCGTTCTTGATATCAAACGATATCGCTATTACTCCCTCCCTCGCGGCCCGCCGCTTCCTCGGTGATATGCCGAAGACGGGTCAGGGCGTCAATCGTTGACCGCCCTGCCCGGAAACCAAACTGACTCTCGGAGAGGTCGCCGACACTGCTCAAGTGCTCGACGAGTCGGGAAGAAATAACCCTCTCAAAGGTTTTCCCGATCTCGTCTAGCAAAATTATGGGGCGGTAAGCCGAGGGTGTGTCGGCCGGCCTCCCCTCCTTCCTCAGGAGGCACAACTGCCCCCGTTTCCAAATCCGGGGGAACCTCCCGACCGCGAGACAGCGGTCGAAGAGGCCCCGGAAGCGCAGCTCCATTTCGGGGATGGCAAGCGCTAGAACTTTCGCCGGGACCCCATCAGGGCCCGGCGCCGTTTTCTTGCCGCGGAGGACCAATTCCGCGGCACCAAACTCCTCGGACGAAATAGGAGCAGGGCTCTCACGAGACGCCGAGTCCCCCGGAGGCGGAGCCATCGACGGGGGGGCAAACAACACATCACGTACCGGAAACAGCCCGTGCACCACTTGCTCAAGGAGAGCAGGCTGGAGGGTCTCTGTCAGGGGAGGACCAATGGGGCGCAATTGGTTGCGCACCGCCTTGTATGGCCTCCCCCATGGATCACGGTCCAGACCCTCCAGCATCTCCTGCCGAGCTCTATCCTTGGCCGCCCCTATGGCAGCTTTAGTGGCTCGTCTTGCCTCCACAAGAGCCTCATAGAGGCGGGCCTCATTCTCGAGGTCCCGTCTCCGCCGGCGTCTACTATTAGTATACGCCCTCCGGGCAGCAAAACACGCTGCTCGGAGACCCGCGATCTCTTCCGTCCACCAATAGATGGCATGACTGGGATTGGGGCGGCGGGACCGAGGCATGGAAAAATCACACACCTCGGTCAGGGACTCCCGCAGCTGGGAGGCGGCCACATCGACGTCCTCACTGGGGGACGGGCCAAGCCAGTCTTGAAGAAAGGCCCCTTCCTTCGCCAAGTCTCTATCCAGCTTGGAGAGCGCCCACCGATTGAACGGGGACGCTCGCCGGACAAATCGTTGAAGATCCGGCAGGCCCTGAACACGGACCCGGTACCTAATGTACCGGTGGTCCGAAAGCGATTCCGTTTCGTCCACTCGCCAATCCTCAATTCTCGAGGCAAGGGTCGGAGTGGCAAACGAAACGTCCACTACTGATCCTCCTTGCTGGCGGACACATGTGTGGACCGTACCTCTATTCAGGAGGCACAGCCCACGGGAAATGGTCCACTGCTCGAGCAGGCGACCCCGAACGTCGGAGGCAGGGTTACCCCATGCCACCGATTTGGCGTTCAGGTCGCCTGCCAGCAGGACCTGCCTCGGCGCCAGACGGCCCAAAACCGAGGTTAGGGTATCGAGAAAAACCTCAAACTCCCTAAAGGGTCGGTTGGGGGAAAAATAAACCCCAATGACCGCAACAGACCCCCAGGCCACCGCAACGAAACCAGACCCCCTTTCTAAAAGTGAAAGGGGGGAAGAATCAGAAAACGACCGAGTAAAAACTGCGACCACTCCGTCACTATCTCCAAACCATGCATCATTGATGCGATATGGCTCGGAAATGATACTCAAATCAACCTGCCACTCGGCCAGAACCTGCATCCATAAGTCCTGGGCCGAGCGGCAGTGATTTAAGTTCCCTTGCAGAACGGCGCGATGTCGGACTATATCCATTATTCCGACATCGCGCCATCTTTCGCCGCCGAATCAGCGGCGACAGCAGCAACAGCCCGAGACAGAGCTGGCCGCTTACCTTTCTTCGGGGGAGGATTGCACTTCTTCCCCCCCATGTTGTGCCCGGCTGGTTTGCCGGTCTCGGCGCACACAGTACAATGCGCTTCCTTAGCGCTGCATGCCGCCGCCTTGTGGCCCTCTTGGCCGCAGCGGAAACACAACTCCCGTCTGCTGGCCGTCGAAGGGCAACAGGCACCAGTGTGCCCCGTGCCGTAACACTTGAAGCACCTAAAAGGACGGTCTTCAAGCGCCCGCACGGACACGGAGCACCAACCGATTAGCAATCGACCACCATCTAAAACTGCCTTGGCCGCGGTGATGGGGCACTCTAGACGGAGAGCCCCCATTCCGCCACGACCCGACCGAATGTTGCCACATTTGACGGCATCCACGGAACACCCCCCAACGGAGGCCACCTTGGCGACCACCTCCTCCTTGGACACGGAGTCGTCCAAGTCACTGACGAGGAGGGAGGTGGTCTTTACAGGGCGCACAACTCTGGCCACCCCAGAGATAGCTTGCCGCACCCTTTCAGCAAAAGAGTCAGCCCGTTCCGCGCTCGCCGCCCCCGGGAACTCAAACAAACGAGCCCCCGTCAGGGTCTGACGACACTTCGCCTTGGCCGACTCGAGGGCCTCGGCATCTAGAGAGTTGCGCGCCCTTTTTAGGACGGACTCATAGGTTTCCCCCTTATCGGCGGCCTCTTTGGTCAGGGTGACCACAACCACCGCCGTTTTGGGGGCGACCAACTTTTTCACTTTCGGCGCAGCCTTCTTGGCTGGCGCCGAGTTCACTGGGGACACTGACACTTGGGACGACTTCTTAGTCCCCTTTCCTTTCTTCTGAGAGGCTTTGGGAGGAGAGTTAGCCTCCAACTCAGCCGCCTTTCGGGCCTTATTGGCCTTTTTCCTCCCAACAACCTTACTCCAGCCCTCATTGGCCGGAGTGGTCGAAGGGAGGAGAACATCTGCCTCCATGGGCGTTGGAAGCGCCACGACAGGGGCCTTAGAGGTAGAGGGGACTACCTCAGGGGACACAGTCTTCGTCCTCTTCCCAACCCCTTTGCCCTTGCCTTTGGGCGGTGGGGGGGGAGGAGGAGGGATGAATACCTCCGGAGCAGGAGAGGCCTCTTTCGCCTTTCTAACTTTGTCCGCCGCAAGAGGCGGACGCAGACGAACCTCGGGGAGGAGACGATCCTGTATCCCCTCAAAGCGGGCGCTTACATAGAATCTCTCCTCCTGCAATTTACGTGAAAGCATCTCCTCCATTCGCACCTCGAACTGGGCGAGGAGATCCGACTCAACAATTGAAGGCGCCTTTTGCGCAACTGACTTAGGCACTTTACGTGCCGGGGAAGGGGAGACTGCGGCCACCGCTCTATCGGCCCGGAGAGTCACAACTTCTTCCTGAAGCTTCACTACTTCCTCTGAGAGGCGTCTAACCGTTGCCTGCAACGCCGCCGTCTCGTCGGAAGTTGTGCGTTTACCCATCTCGGCTAAAAGAGCCAAGAATGAGCACGCGTGGTTTTTAAGGGACTTCTGAAGGGTCCCTTTCAAATTGCCCGACTTGAGCGCGACGGAGATTATCTCCTCCGCGTCAGTCTGGGCCGTCGCCACCAAATCCGCCACGGATAAGTTGGAGTAGTCGAGGAAGGCAGAGACTCCATACCCCGATTTCGCCCTAACCTGGCGGATCTTGTCCTCCAAGTCCGCCGCGTTTTTCTCACGAATGGCTTTGGCCGTCTGCGCCTTGCACTCAGCCAAACCCACGTAGTGGCCCGAGGTGGCAGGACGGCCGCAGCCGCGTTTGGCCAATGAGGCCCGACTCACAGATGAGCCGCAAGAATCGGAGGACTCCTGCGACTTCTTTGCGGCTCGCTTGCGAGACGACTTTAAAAACTTAGTCCGGTCGCCGGACACCGCACTAGCCATGCTCTCAGCACCCGACGAACCTTTGAGAGTGTCTCGATCGGACTCACTCTCGGACTCAAAGACGCCCCGGCAGAAAAATTTACTGCCCGCGGGCGTCGCACTCAACTTATTTGCCTTGTTAGGCAATCCCTTCACAAATGTGGAGGTCGACGCTTCGACCTCCATATCACTTTCACATAATTCCAAATCATCACGGACAATATCAGAGTCCTTGCGAACAGCCAAAGTATTAGCGGAAGCGCCGACCATCGGGGCCGCCACCTCCGCTACCGAAACAACAGAGTCCAAAACACAAGCGGAATCGGAAACCACAGACACAGCCAAAACGTTGTTGTTGGTGGGCTTATCCTTAAAAGGACCAGCCACACCGGGGGAAACCACTGTGGCGGGCCTATCCTCAGAAGGACTGGACCCGCGCACCGACGCTCGCGTCACTCTCTTAGACATCGCAAAAACACTCGAGAACATACAATTCGCAGCGATGATTCGGAAGTCTCAGCTTCTCTCAGCCGGTCACCACACTGCCACTCCGTTACGGTGGTCAGTGGGTGCCGTTGCCCGGGGCGTAGGACGAGGACCTGGAAACTGAGGGGCACGCCCCACCTCAAATAACCTAGTGTAACTCAACTGGGATTAGCACGAATTAGTTGCCGTTTGCACTCGGTGACAGTTGTACGACAAAGCTGCCTGGATTTTTGACAGGAAAAAGCACTCAAAATGCCTTCATGTGCCTTTTTATTGTGCAAGAAAAATACTACAAATTCAAATAAAGCGAATGGTGTTAAATTTCACTCGTAAGTATTTATATTTCATCAATAATTTAATTTATTTTATTTTGTTGACAAATTATCAACGTCTGATCGGCCAGCGCGTGACAGAGAGAGTCGTATTGGCAATTACTGTAAGACAAAACGAGACAACATCATTATCTCGGTGGCCAATATACTTAGACCCGCTGTAGTACTCAGAACTCAGTTGATAACAGCTCATTTGTTAATGGTTTACAATAAACGGGAAAAGTAAGGTAGCGTCAGCAGTTTCGATAGGCATTGTTTTAATAGCGGTCAGATATAAAATAGCAATTTTATTTCGACTAGAAATCAATAAACATGTAAATAATAATTACGTATTATTTTTAAGTGAACGTTTATTGTTTTAGATTTCCGCATGATCCGCGTTTAAAAGAAAAATTGATCAAAGTTATCCAGCGGGATCGAAGGGATGAATACTGGTTAAACAATTTAGCCGAATTTTCTCTTCTCATTTCAAAGAAAATGATTTATATTTGACTCCCCTAGGTCGGCGTAAAGTAAAAAGTATTATATTTGTATTTCTTCTGCTGTCTTATTCTATAACACAAGTGCTTAAGCTACTTAGTACGGAGTCAGGACATTAAATGTGGGGTTGTGTTAATTATTAATTAATTATTAAGTTATAGTAAATATTACTCATAATTTTTCTTAAGGAATAGTAGGTCAAAGGCCTTTATTATAGAAATCAAGTCATAGCTACTATGATGGGATTAGGCATAATCACCACCCTTTATGCGGTTTGGTGATCAAATCCGATATTCGCACTGTGATTAGAGTAATTTATTTGAATAAATAGATAAATGTAGTTGTATCATTTAGAAATAAAATGTCCTATAAATAAAATTGCTTTTAAATTTAGGAATTGTTTTGTTTTTAGTTCCCAGTATGAAAATTTTGCTGACCGTATTTTACTCTCATAGATAGTGACTTTCGATAACACGCACACGTCATGTCATCAAAATATTGCCTCGTTTTTAGGTGTCAGGGCATATCTATGATTTAAATCTTTGCCTACTCGTTTTATGACTTCGAAAATTAAAAAAGAAAGAGGTTTTTGTTTTGTGTAAGAAACATTATTTTCTCCTGTGTGCTCATTGTTTAATTAAGCTTTTCAAATAACGAAGAAAACCATTCAACGTTCCATACAGTTTAACTTGTTAAAATAAAAAAAGCTAGACTACATACGTACTGACTCGCTATTCGGTATGCTACATAATAAAACATAATTAAGTGGATATTACAATTACGTGTACATACCTTTAACCCCTGTTTTGTGTTCTTCATATGAGGGGTTTCCAATACCTGCACCAAAAGAATAAGAAATAAACACTTTGATAGCTGAGAAATCTAATCGGTTCAGCAATATCTGGAACGCCCTACTGACGCTTAGCGAAAGATCAGAGGTTTGTCATCTTTTGCATAAAAAAAATAACATGGAGCTGGCAAAACTGAATATTGAACTTATTTAATGGTTGAAATATATTTTTGTATTATTTTAAAACAAATTTTATTCTAACATTTTTCAAAGCAAGCCCGACCGTGACACGAAGTTTAAAGGATTAAAATCGTCAAGAGCCCCATCGATGTGATTGATTCATTGGGCGAAGTTGCCCTCATGTGATGTAGCTGTACTATTAAAAATGGATATCCGCGGATACGGATCTGTATAAATAGGTAAATTCGGTATCAAGATCCGCGGATGAAATGAAATGGATGAAATAATAAGACATTTTCATGATATAGGGGGCAAACAAATAAAGAGGTCACCGCTTTACCGCCAACCTTTTAAACAGGAATGTGCTCTCTTTTTGAAGGTTTGCAGTGTTTTTTACTGTTATGTAAATGTTTCTTGAGAAACACACGGTTGACTCCTAAAAGGTGAACTCCTTTTTTCTGCACTTAGACTTTCTATCAGTCAATATAATTGTAACCGATGGGTCTGCTCTATTCACAATCACCGAATTTGCTTCCACCTAGAAGTATTCTCAAACAATTACGATTATCTTAATTTTTTGAATATAAACTTTATCCTATCAATTGAAAGATCCACGAGAAAAGCAAATACGGGTGCGGATCTTTTTTATCCCTCTGATATCCGCGGATATCGATACCCAGTATATCAATAGCAGTAACGCGACACGGCTCGGGCCCGGCGCTCGCGGCGATTTCCGCGCAATTTCCGTGACATACCGCATTTTGCGTATATCATATGACATACCTACAAGCACAGAATAACATATACCCGTAAACAATAGGATATTACATGGCAGGCTTTGTTGGTTGTTAAGGATTTTCTAAATGGATTATGGTCTCACGGTGGAGTTGTGTGAGATAATTATTTGGTTGAGGATATACAGGAAGTATCTGTAAACATTTACATTCCTTTAACCATGATGTAATCCGACAGAGAACCAGAGTCACCGACATAGCCCACCGAATTAGCAAACTGAAGTGGCAGTGGGCTGGTCACATTAGCCGCAGAACTGACAACCGTTGAAGCCATAAAGTCCTTGAGTGGAGACCGCGACTCGGTAAGCGTAGTGTTGGACGCCCTGCAACAAGATGGGATGACGATATTCGAATGCTGGCTGGAGTGGGCGTGATGAGAGTGGCTGAAAATCGGGAGCGGTGGCGTGCACTGGGGGAGACCTATGTCCAGCAGTAGACGAGCGTGGGTTGCCAATGATGAACCATGTCTTCTACCAACCATTCTGAACAACATTTGTTCTGTGACTTCTGGAAATTCGCATAAAAAATTACAACCTTACATATAAAGTCGGTCACGAGCTTGTTATTGATATGGGTAGTCGAAAAATTTTTCGACGTATTTTCAAAAGTAGTAGAACAAATGTTGTTCAGAATGGTTAGTAGAAGGCGTGATTAAAGGGATGTAAATGTTCATAGATACACCCTGTATACACAATATTTAGTTTATTATCCTTTACATACCACAGACTTAAAATCTGTGTCCTTATCTTTAAAGACAGGGGCTTTCGTTAAAAGCGTCAAAAAAGTTTTATTAAAGAATCCAGTACCTATACGAATTATTTGTATTTCATAGTGTGAGGATTTCTTTTCAGTGGCTTAAAAAGGCATACAGCATGACTTGTTTGCCTAAAGATTCTTTATAGATATCAACAAAACTCGCTAAAATAATGAAGATGAAAACAAAATGAACTTTCAAGAATCACACCTCCGACTATCATTTACTAGAGGTATAGTCCGAGGCAAGAAAGTGTAGTTATGACCTTGAGTGCGCAGAAACCAATTTTGATAGAAATTCTTCTTGTTTACAAGTGCGCAAAATAACGGTCATCGCTATACTTTCGCCTCCAGCTATACGGAGGTCCGTACCTCTAGTAAATGATATCCTTGAAAGCGCCATCTTAATTGCATTCCCATGTAATTGTCACAAAATACTTGTATGTCGCCGGACAATTTTCCGGCTCAGCGGGCCGTCGAGGGCCGAAGCAAAGCGAGAAGCGACCGGGTCGGCTTGTTAATAGCTCCTGTGTTTGTATTTATCTGTTCATTATTGATGCAATCTTTATTTATTATGTTCAATCAGGAGACTTTTTATGTGATAGGTGGCAGACGAGCAGATGGGTCACCGGAAGATAAGCGATTGCCGCCGCTCATACACCTGCAACATAAGTGGAGTCACTAGGGTGCTGCAAACTATCTAACTCCCTTTCCCCTGATTGGGCCTACAGTACCCTCACTCACTCAGCGAAACAGTTTTTAAAGCCGTGGTATCACTAAGTTAGTTATCAATAAACCTACAAAGGAAAACTATTTCCCAGATGACTATGAAGTTTAACACTAAAATCTAGAGACGTGCCAAAGGGGGAAATCTTAAACTAATAAATTCATATCTCTTTAATAGGTATATTGTGTGTGTAATTAGGAAAAAAAATATTACGAGTAGAACGCTTATTTTTAATTATAAATAACTATTTCAGTACAGATATAAATTGGAAACTTCGAAGAAGTTTGAAACAAAATTATTCACTCCAAACAAATATCTACCTTTTTCACAGTCACTAATGTACCAAATACTTGAAGCAATTTTGATTAAGTTAGATGGAAAAATAAAACTTTACACAACTCAAGTTAAGCTAAGAAACTTTCTGCCAAAATAACAAGGGAATTTTCTTTCGCGCTCAAAATAATGGATATACGCATTGGTACTCCGAAATAATGCGTCTTAGAAGTTTTAATGAAGTTGGGCGGCTCGACACAAACTGGGTTTATAATTAAATAAATATTCATAAAAGTTTGTCATCATATGGCTTTACTTCTAAGTTTTCCAGCCCATATTTTCTACTGAGTTTCTTGAGACACTTTTGGTACGTCGTTTGCGTTGATGACTGCCTCGGTGGGCGAGTGATTAAGAGGTCACATTGTGAAGAAACGGTTATGCTCGAGAGTACCAAATTCCCCGTAGGGCAAAAATTAGTTCCCCAATGAAATGAAAACGCGCCGAGGGGTTTGAGTGGGTATACACATGCGAGAAACCTTTAACTTTCTCGTTCGTACACCGTAACGTACCACGGTTTACAAGAAAACTGGCGTGAGACTGCGCTTGCGCAGAGAGTTGGCAGCGCATTGTAATTCCAATAATTCACCAATCTGTGTGCTCAGCGGCCGCCCGCGACTTCGTCCGCGTGGAAAAGTAACTTTTTACCCCCCTTTTGACCTCTTACAACCCCCTTTTTGCAATAAAAAGTAGCCTTTGTTCTTTCAAATTAAAATTGGTGATCACAAATCCGAAATACGTTCGAAAAATTCGAAACATATTGTTGCTCGACCCGGGAGTCGAACACGGCCCGGTAATTAAACCATCAGGGCATCACGGTGGTCCAATCCTAGTTCCATCATAGTAGTGACGACTTGATTCCTTTGACACTAAGCAGTAGCCCACCCTAATTTCGTTTTGGGACTTTAGTTCCACATTGCACCTGTTGGCGACCACCGCTAACCATCACCTCATTACCACCACTTTGGCTATCTGTGTAATTTAAATTGTTTCAGTGTTCTTTATAAGTAAATAATTAAGTGAAACATCTGTCATACCTTATGTACAGTGGCCTGCACATCAAGTTACTACAATTTGTCAAATTTCCTCAGTTGATTTTTAAAAAAAAAAAATAAAAAATAAAAAGATATTGAACCAAACACGTTTGACATAAAAGTGAGGTTCAATTGAAGAAATTTGACAGATTGTAGTAACTTGATGTGCAGGCCACCGTACTTAGCTTAGTTGTTCAGATGTTTTCTAAGTGCTGACAAACTTGTAACCGTGCTTCATTTCTGTGATATTATTTAATTTTATCAATATATGGCCCGCCCTCGCTTCGCTTCGGTATTTTAATTTTTTGAACGAAGTAGAATTCACAACAATCAAAGTAATTAGCAAAAAGAATTTTTACTGATACTTATAGGATTGATAATTTTGGTGATCGTAAACCTTAATGAAGGAATCTCAAAAAGATTTGATTTAAAAAATGTTGGAAACTCTATAACTTTACTTTGTCAAATTTAATCAGTTCCCCCCTATAAGGGGAAGGGGGGACTTTTATAAAATTTCTATGCAAAGCCTAACTACCAATTTTCAAGATTCTAGCTTCAAAAAATGACAATACTTCGATTCAACCCCCTCTTCCCCCCTTTTAAGGTTGAAGAAAAAAATAACGTATTCACTTTCATTACATTTGTAGGCAAAGCCCAAATACCAAGTTTCAAGAATCTAGCTTTAAAATTGACAATACGGAGTTTTATCCCCCTTTCTCCCCTTTTTAGGTTGAAGAAAAAAATGCCGAATTCAATTTCTTTACATTTGCATGCAAAGCCGAAATAGCAATTTTCAAAGCTCTAGCTTTAAAAATGATGAATTTTCCATACGACGTTTTAACCCCTTTCACCCCTTTGTATGCTGAAGAAAAAAAAATGCTGAAATTACTTTCATTTAATTTGTATGGAAAACCCAAATACCAATTTTCAAGACTCTAGCTTTAAAAATAATAAATCTCCCATACATTGTTTTAACCCCCATTTCACCCCTTTATGGCTTGAATTAAAAAAAAAACTAAAACAGGTCAATTTTTATTTTTGATAAACAACCATAATCCAAATTTTCAAATCTCTAACATCAAAATTGAAAGACTTTCATAATAACGTAAACCCCCCCTTTCACCCCTTTAGGGGGTGAATTTCGCAAAACCCCTTCTTAGTGCGCGCCTACATAGTAAGAACTACCTATGTTTCAAATTTCATGATTTTAGGTCCAGTAGTTTTGGCTGTGCGTTGATAGATCAGTCAGTCAGTCAGTCAGTCAGTCAGTCAGTCAGTCAGTCACAGGCCGAGGCGTTACCTCTTTATTAATAGTATAGATATACTTGTGCTGTGTGGTCTTCTTCAGTTCCATTCTTTCCCGCTCCATCCTCATCCATATCCTCGAATCTTTCATCATCATCCGCCCATCAACTTCACCTCATTTGCAGCGAACAGCACAAATAGGTGGCACTAGGCGGTGATTACATCGCGCAAATGTTTTGCCTTTTCTGTTTAGCTAAAACCCCTGTCGTTTACCTACTTCTTCATAGTACAGATAGAAGATGAGCATACGAGTAGCTATGTAAGAGAAACGTTGTACGGTTCGTCAGGAAATTACAAGGAAATCGGCCGCGGGTGGATATTGCCCGCGATCCGAGCGCAGCACAGCTTGCTGTATAATTAAAACGCAAAATGCGATTCCAGTCCTACATTCGTGTTCATTTCCCTTTGGTTTTAATGGTGTTTACTAGGTTTTGACGATACAAACTTTTTACAGGACATATAAAAGAGCGAGGAATTTATTTATTCATCTAAATTACCTACAATTAAATCCACACTGAAAATGAGAATTAATTAACTTTACAGTAATCTTAAAAAAACATAGGTACACAGCATGTTCAAAATATAATTTCGCTATTTTTATAAATTGAATTGAGATAGATTTTACCGACGTATTTGATAACAAATTCATTCCAATTAAATAAAGTTAATTGAACTATTATTGTGGTGGCTGATGGGATATAAAAGAATTTTGCAAAACATTGCTTTGTAAGTAAGTAAGTAAGTAAGTAAAACATTTATTGACCACAAACAGAAAGGATAACATATAACACAAAAATAGTAGGACACAGAGTACAAGGTATAATATAAGTAAATAGGTAAGATAAAACGAAAATTAAGTAGGTACACATACATAAACAAAAATGGTGGTCAATAAGGTCCAAACTCAGCATATGCTGCAGTCGCTTCTTTGAAGCTGCTGCAGCGCTGGTTTTCAGTGTACGAGTATATGCATGCAATAATCATGTTTTTTATTATACTTTTCTGTATAGCAAACTTACCTTTTTGGCCATCATAACAGTTTAGTACATACATGCTTACTACATTTCTATGTGGATTTTGTCTTTATTCATCTAGAATTAGCTAAAATTTCCCTAGTTATGATACCAAGGCGCAAGGTTGGGTTAGAAAAGTGAGAAACTGAGTTTTATTTTGATAAAAAAAAATTACATTCAAAGTCAAATGAGCCTTACATTCAATCAAGATTCAAGATAAAATTTTTTCGGAACTTTTTTAGCTATAAGTTACAAAATCCCAAGAAAACTATGAAATTATTTTATTTACTATACATAAGTAGTTCCTACTTTGTTAACGCGACATCATTTTTTATTTTTCCATTTTCATACTAGTCTCCCGTCCCTCCTTAACATCCCCCATGGGATCTGGCAACATTGCTCCTGCGGCCATCCTCCACGTAAATATTTATTTATTACCATATTTTACGACTATCATAAAATAAACAACCGATACGTTCTCGTTACGATCGTAAACGCTAACATCGTTTTCTCCGCGTAATTTTCAGAAATTATTCCTCGCATGTGAGGATCTTAGAGTCTGTATACAAAGTGGAAATAACGCACACCCTAAGCGACGAAAACGCAGAACGCGTTTTTGTTGTTGTGTGATATATGCAATAAATGAGCACGAGGAAGAACGTCGAAAACCGGCGTGAATCAGGCTCATACGGAGCGATATCACTGCCTCACGTAAGACCAGTGTGAAGCAGTTCCTGCGCTGTGTTTTGCTGAATGACTGAGGTTACTGGAAGCTCAATTGGTAGAAAGGGGGTTAAATGTTGGCAACGCACTCTACTGGTGTTGTCGGTATGGACGGCGGCAATTTTGGCGATTAAAACTGGCGAGTTTGTTGACGAATTTTTACGTCAGAATCAATTTTCCGACACCGGTGGTAGAATCGCATTATGTATTTTTTAACACCTTATTTATCCACAAATGTTAAGTAATTACACGTCAATAACTTATATATCTTAAAATGAATAGTTTAAATACTTTAATTTTATCGAAACGCGTTTTTATCGTCAAGTGTGCTATGTACTTGGCGTGGCTCGTGTCTTCGCTACGTTTCAAAAACCAAGTAAGTACACAATACATAAATTCTTAGACTATAAAAGAAACACCTGTGTTTTTTAACTTCCACGAAGTTTGTTTTTGCGGGAAATTAAATATGAGCTAAAGTTATAAAAGTAGAATAAAAATTGGAAATTCAAGCACCTGCGTTTTATCCTAAAGGAAACATTAAAGTGGGTGTAAAGTTTGTTTCTATTGTTGCAAAGTTATTTTTATTATTTGTAAAACATGTTTTAACTTTGTCTAAGAAGAATCCCTTCAGATGGTATTTAAAAGTTTTGTACCTTCTTTGTTGCTTTTGCACGTGGAAAAATCTTAGTTTCCGTACTGGACAAGGTTTGTTATATTTTTTTACCGACGCGTTATGTGTTTTAGACAATAAAAAGTATCCATGTACTAAAGTGTGATATCAATTTAATAAATTGCTCTTTAAAAGATCCAGTAGTGGATCTAGTTTCATTACAATTGACCTACTCTTCACGTCTGATCAGAGAGCTATCTAAAGTCCCCAATAAATGAAATAACAAACTAAAGGCCAGACCGGCGCGGCAGGGATAAGCCTAGGTATCTTAAGATCCAAGCGAAAAGGTCAGCCTTCTAAATTAATATACCTTTTCATTCAATTTGATGAAAATAAAGGCGAAATTACTTCCACAACCATTTACCAAACATTCAATAGCTTCAATATTCGTTGAAGGCACCCGTAAATACTCACCTTCGAAAACAGTTTTTAACTTGACTTAACGTTTTACTTACTCGATTATTATTAAAATACGTTTAACTTTCATAGTATTATTTTACACGTTTAAACTTAGACTTTATAACGAATGAATGTTCCATGAAAAGAAAATGAACATCCCTACCATTTATAACGAGGTAAATCGCATAGTCGACGTCAGGGCGTATTATTTAAACCGAAAAAGCAAACTTGTGCGATGTAATCGAAACCCACCGCCATCTCCTGGTCCCGAAAGAAATTTGGAGAGTATGGTAATTACAATGAATGAAGCTACTGCCGTCTGTCTTTCGCAACCCCTTAATTAACAGGGAAACCAGATGAATCATGGTCACACGTTTTAAGAACTATCCGAAACGTAATAAAAAAACTTTCCGTCTTCATAGGCAAAACAAAGCCTAGGATTAGATTACTTTTCCAGCATTTCCTCAACCGACTGAGAGATTAGAAGAAAAAAGATCTCAATGATTCCCTTCCTCTACTGCTAACAAAAACAAACGGCGAAAAGGGCCGTTAACAAAACATGAGCCACGAGACGCGGTATCTAAATTGAAATCAAATGAAATCTGTGCGCATCGCGCGACGTGGCCGGCGTACAGCTGTACAATACCCACAAACAAAGCCTTTAGGCCTTTATTCCGTCATCGTCTTAGTTTTATTCATTATTTATCGGTCTTAAGGTTTCGCTAAGAGGCTTTTTAGATAATAGAATTGGTGAGAGGCAAGATAAGCGGGCATTTGATATTTGTAATTGTTTCATTGTGTTTGATAGAGGAGAGCAAATGAGCAAGCAAACACGAATAATCGCGGCCTTTTACTATAGGGCTCAGGGTTCCCAATATACAAGGACTATTGGTACACATTAATCTTAATGAAAAAAGGGATCTCCCTTTTACCACTCAAAACATAATTTCAAACAATTTGTTTCAAGACTTAAGGGGCTACATAAAAAAAAAGCCTTACCTTCATTGTGGCTTTGCCAGGTCCCTGGGAGACGGTACAATCTGATACTAAGGTGAACATTAATTCATACCTTTATCTAAGTCTGTAATGTTTTAGAAACACGATTTGGCGAGTTTGGTTCGATAGTTTTTCGATTTGAAAATACCTCTAAAAATTACGTTTTCTCCAGATATTTACTGAGCGAGATTACCAATTCAATCGGAAATTCCTTTAATTAGTAGATATTATAAATACTGATGTCTGGCATGTGTCAGAATTTTGTTATTCAGCCTAGTTTTTTTATAAATACGTAATTAATTTTTCGTGATTTTGTCGACATCTTTGAGCAACTTGATAGAATCTGGGTGCAACGTATTCACGACTTTATTGACATGACCATTGAGTATAATTGTGTAGCCGTGTTCTCACCTGCTCAGTGCTGCGACAGCTCTCTTAGACGACGGACCTATGCCAGTTGCGAGCAAACTGAAGTATGTCATTATTAGTCAGAAAAACGAAATCTGCAAAAGAACAAAGACCAACATTGGAGTCGCTACGTGACTCAATTTTTGATAAAACTTTATCAGCGCCATATCATCAGCATACATCAGCACTTAACGAGGCTGTTCATGGATTTTCGATGTTGTCTGTCAGAAGAACGTAGAACCTTCGTGCACTTCGACAGTATAGGAGCAAAGTTAATTGTCACAACAGCGGTCAAAATTACAGAATTGGAATCGTGATTTCAATTGACGTTATCAGACGCAAAGCATATATTGACGTTATCAGGGACATCGCACCTCTCAACAACCTACCCGTTCAGATCACCTTGCCGTTCGAACTCCTGCGACAATAGCATGCTACAGAGGAATCCAAGGAGTTAATCTCACGAAGTTTCAATATTAGTTGGGATATTTTATCGCCTCTCATTTTTTACCTTTTTAAATTTTAAGTAGGTATGTTGCGTCTCCGTGGTATCCTAATTCGTTTCTGATGACGTGTGTTGACCGTGCCACAGTAAATATAGCTAAAACAGTATCGAAAGTCGGCCTTTTTGGTGAGAACGATTAGAGTTGTCCTTTTATGGCTCAATTCGATTATAGATTTATTTTCATAGAAATTTTAATCGTTAGTTTCACATTAAATGGCAATCACATTAAACAACCGAATCAATTAATGCATTGCTTGTGAGATATATTGTGTGATTGCCAAATCAATAAATGAATAACCGACTTGGCGAAACATGGATCTCACCACTTTTTACGGTAGTTGGGAGACTTGGTTTTTTTGTCGAGTATTGTTTTTGATGGGATACATATATTAGCGGTCCGGTCGGTCGGCAGCGCACTTGCGACTCCTCTGGTGTTGCGGGGATCCATGGGCGGCGGTAATCGCTTACCATCAGGTGATCCGTCTGTTCGTCTGCCCCCTATCTCATAAAAAAAAGACAATTTTAACGAAAGCTTCAAAACTGAGAGCGCGTCTAGCTCACATATTTTTATTAAAACGCAGCTTTTTTTTTGTCAGTCGTGCGAGTATAGACGCAAATAGTGTGCGAGCGAGAAGTGAATAGTTTCGCCGTTTTAATTTCTAATCCCAATGTTTATCCGCACGGGTAGTAATGGCTACTGTGCAACACATTCTTTCCTCCTGCTTTGACGCCAGATACTCAAACACTATACAAGCACACCAATACACCATCTCTCACAATTTTATACTTTAGCTTGCTCAGTAGTGTTATTGTCATGGCAGATCTCATCCATACTTTGATTTTGTTCAGTATTAATGAATAATAACATTGTTTTATCATTGCCCAAGAGGTACAGACCGATACGTGGCAAAATGTGGTCGGGGTGTGGCCGGAATGGGTGTGGCTGTCAAGTTCACTGTCGCTCATGTCACAGATATGCTATCGTTTTCACGATTTAGCGTGATTTAGCTCTTTGGGTATTTGACTATATTTTTTTATGTAAACACATATCAAAAGATGCCTCAATTTAAGAAACATTGTTGAAAGAATCACTTGATTCTCATTTGAATTAGCTGAGATATCACAACTTTGAGAGCACATATTTTGGGCAATTCCAAAAACGCTCTGTACAATGTCTATTGAAGTGTGACGTCACAACTCAAACTTCTGTGTAAATTTTGTTTGGGTTTTATAATAAAAGTTGGTGGAAAATGTACGGGTAGTTCAATGATATAATTATTTTTTTAAATTTTATTCTTTAAAAATGGACTTGCCCATGAAACTTTGAATGCTCACAAAACCAGCTAGACGTTATATTTTTAACTGAAAATGTTGGCCATTGGTTCTTATTTACCAATATTTTGAAAGAGTATCAATATTTTTTACTATATCGAGATTAGTCAAATACCCAAATGGTAGATTATTTTTATTATAATGGTTTGTATATTGTGTGTTTATTATTTGTTGTTTGTTCCAGTTTTTTTTTTCTTAATATTTTTTTTCTAAGTGTCATTGTTGTTGTTTGTTTTTTTTGGTTTATCTGTTGTATTGTTTCATGTGCGTGTCATTCATTCGTTCATTTATAAAACGTCACTCAAGGTCCATACTGAAAACTAGCGCTGCAGTGGCTTGAATGAAGCAGCTGCAGCATATGCTGAGTTTGGACCTTATTGACCACCTATCTGTCTATGTATGTAAGCACTTAATGTTCCTTTCCGTTTCTCGTATGTACCTACTTCTTATTATGTATTCTGTGTCTTACTACTGTTGTGTTGTATCTCTTTTTGTTTGGTCAGTAAATATTTTACTTACTTACTTACTTACTGACGAGTGACGTCACACTTTTTGTATCTTGTGTGCGCATCTAGTAAATTTTGTTTGGTAGCCATATCAAATATTTCTTGTAATAAATACATAAATGGTTTTTATAGTAATAGTTGGGGTAAAATGTATTGGTAGTTCAATGATATTTAGGTAATTGTTGAATTTTTATACTTTAAAAATGGACTTTCCCATGAAACTTTGAATGCTTACAAAACCAGCTAGACGTTATATTTTAACTGAAAATTTTGGCTAATGGTTCCTTTTTACCAATATTTTGATAAAGTTTAATGTATAGAGACTAATCTCTATACATTAAACTTAACTTAATAATAGGGTATTTGACTAATCAAATACCCTATTATTTTATTTTTCAATTTTAGTCAAATATCCTATTATTTTATTTTTTATTTATCGTTCATCGATTCGAATCTCATTTTGTAGTCCGCAACATGGGTCCGCAATGACTTCACTAAGTATGCGGCACCCATCAAGAAAGTATGTAATTTATGAAGTAGGCAAGTTTGAAAAAAGAATGCTATATTTCATAGACTTTCACTAAGCTGGGCGGTACCGATCCAGAAAGTACGTAATTTGTGAAGTAAATAATTTCGAAAAAAGAATACGATATTTCATAGACGTCGGACGTGTATACCACAGACACAATGTCCTTACTGCTTTATTTACTGTGACCGCGCATGCGAAAGTGCGATTTGACGCGAATCAAGTGACAAAGTTACGAGTGTTGCATGAGGTGTGCGGGGGGAATGGGCGGAGTCTCTTCAAATCAAATAAATCGTTGTAGGGCCTTAAAGGAACTGATAGACAATTTATCCGATTCCTCGGACGATGAATTAATCGAACAATTCTATACTAAAGGCGTTGAGAAAGTTATCCCAACAGCGCTGTCCTTTAGTAGTTAATATAGTATAGTATAGTAGCTATAGATATTTTGAATTCTGAAAATGCCAATACTAGTCAATTATTTTCGAGTAAGTATAGTAATTTATTTTAAATTCCGTAAATGCCAAAAAGCGCTCTTTTTGCGAACAGAGCCTTCATGGACGGCGACACTTTTAATGAGTTCTCGCTGTTAATATCTACATACGATCGAAAAACTCCCCATACAAAAGGAGGAGGGGATCTCTGGGCCCAAAGTTATCAAGATGAAAAGCATCCTCAAAAATCGGTTATATTTTTGTAAAGAAACTCACAAAATACTAGACCATTTTACAATCCAGAATATTAGAAAACTTAACAACATCATATTAAACTAACTATCGATATAAAGCGAATTTGATAACAACACAATAATCGTTAAAATGTATGAAAATCGTGTAAGAAATTGATAATCGATATTGTACCTAATCTATGAAGTACTCGGACTAATTAGAACTCTT
Source organism: Cnaphalocrocis medinalis (assembly GCA_014851415.1). Taxonomy (NCBI): domain Eukaryota; kingdom Metazoa; phylum Arthropoda; class Insecta; order Lepidoptera; family Crambidae; genus Cnaphalocrocis; species Cnaphalocrocis medinalis. The sequence continues at coordinate 17,412,981 of CM026278.1, forward strand.
CCGAGTTGAAGTATGAGGTGATGTATTTTTCTTTTTCATAAAAAAAAAATTATTTGACAAGTGTCAATAAAACGTTTGTCAAGAAAAGATGAATTTCATGTTTTTCAGCGATATAATGTTATTAATTTCAAAGTTATGGATGGCTTTTTATCACGGAGATAAATTATACAATTAGATATAATTTTGGGCTATGTGTCCCGTATAAGTACCTATACTTACCTATTATAGGTAAGTACCTTCTTAACCTCACTTTTACTATTAATTCAAAAATCTCGATTCTTGGATTGCCTAGTTTTCCTAAAATGTTTGTGGCGAATTGTTATTATGAATCTTTCATAATAAGGCATCTTTGATTTGTATAACACTTGAGCCCACAAATATATTAAACCGGTTTCGGTTTCCTTTATAAACTTGGAGTGATAAGTAAACATTTTATGTGAATTTTCAAAATAACACAATATTGTTCATACATGTAGTTAATAGCATACCGACATTCCATAGGTTTTGTTCGTCATGAATGAAACATGAAAATACTCATTGGTTATTCAATTCCGATACATATATTAAGACTTATGAATGTTAATGTTTACCATAAGTGATATCATAATGATAAACGCATTTAGGTGTGATACTGAGCATAAAAAAAATCGACAACAATTTGTTAGCAATGGGGGCATAATCGCCTGTGGAAAATCTACTAGATGACGTACAGTAGAATTGAAGTCCATCTACTTTATTGCTTTTTAGTGTCAAAATGTCACTAAAAAGCTATAAAGTTGAGGCCCATCGGGGGGAAAGGGATAAAAGGTTAGCAGCGCACTTGTTGCATGTGTTCATGGGCGGCGGCAATTGCTTACCATCAGGTGATACCTATCACATAAAAAAAAAGTTGGAACTCCGTCTAACAGTACTTCCATGGTAGTATTTCCATGGTATTGGAAATATCCAGACACTATCGTACCATTCTATCACGTATCCCGTAAGCTTGCATGTCACTTTAGCACCATAAAAAACCCTCACCTCGTTTAACCTTCCGTAAATGATACAAAAAGGGTACCATTTATTCCTTGAACACAAAAAGCCAAGTCGAGATTCGTGAACTTGGCCTCCTTTTCACATTTATCATATTGAATGGACTACAAAATTCGGACCCTAAGGTAGCCGGAGTGAACTTTGGAGAGCTCACGGTCGAAAATAAATTGGAAAAACGTGCTCTTCCATTGAAATCGTGATGCGTGAAAGCATCTCTCATTTTACTTTGGATTCTCGAATCGCAAAGAAAAAACTACCTTGTGTATATGTTGTAGCCGGTTTGTATAATCCGGCGTATTACATTACGGCTAACTGTTATCAAAAACAAGGCCGTTTTGAAATGCGGGGGATCAACGTTTATTCATTGTCCTTCAATATGCAATGGCGGCCCACGTCTCGTTGCATGGTACTATATACTTATTAAGACAAGTATTGCCACAACACTAAATTATCTTTACAAATAATATTTATTAGAATATCGACATAAGTGACAGTAATACCTACTTTCATATTATCACAGTGCTGTCACTGTTATATGAAAGTAGGTAGCAAAAATGTAAATGCACTTACATATAACTAGTTTACATACCTATCTGTTTCAAATGCATACAATTAAATGGTGTTGTATAGACCTCTGTGTTTCGCCGAGTGAGTGAGGCTACCGAAGGCCTACCCGGGGAGGGGAAGGGGATAAAAGGTTGGCAGCGCACTTGTAACTCTACTGGTGTTGCAGATGTCTATGAGCGGCGGCATTGCTTACCATCAGGTGATCCGCCTGCTCGTCTGCTACCTATCACATAAAAAAAAATAGACACCCATAGCCGGTGGCAATCACTTACCATCAGTTGATTTGTCTGCCACCTGTCACACAATAAAAAAACTGCAAAAAGAAATATTTTCCATTGTAACTAGCTAGTACTCGGTGCAGTTAACTGCACTGTTTTTCAACTTGTCTTGGAGGAACGTTCTTGTAACTTTGCAGAGCCCTCTAACTTAGCAAAGCTTTAAAAGTTTAACAGTTCGCAGAATTAGGATAACTTATCTAGTAGTTAGTTACATTATTTCATGTTGAGCAAACATCCAGACTTCTGAGTTGCGGTTATTAAACTCAAATGTTAGGCGTTTTATTAACTTTAACAAACTTATTTAGAACATTATAACTTAATGATTTTGCTAGTGTACTTTTACCTTACACACACTTTTTTTTTAAACACAAATGACATTGGTTCAATTTACGTCTATTATCTTAGATTAATACGGTTAATACTTGTATTAGCTTTGATTAATATATAGCTTTTTTAATATTTAAAATAAAATTTTCAATTATTAGAACTTAATAAACTACCTCAAGAGAAAGAGATAGCATGCACGTAAGTTGTTGAGCTTAGAGGGTATTTCTTGATACCCTTCAATAAACTAAGGCGATAATCTATCTGTAGATATCGAAACTTGCACTAAAGGAAATAGGGCATCGTGATAAAAAGCTTTCAGTTGAAAGTATTGCTAAGATAGTAAAAGTACGAAAGGTTCCAAGGATAGATAAGACAGGAGTAGGACATCTCACATAAATAAAAGATTGAAAGATATAATTGTGTTTTTTTTTTTAAACATTTTCATTAAAAGTGAAATTCATTTAATATCCACCACACCTCATACACTTATTTGATTCAGAAAAAAACTTTATTTTGTGTTAAAATAAGTGCCTACTATGTTCTTCCAGTGTCTGGGTGTTAGCAAATTATGTGTATGGGTGTCATTTATTTAAGTATTATTAATTTGTAATTCTAATGTTTTTATCCTCTTGTACATACATAATTGTTTCACAAAATAAAATATTTATAGCCACAGATATCAGAATTACAAATACAAATATTATAACCGCTTATTTCATTAAAACGAAGTAAAAGTCTGAAAAATACCGGAGATGTTGCAAGTGTCCATGAGCGGCGGCAATTGCTTACCATCAGGTGTTCCGCCTGCTCGCCTGCTACCTATCACATAAAAAAAAAGATTGAGAAAATTTGAGAAAACAATGTAGTTACTGAAATACTTTACTAAGGAAAATTGCTTGTAGCGTACATCACTTTAAATATGAAAGCAATATTCAGCTAATTCATCTTTTAGGAATATATCCGCAGGAGCACTCGGCGAATGAATGAATGATAAAAAAAAGTAACAAATAAAGTCCGCTTTGTTTTTGCGAGCATTGTTTCAATTGGAAGCAGACTCATATCCCAATACTGGAAGCAAAATATCCGGTTAACTCCGACCTAGTGTAAAGATTACTAGTAGAATGACATAGACTTGATAAATGTGACTCTATTGACTTGAAGCAATGTATCGAGGGCATTTTTGACCAGCAGTCACCTGGTAAACGAAAATATTTTTTAACTCATGGGTGTATAATATTTTTAGATTCACTAAATACCGTATCAAAGCTATATCATAACTTTTAATAAAATAAGCAGCGCTTTAAAGCTAATAGCAAATTTTAGGTATCAGCCTATAATACTGTTCCACTGCAGGGCAAAAGTCATAGAAATCAAGTCTTCGCCACTATGATGGGATTAGGCTAATCACCACCACACTTTAATAACCACGTTTACCTACCTAATGTGGATTGGTGATTTATTGTAAATATAATATTATAATAATATTTCGGAGGAGTATAATCAGCCACTGTGTCTAGCATTTGTGAAACTATGAGAAGGCCTTTGACTCGGTTGAAATTGGTCTGTTCTGGAGCTTTGCAGCGTTGCCCAAATAGATGGCGATATATCCAAGTGATGAGATGTATCACGAGGCGCCACTATGTCCGTCCAAGTACAGAATAGCAAACAAAACTATACCATTGCACTAGGAGTGAGACAAGGGGACGTCATCTCCCCAAATTGTTCACAAATTGCATGAAGGACATGTTCAAGACGCTGAATGGAAGGACGTGGCATCAACATAAAGGCGTTATACATCTCACTTGCGATTCGCAGATGAATCGTCACATTGGCAGAAAACGATGCAGGACCTAAAACAGATGCTGAATAGCTGGGGACTCTCTAACGCATCGGCCTACGGATGAACTTGGAAAAAACCAAGGTCATGTTCAATGAACATGTTCTACCGGAACGATTGCCGATCCATGCGCCACCCTCGAAGTTGTTGAGAAGTATGTGTACCTCGGGCAGACATTGCAGTTGGGTCGAAACAACTTTGAGGATGAGGTGAAAAGAAGAATCCAGCTGGGTTGGGCAGCATTCGGCACAACTACGTCGAGTCTTCTCATCGTCTATTTCCACAGTGCCTAAAAGCGCAAGAGGGCTGGCTGGAGATGGATGCGAGTAGCCGAAGATCGATCAAAGTGGCGAGCATTTGGAGAGGCCTACTGTTCCAGCAGTGGACTGCAACAGGCTGATGATGATGATGATGATGATTTCACTACATCACATACATTGATCTGATGTTGTATCAAATCACCCCGTGGACCACAGAAAGAGAGGGGGGTTGCAACCCTTGGTATTTTTTACCCTTGTCGCATGATTTTTTGTACGGCGTTGCGGAATAATGTATTAGAGCAGTACTGAAATAGCATGAAGCTGATGCCGTACAAAATCAAATGATCAAATTCACCGTGGAAATTGTCGGAAAATCAAAAGAAAAATCCGACTTTTTGGACCACCATTTTTGTACGGCACTACGCGTTGTCTTATTATTTTTCATGGATCTATCGATAAGTAAGAATGCCGTACAAAAATATATGACCAAAATATACCCACTCTACCTGTACTTTTGAATTCTCACCTGCACTCAGTTGGACAGCTTACAAGTGACGGCATAATGCTGAATCTTATTATTTTATGCTCTTATATCGTTCTACATAGGTCATCTGGTGGTTCAAATGACCCATCATTTTTTTAACACGGGCCAGTAGTCTATTGGCCCAGACGCAGCATTCACTACCACTGAACCGACCGGGTCGTCAAAAAAATATATATATATTGCGTTAAGCATTTAAAATAACAAAGCAATAATAAGTTTAACGTGCCGATATGTTACCACTTCCTTAATTTCATTTCACCTTGATCCTCTAGACTACTTAGAAGTAAATTCACTGGTATTTTGTACTGTGCCCCTGGTCTAAGAGTGGGATGAAGTTTCCCCCAAAATACTTGTGTACACTCGTATTTCTGTTATATTACACTCGCGTGAAGCGGCCCTCGGCCCTTACGTTACACTTTGTTATTCATGCTCTAGTATGCACGGAAAAAACCAATCGGCCGTCCACGTTGCGGCCGCGTATCTGAAGTTTTTCAAATTTTGAGCCAAATTTCACTGATGCAGTTATTGATACGTGTGTCATTGTTTTAATTTTCATTTCACCAGCTTCATCACCATCAAGCCTGTTTTAATCCACTGCCAGGCCTCTCCTTACTAACTACTGTTTATTTTTTTAATACATAATCGTTCTCTCTCTCACGTCCTCCTTTCAGGTGATTTTGCATGGGATAGAAGATTAAAAAGTGACGCAGTACCCCAAAAAAATCAAAACAATTTTTATATAGTCAAATTGATTACGACTTATTACTTTTATTATCATAGGTAAAAAGCTATTCATCTGAATTTTGCTTAAAAAACAAATTTTTCATCATACTCGTATTTAATATATTCTGCGCATGTGAAAAACTATTTTCATTTTTGCGTTAGGTAAGTACTATGCACCAAACTAAATTTACACTCAAATTGTTTTGCATCGATTCGAGGAAAAGTGAAACCATTTAGATTTAAAATATGTTACACTAAAATAAAATATTCAAATGCAACTTTAACACAGACATTTATTTTTAGAAAACTATATTTAGGCGGTTTTAAAGGTCGGCCGTCGCAATCCAATTTGCCCGAACTGAATTTTGATTGGACGTAGTTAGTCGAAACATCTAGTTGTAGGACTGTAACTTGCCGAATATCCATTTGTAGCCTGTTTTTGTTTGTGCGCTGTTCGCTTGTTTTACTAGGTACTCTCGACTTTCGGCAAAAACAAAAGAAGCCTGTTTCGGTGAAGAACTGCGAAGTTTCTGAATAATTTAGCAGAAATGGGAAGGTAGTCTTACAAATATTATTTTTATTTTCTATTAGGTTTACGGTTGTGCTCGTTTTTCTTTTATCCCAGATTTACGCGTTATGAATATGCTCTATATGCCAGTTCTGAGATATTAGGTGTACCATTTCAAGGCTAGACTTTTAGATTTGCATTTGACAGATTTAGGTAAAAGTTGAAATTTCTTATTTTATTTTCCGTTTTGATTCATCTCAACGTTTTTTCCGTGACATGTACCAAATGCCTTAATCGGAGCTTTATAATAGTACCTAAAAGTGTACTCAAACACAAGAGCAATCTCTAAACCCTTCATATTTTGGTGGAACACCAAAGTGACACGACCAAAGCTAAGTGGGATTAGACCAACAGCTTAACGTGCTTTCAAAGGGACGGGGGTACAAGACCGCCAATTTTCAGACTTTGAACTGACACTGAGAATTTCATAACAGAAAACTTACGTGAAAATTCTGGGCCGACTTGCGGAGAGAACCGAAGACCCCAAGGGCAGCTGTTGCTTCAAAGTGCTACTCATATGCCACTGTGCTAGTGAGGCATTCAGTAATATTTGTACTCTTAATCAACCAGTTGCCGTCCACCGCTGAATATAGGCTAGGCCTCCTATAAAATGCCTACTCATATATCATACCATGGAAGAGCCACACTTCGCCATGAATGGGCAGACTCGACTAATACAACGGCTTCACTGAAGACCGGCGTAAAGAGTGCTTGCGCTGTGTTTCGATACAGGTAAAGGTTGGCTGGGCACTTGTCATCCACATGGTGTTGCAGGTATCTATGGAGGCCATTACCATCCATCCATCCATCTGCTCGTCTATCATATAAAGGCAGTTAATCATTTTGGTTGATACAAAATCTCCATCTAACACCATTTTTTGTCAAACTCATTAAGAAAATTGATCAACCATAAATAAAATCAATACATCTGGTAGTTACTCGTATATACAGCCTTCTAATGCCCCCAGCGACATAGCAGGGCTCAATAGCGCCGGAATGCGAATTAGAGCAGCTCTCGGCTCCTTCAGTTCGTTTATTGACTTGTCCTTAGCCTTTGTTCAATGGATAAAATATTTTGTTTTCCGAGCTTTAGGGCAATGAAACCCTTTAGGCCACTTTGGTAGCTGTCTGTCTTGTTGAGACCTTTTCATGAAATACCAGCTTGAAGATGACAGAGCAAAATACCTTTTATTTTTAGGTGTATTTAGGAAAAAAACATTTCAGCCAATAGACGTCCACTGCTGGGCGTACGCGTATAAGAAATCATTGATTCATGATATCTTACTGTTTTATTGATTGCCTTCAGTGCAATGATGCAATGGCCAATAGCTCGTACTTGAAGGCGGACTCTTAGGGTACGGAGTTCGATATCTGATTCGAATTAAACTTTGCACCGGAGTTTTTCAGTTGAAAAATTCTCCAGCCTGAATGATTCACAAATAAATTTTCTGACGCCAAACATGTAATTTTTGTCATAGGCATTGAATTAATCTAACTAAACTAAAATACAAAAAGAGAACTCCTGTATCACGTAAAAAAGACAGTGAAACAAGATTTATGCACAGCATATTTTCGTACTCAAACACGTCAAACAAAATAATCCCCAAGTTTTGGAACATTCAGAAAATAAAACAAAGCAAATATACGACGTAGAGATTCTAAATCTAATTTCTCTTCCAAAACTAAGTTTTGCGGAATCCAGTTTTGGGAATTCTTTTAGCAAATAAAGAGCGACATGAGCGTCAGACACGCTGTGCCAGAGTGGAGCGGTTGTGTCGGCTCACGCCACTCGGCTTGCGATCCGGTTCGAAGGACCATTTTCTAATGGTAACACAATACTCTTAGTGTAACATACCTATGTATCGATATTTGAAAGCAAAACGTTTGTATGTTACTAAGCTCACGCAAACAATAAATAATGATATTATTTTGATTGATTTGAACTCGTGCCGGCATGAGATCTAGCACTTAGAAGCGATCAGAAAATGTAAATAGGTATAGATGCTTTCCGTAATTTGAGATAAAATTCTAGGTTGTACAGTCACGCCACGCAAGACTAAGATCTAGTGGCTTATAACAAAACCCTCCCGTAACGAAAGAGAATATACCTGTCACTTTCAAACAAAGGAGACGCAGAGCGCGTGTGAAAGGGGCGACGATAAAGATTCGGTTAAGGATTCCATTTCGTTTTAAGCTCTTTGGATCGATTGACCATTAGGTCATAGTAACCGAACACCTAGATATTTATAGTATTTTACAGAAGAGATATCGTTTTTGGTTGAAAGGTTCACGCCATTCAAGGCGCTTGAGATCCGGCTCGAAGGACCATTAGGCTACTAAAGCTTACCTAGATGTTTTTTATTATTCGAAGGTAAGATTATCTTGCCTGGGTTGTTTGGTGTAAATACGTAACTTACAAAATTTTCAAGCTGACTTGAGGGATCACGGGAAGTATTATATATGGCTGAGCTAATCTAGTCTCGGAATATCATTATTTTACGCGAAAACGACAGGGTATTATAAGTTTGACGTATTTTAAGTCTGCTTGGATGTGTCTGTCTGTAGCATACATAGTTACTGAACGGATGAAACGATTTGATTTTCTTTGTATGATGTCTAGAATGTTACAAGTTTATGTACTTATAGCAGTTGCCTGTTCACTCACTCAGCAAACTTTAGCAACTATTCCGTAACTGTGTTTATCTGCACTTGCCCTGCTGCTTGCACTTGCCACTAAATGGAATGGATAATCGAATCGGCTGGACTTTTGCACCCTTAAATTACCCTATAATAAAATCTACCAAAATACTGTCAACTCTATCAGTTCATTTCATGAGCATACTTATCAAAGTCATTCTAAAGTGGATTTCTTAAAGGTACACCTACCTAAGTAATTTAAGTACTTACCCGACCGTAATATCCACCTCTAGATCATAACTTGGCCGAAAATTTGCCAGAATGACAAAGTTATCGGGTGTATTAATTAAGAGGGGTTATTACGTCGTATCTGGCCGCGCAATAAATTGCGATGGGGCTAAATACAATGTGATGGTGTAATAAAGTTGAGACATTGAAGGCATGGCTATTAAAGCCTGAGGAATATTGTAAGTTATAAGAGAAAGCGGGAACATTGTGTATAGTTATAACTAGTCCACAACTCCGCTTGCATGGCATTATGGAAGAAGAGTCAAATTTTGTAGCCATTTGGCTACGGAACCCTCATCATCATCAGCCTGTTGCAGTCCACTGCTGGACGTAGGCCGCTCCAAATGCTCGCCACTTTGATCGATCTTCGGCTACTCGCATCCAGCTCCAGCCCAGCCCTCTTGTGCAGATCGTCACTCCATCTTGCCTGAGGCCGTCCTACACTACGTTTACCAAGACGCGGTCTCCACTCCAGAACTCGTTTACCCCAATGGTTGTCAGTTCTGCGGCAGATATGGCTAGCCCACTGCCACTTCAGCTCACTAATCCGGTGAGCTATGTCGTTCTCTGCCAGATCACCTCGTTTCGGATTCGATCACGCTGAGAAACCCTAAAAAGGATCCCTATAAAGATGAAATTATGAAGGAAGAAAAAATTTAGGGATTCGGTTATCCTGTATTTGGCTCTTAATAAATATATGTCAGGCGCTCGGTTGCTGCTGATTTACGATTGGGAGCTATCATATTTTAATATTATTGTACTTTTTGCGTTCCCGAGCAATTTTTCTTGAAGCAAGTTGGGATGTTTCTCAAGGCCGTACGATTGTAAAAGATTTTAAACTTTCATGACGGATTATGATAAATGCTTTAGGATGGTAAATCCAGTTTAGTTGTTTTAGGACTGTATTATGTAGGGATCGGAAAGTTCTGATGTTTCATAACGGGTTGACAAACAAGATTAAAATTTTCATTAAAATTTTGCCATGCTTCAGCAAAGGATAACAAGAGGGAAAGTGTGTGATGTATTTTTAATATAAAACACTGGTTTGTATTTTTAACATTCTATAAGTATTTTTCGAAATAGCAAAGGGTGAAATAGAAAGACTACCTACCTACTTACATATAGAGGTATATTATCTAATAACACTTAACACTGTAACATAAGCAAAGAACACGAGCCGAGGGTTTCGTACTAACTAAATCTAGATACTTAAAGTACCTAATTAGTTCGTTCATCGGTCGTGTAGCAGAAATGTTTGAATCAGACAAATATACGAGTATATGTAAAGGATTCGGATTTTTTTTCGAGATACAAAACTCTGTTTCTGATATATATTTTAAAAGGTTACTACATCGACAGTAACATTTTTGAATTTAATTATCTTTGAAACTTTTATTTCATGTTCGTTAAGGGAATTGATTTTAACAGTACATGTATCAGTAACGAAATGATTCTGTCAGTTTTTTGACATGCTCTCCATAGTATTTATTTACAAGTCCATATCGTATCTGCCGTGCCGTGAGCTGCCACACTCAAATACACGTTTAAATATAAATGTAATGGAAATATTTGTTATCAAACACATTCTTCTTTATTAGAAGTCTCTTAAGTGGTCTCTAAGTCATAATTATCAGAAAATATTGTTGCCGACCGTTTCACTTAACTGAAAATTGTAATTCTATGTGTCGTAAACACAGAGTAGGTACTGGACCACTTTGCATCCAGATGATGACGATGGAAAGACCATCTCTTGCATGTGGTTCCATGTTGGAATCAGGTTCAGGAAGAAAATCAAACATGAGGATTTGTTTGATTATTCCTCAGTCCCTTTGAGGGGGAAATAGTCTGGTGTGGAAATGTAAAGGTGAGAAAAGGCTAACCCTAAATAAAAGGTTAGGTTTAGAGTTCTAAACAACAATTAGTTTTTCCCATGCGATAATGTGTTGGTCTTGATGGTTCCCCCGAATCTGCTAGAATGTTAGCACCTTGGTGTCCTGGCTTTTGTTTGTTTTTCAAGGTTTAAGGCCAGATTTAGGTTTATTCTAATAACCAGGTACATTTTACAAATCCACTGGAGGAGCGCTGGTTGAAACATATCTTACTTTTAGCTACTGATATACTGTGGTACTTTGTTGACCTATATTCGTTTTTTTTCGGTTGAAAAATTCAACATTTTCCAGAGTTAAGAGTATCATATCAGAGTAATTATCTCTGCACTGCGAAAGCCGATAATGAGGACTAACGAAGCCGTTTCTGAGCCAGTATGTGACATCTAGGTAATGTGAGCGGATGGCTCTTGATACTCTGATTGTATCATTTTCCTATCATTATAGCCTTGTGTAGGCTTATGCTTATGTAATGATATTGGCAAAATGTCGATACCTAATTTCTCAGAAACTCAACACAATATTTTTTTTATTTAACCAGTCAGTATAATATAATAAGATAAGCATTATAAAATTGAGTTTATAATAATGACATTGATGCTGAATACACCAATTGGAAGTCCGAGTCAAACTAACATTACATAAAGTACCTAACTTACAGACAATCAAACTTGGTTTGGGCTGTACCAAAAACATAGTATCTTATATTATAATGGAGCCGTCCCATAAATAATGACTACATATATAACCTATCGCAAAAAAATCGCAAATACCTATCGCATCCAAACAAAGGTGACACAGCGCTTATAAAAGGGAAGTAAGAGAGTAACGTCCGGTTCGTTTTAGGTCCTATGGTCCGCTCCAAACAAGCCGAAAAATAACGAAGTCCGGCGCACTAAGCGCCACAAGATCGAATATGGTTCGGAGTGGTCCATTTACGTGGTACGACCCGAACAAGTTTGATCGTGTGTGAGTATTTCCATACTTTAGCCATATCTACGGAACCTATTCGAGGCAGAAGAATAAAAACGTACTGTCTGCTAGCAAACCTGAGCTAATTGAATATCTCTGTTCACCAACTGCCACAATAGTTGCTGCCCCATCCATTACCATCTACGCGTGAAGGTTCCCTCAATAGATGTATACTTAAGAAGAAATGGAGTGTGATTTGTTACGTAGTAACGTTTTCTGTATCGAAGCGAGGGAATTTGTATACGTCAGCCGCTGTTGTTTGCGTAGATCAATTACCTGTTAGAAGGAATTATCGAATGTACGTGGGTGAATATGTTTAAGTATACTTATGTCGAGCGCTCGGTACACACCCATTCATTTTGGACATGGGGTTTTTGAGGAAATGGCGTTTCGGGATTTATTTTTGCACAATGATTGGAGGTTTTAGCAGCCTTTTGAATTCTTTTACATGAAAGGGGCTTGTAATGTTCGCTGGGTTGGCGGAGATTTAAAAATGTATTATTAATTTTTTCATGAGTCATTGGTGATAGAAAAAGGAAATATAGATTTTTTTTATTGAATATACAATGCTGGTTTGAAATGCTGATTTCTAATGAGAGCCTGTGTTATAACTAATGCTGTGTTTTAACAAATGAGTGAGGGTGCCGGTTGTCCTTTTCGAGAAAAGTGTAAAGGTTGGTAGCGACTTGTAACTCCACTTGGGGTTGTGGTTGTCTATGGGTCAATTCAGTTGGTAATGAAAAATAAAACAAAATTATATGAATTGTTATTTAAATCTAAACATTATCTCATCGATAAGAAAATAAAATTGTCATATTTACTTAGATTTTTTATTTTATTGTTCTCAAATAAAACACTGTAACTTATTAATTACTATTTAAAAAGAGTAAAAACTGAGTTTCTTGCTGGTCCATTTCTCAGTAGAAATTGACATTCCGAACCAGTGGTAGATTATATATTTCGACATTGTAGGTTCTATATCGACCTAACTCGAAAAAGTTTTTTCTTTTTTCTATTTCCGTCATAAGAGTAAGGTTTTGCAATATCTAGGGAGGATTCATAATGAAAACCCGAATACTTAAAGTGCCTAATTTCCTAAAGATCCTTAAACTAAGAAACGCTTTAAAATACACTGTAGATCCTCACTCGACGTTCAAGAACGCTTACCTGTATTCTGTATTAGCTAATCGACGCACTCCCCATCATAAGAGTGGGGCTTGTTCCATTTTTGATTGAAGCGCGCCGTCATGCCAGAGCGGCATGAATTATTCAAGCCCCAGTCTACACTTTGATACAACACATCAAGTTTTTAGCCTAGCCGTGTAATATTATACATGGCGTGGGTGGCTGTGTTAGCGTTTGTTCAAATGAAAAATGAAAGGTTTAACATACTGTAACCAGCTCGACTTATGTTCTCAAGAGTCGACACTGAGGTAATGATCGGGGCGAGGCGTTCATTGCACACTTTTCTTTGATCATAGATTATTTCTATGACTAAGTCGGTGGCGCATTGGCATGGCGGTAATGGGTCACGTTGTAGAGCGATGGCAAAATTTCGATCGTATGTTGTTTATTTATATTCATATTTTTATTCTTTATTGCACTCCATATGTTACAAAAGGTGGTAAAAAAACAGAATAGGTAAGTACAATATGGACCCTGTCGGGCACGGCAAAGGTAAGAGAGGGAATGAGACACCTGACGCTTAATTTGTAATAATTAAATTAGTTCCTGATTTGTTTCAAATATAGCACTTGTACTTAAAAATGATGTTCAAAATGCAACCATTCTGAATAAATTTTTCTTACTTCTTTTTTTTGAGAATATTCAAAAATCATAGAGTAAATGTTGTTCAGAATGTTTGGTGGAACACATGTTAAAGGGATGTAAATGTAAACAGATACCTACACCCTCTATATATTTTAAAGCGTGTCTCTTTGAGCGTCCGCCAGGCACCACAGTCTCTGTTTGACTTTGTGAGAGACGGCGCTTGACATTTAATCAGAACTGCAGGCGACACCGCATGCTTGTCCTCTTTATTCCATGCCTTGTGACCTCTTCAAAGCTAGTGTGCAAGACTGGTGCAATCACTGTGACATTTGTGTCATAGTAAAGAGGTCAGGAAGCACATTCTCTCTTTTACTTACAGAGTGTATCAGTCAACATCCTTTTAACCACATTTTGTACCAATCGTTCTGAACAACATTAATTTGTTTTATAACTTTAAGAAAATTGTATTTTAAAATTTCAACTTTTCATACAAAGTTGGTTACGTGACGTGTTCATTATGTTATGGGAAGGCGAAAAAATACACAAATTTTAATGTTGTTTGAAATGCTTAGTATATTAGTATAGGACGTCGAGGGTTTGTAATGTTCACAGATACACCCTGTATAGTCGAGTGAAATGGCTCACTCATAATACTTAAATTATTATGACGATGTACATAGTACATAGGTATTATTATATGTACTCGTATGTAAAGTATGTTCGTTGCTCTTACACACAAAAACTACTAAATGGATTTTGATAAAACCTCTCAATGGGGTGTAAATTTGTGATGCCACCAAGGGGAAAAGACTATTAATATTTGTAGATGGAAAATTTAACGCAATAGAAACTTACCTGAAAGAAAACTGCATTCATAGTGTATGTGAAAGATTAAAAAAAATAAAATATCTGGTTTGTCGTGAAAAATATAGCTTGAATTTAATATAATAGAGAATGGCAGTTCGTAAAATCTGAATTTAGACGCTAAAATAAGAAGCAACAAGTACTTGCCCATTTTTCACTGCTTACATTTCCCCGCCGATCTCTTTGATGAGATAAATGTTAGAAGATTTATTCACATTATTGCATACGTTCCCGTGAGCAACGTTCCTTTTCAGAGTCTGTGACCTATGAACGAGATATTTGGAGCGCGCAGCGTCGACAGCCAAGCGGATTAGCCACACCGTATGCGCACACACAACTACATTTTGCAAATGGATATTCAAAGCCTATGCGATTAACGTGGACTTGGAAAAAGTCTCGTGTAACAAAAATACAACTAAGTCTGTGGTGACATCTACCATCGCCCGAAGAAAGAAATTCGCCACTACGAGTATATACAGTGGCGCCAATTTGACTGTTCCATACAAGATTCAAATTCTCCTTCAATCCTTCATCGCGAAAGCAAAGTTCGCATGTCTACTTGGAATATATACGTCAAAAAAACATGGTACATCAGACCTTGGTCCCCGAGCCAATACCATCCGGCTTGGCGGAAGATCTTCCCTTTTCATAGGGAGCATTCCACTCCCCATAAGTCATAGTAATAAACATGATTGCCAGTGATGACATACGAAACCGAAACGAGGCCGCTTGGAGTAGCGTCCTTTGAGCGCCAATGCTCAAAGG
Organism: Cnaphalocrocis medinalis; assembly: GCA_014851415.1. Taxonomy (NCBI): domain Eukaryota; kingdom Metazoa; phylum Arthropoda; class Insecta; order Lepidoptera; family Crambidae; genus Cnaphalocrocis; species Cnaphalocrocis medinalis. Next base: position 17,428,299 of record CM026278.1, read on the forward strand.
ACGCTACTGTGGGGTCACTCTTAAGAAGGCTCAAAGGCACTCAGACGTCAATGGAGAGGGCTATCATATGCTTCCGAGCATACACACAGACAGGCAGATATATATACAGGCAGAGTTATTCCGATAACTCTGCCTGTTGAATGTTGACATCCACAAAAGATCTAAGGTGGCAGACATAACCCAAAGAATTGCGTGGCTCAAGTGACAATAAGCAGGGCACATTGCGAGGAGAACAGACGTCCAATGGGGTGGATAGGTTTTTAAGTGGAGGCCGTGTACCGGAATTCATAGGTGTGGCAGACCCCCCACAAAGTGAACAGACGATTTGGTGAAGGTCGCGGGAATTCTTGGCCTATGTCCAGCAGCGCTTATTGGCTGAAATGATGAATCGACATCGTTGAGATGAGATGAAGTGATATGTATCAGTGAAAAGTGTCATTTTTCTAAATGCGTAATGTTATTTTCCTGAAAAAAAAAATTCGTACAGAATGTGTACATATGCGAATAAGTACGGGCAAAATCCAGAATCTTCGTCGGTCAAGCAAAGTCGGCCGCTTCGAGAAACAAAATCAGAGTCCTTCAGCACAACTTTTCCGGAAATATTTATGGAGTAACGCCGAAGGTGCGGGGTTGCCCTCGGCCGCTACGTGACCGCGCGGGGTAAATCGTCGATTATTAAATTTCCTGACAGTTGGCTACGCGTTGCGGGACGTTTGTTATCAAATTCTTTGCGATCCAAGGAATGCTATAATTCATTGCCTCTTAACATCAGATTCGTCATGGGTAGCTAAATTTTTCAATTCTTTTTTTCATTCCATAGAAGTTATAGCGCTTAGAATATTTACGTAGATAGCGTTAAATATTTGGGCCTGGGACATTAGACTAATAGACGAAAAAAAACCTATCAACAAACTTACTTAAAAAAAAAGTGAATTTTTTATTTTTTAAATGATGCCCTGTTCCACCTTGGAAAGCAATTTCTTGGGAAGGGATTTAGCGGCATCTTCGACTTTCATCTATTAGCTTTGCTGTGAGGGAAAACCTCCTGAGAAAACCTTGACTACTACTTGCCCATGATTGTTGGAATGCTATGAATTATGAATAAGTTATTTTTTAAACGGTTTTATTTAGATCACCCCGTTTGTTTTTTCAGATCACGTTACTAGAGTGATGAGGGATGACCATAAGGAATAAACGATAGATTGGAACATTTAATAAAAGTCCGTATTTTTATCATTCCCGAATCAGGACTCTTATAGGTATATTGCATTCCATGAGTTGGCCTAGACGTGAGCAAAATGAAGTTTGATAAAATAGGCACATCCTAACTAGGGTTGATGTCAACGTAATGTCAAGTTACTGGCTAGTCTAAATGTAAAGTAAGTCACGCGCCACCAATAAAGTTTTCCATTTGATCCGCCCGGCGCCACTGTTTCGGCTGTGGCCGCTCACAAACATTAATATTAATTTGCACCGGTATAACGACCCTAACGGAATATTTGCTGTGCTTCTGAACCATAGAGTAACAGACGGAAATGTTTCTGAGAAAGTTTGCCAAGATAAGAAACTATCTTTTGACTCTACGTGTACATTTCCTGGATCTAAAGATTGCGTTACCCGTGGAGTGTCTGTCAGACCTTGGAGAGTTCTCGTCTAGTCTTTTTGTTATATCCAATAGTGCCACATAAGCACCTCACCAAAACGAATAAAAATTGGAAATTCCGTTAACATACCACTCTCCTATCTTTTTATTCCTATTTTGTTTTCCAAGTCTTCTTTCGGAAAGTGAAGTAGGTATAGAAAACATGTAAGCTGCCTAAAATGAAGGGCTATTAAGAGTACTGCACAGCTGGCATTGCTTACGCAGCAGTAAATTACCAGACTCCCCAAATCCGATACGACCTACAAACCTTCAAAAAGCGAGCGTATTCCTTCTTAAAAGGTCGGCAGTGCATTTGCGACTCCTCTGGTGATGGGCGGCGGTAATCACTTACCATCAGGTGATCCGTCTGTTCGTCTCATAAAAAAAAATCCTGACTCATGGTCTTCTGAACAATAGCTTTGGATGCAACCGGGAATCACACGCTAAGATGAGAGAAAAAGAGATATCCGTGTAGCAGACATTGTCTAATTTTGAGTTTTTTGAACACAGCTCGGGTTTGTGATCACCAAATTCGCCTTAGGCAAGCACGTTGATTAAGCCTAATCCCATCATGGTAGCGATGAATTGATTGCTATAATGGAGGCCTTTGACATGCAGTGGGACAGTATATAGGCTGGTACTTTACTTGTACCTTCTCTAAAGGTTGCAAAGGTGCGCCGGTAGTAATTTCAATGTAATTTTCATGCATGACCGAACGGATCATGGATCACAAAAGGCAAGTCTTATCATGGGTCTGAATGGTCACAATTTTCACCTATGACTATCGGGTCATGGTGAAAACGTAAACCACACTAAAACTGGATTCAGCGCTAAGCGGAAGGACAAGGCCCACAAACCCATCAACCCCTTGACCTTGCTTGACCTCTCTGTACGTCCCAGTTCTTTAAGTTGTTATTTAATGTGTGTACTATTTACCCCTCGGGCGGCGGGCGGTCGTTAGATTAAATTTTCGATTATTTTTATTCAGACGACGTGCCGAGCGTCGTTTGCGGCAGGTGCTGCATGGCTTCGCTCGATAAACAGGACGGAGGCAGGTTTATGCAATCATCGGGTAGGGCAGAAGGGATAATGTATGAAATAACAGTTTAAGCAATAATTTTACTGCTTTTTTAAACAATAAAATTACTTACAAGCACACTTTTATATTTGTTAGGTGGCAGACTAGCAGACAGATCTCATGATAGTAAGCAATTACCACCGATCGCAAACACCCGCAACTCCGCAACCGCAGTGCTTTGTCAACCTTTAACTCCTTTCCCTCGATTGGATCTCCGATCCCCTTACTCACTCAGCGATACACAGGGAGAGCGCTGTTTAACGCCAGTCTTTCGTATCACTTCGGAATGATGACGAGCCGGTTCATTTATGCCGAAACCTAGGTCTCCCATCTCCCAAATATGATGAAGGTATCAGAAAAGTAATAAATCCTATCACTTGGATACCAGTATCCTACGACGATCATTTAGCTTCGTATGATACTGGTTACCAAACTCTGGTATCATACACGGCCGAAGGGGTAAAAATATGTCCCAGGGTGACTCATTTGCCATCGACTCTGATAAGAAGAAGAAGATAAAGGCTTTGAGGCAACTAGGCATAATATGCTAAGAAGATGATGCTACTCGTACCGACCAAGTTTTTCTGATAATGATGTTACCTGCCAATGCACCGCGGCGCACGCTGCAGAACTTTTTGGCTAAATCATTGAGAGCTGACAGGGGAGTATCGTTTTGACTGGAACTAATCACTTAAAACTTGAACCAATTTGTTTCATTACCTGTTCAAAGCGCACCCTGTATAGTTTTCAATCGATATCAAACATTCACAAACACCATGGCATAATATATTGAATAACAGTGAACCAACTCAAACATAATTTGCAAATACTTTAGTAATATTTTTTTTTGGGATGGCTGCTATTGTGCCAACTTCGAGTGATTAAAGAGACAAGTACAAAATAAAATTGACCGGTGTGACGAGAATAGCTTTGCAAATAGTAAGGGTTTAAAGGATGGATCAGCTGACTATTGTAACAATAGTTGATATTATCGACACTATCGATATATGTAAATTTTGTGTTATCGAGATAAGGCTATGATTCAACAGTTAGCTAATCAAGAAGTGACCTCCCAAGAAAAACTTGACGTTATGAGTGTTCAAATATTATTGGGCAGTTGTGTGTATACGAATAAATGACTTGAATATTTGAACCGCTTATTTGCTCACTATAAATGGCAAATAAAGAGTAAGGAACAATTTATAAATTACTTAATTGTGGGAGAGCCATGCTTCGGCATGAATGGGCCGGCTCGACGGAGTGATACCACTGCCTCACAGAAAACCGGCGTGAAGCAGCTCCTGTGCTGTGTTTCGCCGAGTGAGTGAGGGTACCGGAGGCCCATCGGGGGGGAAGGGATAAAAGGTTAGCAGCGCACTTGTGACTCCACTGGTGTTGCATGTGTCCATGGGCGGCGGCAATTGCTTACCATCAGGTGATCCGCCTGCTCGTCTGCTACCTATCACATAAAAAAAAAAACTTTAGTGTTAATTTTATACTGTGACTCTACAAACAGGCTTTGAATCGCCACCCGCATAAACAAACTTGCGTTTTCGCCAATCTGAACTCTATTTGCCAGTAATAAAGTTCGTCTGTAAGCGATACATATTGGTCATTGAACAGAAATGGATGTATGCAAGTGATGAGAGCCGTAGCGCGAATGGACAGGGCAAGTTAGATGATATAAGTTTACGGTTTGTATTTAGTTGTGGACTGGGAACGTGTATGTGGGAATGGGAGGATCATTTGTTTTACCTAGTTATTGTAAAGTCAGAAGACAGCTTCATACTAAACATTCGAACTAACGTTTCCGCAGGCTATTTGTAGTTTGACTAGGTTTAATGACTGGAAGTTGGCGGTCTTGTACCCCCGTGCGGAAAGCGCGTTAGCGCGTTGGTGTTGCGCCTGGTCCCCCTTTGGTCGTGTCACTCTGGTGTCCCATCGAAATAATGATGGTAAGTAAGGGAATAGGGAGTGCACTTGCGTTTGTGTACATACTTGAGCACTGTAATATAATCCTGCGTACGTGGCTGATGGATAAGATCGGCCGCCGTAGCCGAATGGTCAAAGTCTACAATCAGCTCGACCTATGGGTCGCAAATTCTACTGACATCTAACACGGCCTTGACTGATAATTAAAATAACAACCACAAAAGTCTGCACATGTGATCCAACCGAAGAAGAAACTATGTAACACATTCCAAATTAATCACCTATGCATGCTCCGATGACTTGATTAAAACCTGAAAAAAAAATGATTTAATCTATACAAAGGAAGTTCAATGAAAATAACTGGTAGCATAACCAACTAATGAATTGATATTGATTTCCTAGTCACCAAACCATTGGGACCCATTTGTTTTAAAACCTAAAAATAGTATAATTGAATTACCAGCACCACGCAGTCGGTTTGTTAGCGGTGGCGCTTTGAATTCGGTGTCCAATGAAATAAATGCTTTATTAGAACGAAACCATTGTTTGTTTGTTTGTTTAATTTGCTTTGTGATAGCAGAATGTAATTTATGAGTTAGTAAATGCTAAATACTTCCTAGCTTATTTAGCCAAAGGCGGTTGGTTCGATCCCCACCATGGACAAACATTTGTATGATGAACACTATTGTGTCTGGGCGTTATATTGTATTAAAGTATTAGATTTGTGTTTCCTTTGTAACAAAAGTGCTTAAGTTACTTAGTACATTGTCAGGAGGTGTTGTGAGAATTTATTTATTACGTCTTAAATTATTTCAAAATCATGATACTACTTCAGAGCATCTGATTAGGTACACTTATTGTCGGCCTACTTCTTACTCAAGAAAAAACTCCAACATTTTCTTAGAGCAACGATTGTAGAATTTAAAATACTAAAATTAAAAGGAAATCTTTCCCAAAGGAATAATGCTGAGAAACAGAAATCTTTATCTAAAGCAGCTTACACGGCTTTCAAGGAAAATTCAAAACCAGTTCGTATTCTTTGTTCCTGCTCTCCAAGCCTTATTAAACTTGAACTAGCTTCCGGCCGCGGCTTTCACTGCTTCTTTGAACAGAAAGTATAACGCAAAGCTATACAGTCAAGTCTATGCATGCATTTTTTTAAATTATGCGAACTAAACTGACAGATGTAAGTTGTCTTCATCTTAGCGTTTTTCCCGGTTGCGTCCAAAGATGTCGCTTCGAAGCCCGGGATACGCTCAGACCATGATTGAGATTACGGAGAGCCTAGTAATTACAATGAACCGACCGCCGTCTGATCTTCGCAACGCCCTCTGATCTTTTGACAGGGGAATACAAACTGAATCATTGCTTCACATTTCAGAATCTATCTGATATGTGCAGGTTTCCTAACGATTTTTCCCTCAACTTCGAGCTAATGGTAGAAATACGCATATAGGTTTGAAAAATCCAGAGGTGCATGCTTGGTTTTGAACAACGAACACCGAATACCCACGATCTCAAACTGAAAGAAGTCACATTTATTATGCTTCATACATTTTGATTTCTATGGACAGATGCGAAATCTCAAACTGTATACGAACTTGACATTTTCATCTACCAGTTTAGTCCACATTAATTTGAGTTTACAATTATACGACACATCATAAAATCGGTAAATGTAGACTGAAAATAAATGTAGGTATTTACAATAACTCAAAGATCAGAATTAGAAACAATGTTTACCGAAATAGGCATTCATTGAATGGATAGTATTTCTGGCTATGAAATAGTTGTTCTGGATACGGTTTCTAATTAATACGAGTAGCATTAGTGCGTCTATGAATAGCACCGAATTGGAATTCCCGAATTCCAGCGTCAATCTATTTTGAACTCTAATAAGTCCAATACCATTGAGTTATAGTTAAACCGCAGCAATGCTGAAACAATAAATCGAAGTAGTTGAGTTTTAATTAAAATTTCGATGATTTAAACAGCTCTATCCCGTAAGGAATTTTTGATGAAAACTGTACTGTTAATTATGCAATGAAATAGTTAATGCAACCGTGAAAGCTACGCTTCGGCATGACTGTTTCGGTCCAATTCGAATGATACCTAGTCCTTACAGAAGACCGGCGCAAAGCAGCGCCTGTACTGTGTTTCGCTGAGTATTTGAGAGTACCGGAAGAGGGTATCTTGTCCGTTCTTTTACAAATAGAAAAAAAAAGTAACACAGGTCCACCCTATATTATCTTATCATCTTAATTCGATGGAACACCAATAACGTGTGACATGACCGAAGAGAGATTGAGTGCAGGACCTCGGCATAACGTGCTTTCCGAGGCACCAAAGATAATTATTTTCAAAAAGCTAAGTTTGTTTATTTCTATGCAGAACTAAGAACATAATAATATAATCAAATCCCAAATCTCGTTTCCAGCCAAGCCCTCGAAGGTGAATTTTCCCGAGCCGTAAGACTGTATGTGGAAGGGTATAAAATGAAACACGATAAAGATAGAGTAATGGGCTGATCGCCCCGAATCCTGCAGGCGCGGGGCAGATAAGGCCCCCATTTATGTGGCCGATGGCGGCGGAGTTACTTTTATTCTCGTTTTAAGTAACACTTATTCGGTTAAGTCTTAAGCCGGTTTATTTGAGCGGAAGAAGGTAAACCGACAACCAGGTAGGTGGAATTGAAGCGGGACTTAAATGTTTTTCATAAAAGTGTAAGTGGTTTTCATGAAGCACTACAGCTAACTTATGAGTTGTCCACTTACGGGTCAATTTCACAAATATATCATTGTCGTGGTAGTTTTCTATATACCTCCGGAATGGACATCAGAATCTTTAAATTTAATGACTACTGGTATACAGTCGCTTAGGCTACTTCTATTTTAACGTCGTAAGACCCAAAATTCTTTTAAAAGGAATAAAAAAACAATTGATTTTGAATTGTGTCTGCTTTATAAATGCTGATGTCAATACTCGTATCAGAGGTAAGTATATTGGTTTGGAGACTGCTATGGTAATTAAATATTTGTGGCATTAACCCACGTAAAAGGAAAAAAAACCAAATTAATGAATACAGGGTGTATCTATGAATATTTAATTACCTTGGCACAACCATTTGTGCCCTGTGGCAAGAGCCACTCGATCAACGATTGCAGCAAGAAGACCTCAAGCGAACATCGGTGGTGGAATCTAGTGACACGCAACACAGCTGCTCCAACGCACACCAAACAATACATGAGGATCACGACCGCTCTGCCAAGAGTGTACCGGATGAGACGAAGAGGCTTGATTTATTTTACAACTTTTAAGACAGTAGACTTAGTACGCGGTTTTTCAATTTGGTACTCTTATGCATTTGAGAAATACAGGGTCTTAATACAGACGAAAAAATGTATATTAGAAGAATTTAATTTTATTTTCTTTTAAGGTTCGGTACCCTAAATATGCTAAAACCTGGCCTAAATTAGGCACGCCAATCACAAACTCCCGTAACTCAATTCCCGCAGTCATCGAAAGCCACGGCTGAAACAGGCCGAAAGAATTCAAATGAAGCGATAGGCGTTCTCCGTACTACAAAGAGCTGTACTTAGCGTTTTATATTACGTTTTAAAATAATCTCCTTCCAGAAATTAAGTTTGCCCTTAGCCTCCCCGTTCGACTCCATCGCGTTGCTATTTACAGGGCAATCTACATAAATTTCTTAGGATCCGACAAGAAGTGGGGGAAATAAGCGCCGTTCGATAAGAGACACATTTGTCTTCAGGTATCCAGAAGGGAATAGGGCATTTTTCTTAATAGACATACTCGAAGATATGTAATCTAATTATCGACTGGCCTGACGTGCTTTTAGTAAAAACCCTACTTTTTTATATTACTATTGAAGTGGGTGGCAGACGAGCAGATGGATGACCTTATAGTAAGTGATTGTCGCCGCTCATCATCTGTGTCTGTGAAGCATTGGTATCACGCCGGTCAAGACATTCATGAAATGCTTTGATTTGATTACTTCCAATTTCACTTCGCCGGTCGACCTCTTTCTGGAAGTTGGACTTACCAAGTTGCACTTTTTGTCCGAGGTAAATATCACCTTGCGTGAATCTCCTTGCGTGATCGTGTCAGAAATGATGAGATCCGCAGGAGATCTAAGGTCACGGACATAGTCCAAAGAATTGCGTGGCTGAAGTGGCAATGGGCAGGGCACATTGCGAGGAGAACAGACGGCCGTTGGGGTGGAAAGGTCCTTGAGTGGAGGCCACGCGCAGGAGGCCGCAGTCGTGGCAGGCCTCCCACCAGGTGGACCGACGATCTGGTAAAGGTCGCGGGAGTCCATTGGATGCGGGTGGCACAGGACCGATCTGTGTGGAGAACTTTGGGGGAGGCCTATGTCCAGCAGTGGACGTCTATTGGCTGAAATGATGATGATGATGATGAATTTCACTTTGGATTTCATTATGATATTAATGGAAGGAAAGGTGTTTAAAATGGTGGGGGCGAGCTTGTGGCTCCACTGGTGTTGCGGGTATCACTGGGCGTCGGCAATCATTTGATCCATCGGCTAAACTGACACCTATCACATAAAACAAAACAAGTTATACCCATAAACACAGCCCCGTCCAAATTTCCTATATAAAACGCCATCGCTCCCGTCATTCGGAAACGTGCCGCAAATCCTCTTACAATTACAGACAAGCCGATTCTGGCATAAACAGGCTAATTCGCAGCCAAATCTCTAAGGGCAACATCCGCACATCCGCAGCGGCCGGACGTGAACGAGCGGACGTGATAGACAGAAACCGGGAAATCTGTGACGAATTAAAACACTGATTAATGTAACAGATGTGACTCTCTGCTGTGATTCGTGCATTTTCTAACACGAGTTGAAAATGTGATATGTGTGACTGTCTCGGTAGCGCAGTGATGCTGTCAGCAGATCTGACCACGTATGTGATGGACAATATGACGTCAGTAGTGGCAGTATATAAGCCTGTGGAGAAGTACTTGCATTGGTCATTGGTCATTAGGTCAAGGGTTACTTGTCACACAAGACGTGATGCATTATTTCTTCCGGGCCACCAGTACCTGCCTCGCGGTGTACTGGTAGCCTACCTACAGCGATGCCCACCGGCAAAAGACGCTAAGTTAAAAAAGAAGGCTTATAAAAACCTGTGATTTTGCGTGAGTAAGATCCAGCAAAGTCAAACTGTAATAGTGTTCGAAACTCAAATAAAGACAACAAAAACCGTGACTCGGTGGCACCCTTTCGCAAAGTGTCGGCTCAGTTTAACGACGAAGGGCAAGTTTTAACGATGCCCTGACGAGACCGATCGCAGCCAAGTTTAGGGACCGACCAGTTTTCTCGTAAGTTGAATAAATAATAAACTGCCCAGAGGCCCTTCCAAATTTACTTTGGACTTTGAAAGTGTTTTTCAATTTGGAAAAGAAAGAAGTTTAAAAATAAACTGGCCTTCAGGTATGTTAACGAATCCGAACTTTTAAGAAATTTAAGAGGATATTCCTAAACAATGTTTTCTTTTCAATTTAATTAATAATACCTTAATCCTCGAGACTATATAATACAGGGTATTTCTTAAATCAATTACACTTTTTTAAATAATTGTTCTACTCCGTCATTATGAAAGACTTATATCTGATTTGTTTGAATTGAGTGGAGTGAGTGTTATGAGTCATTTTCTCGTGAATGGTGTCTTAAATCTTTTTTGCATCATACCTCTCACAAAGAAGTTGTTAAACGAGCAGCCAACTCCGGGCCCAGGAAACGAATATAAATCTAAACATTATGAAAAAATTATGCGAAACTTTCTGCTCTCGAAACCCGAAGACATCCATATATTTCAAGTTTGTCCCTAATATCTGATATTGCTTTTATTAAATCCCGTTATAAATGGTCATGGGTTTAAAAAGAACCGCTCCAGCATAAGTATTGAGAGGCGGACAAAAGTTGGCGTATAAAGGACGGACCTTTATCAACTTTTTAATATCAAAGTCGTCGAAAATAGTTCAGTTCAGTTTTTGTGGAGAGGGTCTCCGGTGGCGGCGAGAGCCCTGGAGAGTTTGTATAAAGTACTCGAGTGATATTTGCGAAGTTCCACTGTGAATGACTCCGCCACTCGGCCGCTGACGAGTGGGGTCGGCCCTGAGCACACACTCGCTATCGATATGTATGCTACTGTTTTTTGGGTCCGACAATTAAACTAAGGAGAAAGTTTAAGAGGTCTTTTACGCCTTAATGAACAGTAATTCCTAACTATGCTTATTGCATCTAATAATAAAGGGTATATTTGTAAACATTGACATCCATTTAACCACGTTTTGTACCAATCGTTCTGAAAACATTTGTTCAATGACTTTGGGAAAAAAAAAATAACTTTTCATACAAAGTCAGTCGCGTGACTTATTCATTTCAGGGGAAGAAATTCTCAACAAATTTTCATGTCTTAGAACAAAATAATGTTGTTCAGAATGGTAAGTAGAAGACATGGTCAAAGGGATGTAAATGTTCACAGATACACCCTTTATTATAGTAACCCTTGTGTAGGTAGGTATATAAATTATGCAAATCATCATCCGTAATTAAGGGTGCTTAGTATTCATCCACTAGCGCTGTCATGTGATTTGCATTAACTATATGTAATTATTATTGTCATTTATTAAAAGCCCGTCGTGACCCACTGCTCGGCAAAGGCCTCCCTACCCTACCTACTAGTATAGGAGTCGAGCTCATCCCGCCCATCGTCTCCTCGGTCGCTGTCGTTTTTTGAGCTCCCACTTTGAGGCTATTCTGGCCCAAAACGTGATCTTTGATCGCTCGCCAAAAATCCATCCTCGAAGAAAAAGAGCAATGCAGCTTTAGCATGAAGCTACAAATTACGGCCGTTACCAAAAGAGCCGCTCAACCAAAGTGGTGACATTGAAATAAATAAAAAAACAAATGAATGGTGCTAGTAAAGGGAACAAGCGCCCTAAAGTAAGCGATGCCTTTATTCAGTTCTATTTATAGTATAAAAGCAGTTTTCGCCCTACAAAACATTGGCTGCTAATTTGCACATGTGACATAGTAGTACACAAAGCCCAAGGGTCCGGCGCTGGCCCAATCAATCATATGGGCATTAGCGCCCGGCCTTTATTTCATCACCGTCATCGTCGGACCGTGAATAATTTTTAATATCAAGCAAGGGCCTTATTGGGAGCTCGCCACCTGGGCTATATTATGTATATGTTACACGATATTAACATGGCGTTTGTTGAGAATTGTCATACAATTCCTGTCCTTATTATTAATAAGGAGAAGCAGTACTAAGTATACGAAGACAGATACAACCACACATCTGGTTACAACATTCTAGCAAAATTATTTTATGATATTCAACTTAACGCATTTGAAATTTATATGATAGTCGATTGAAGAAAGAAATGTGTACAGACATTACATGCAGAAGACACCTAGGTATACTATATTATTGTCAATTGATAATTAGATAATGATGACATCATTATCATTAAAATACATTTGTCTTTTGTTTTTATGTATGCCAAGAAGAGGCAAATCAAAGACTAACCTGATTGCAGCTAACATGGCCAGTCTTTCCTATACGATAGAATCTGTGTTCCTAGACTTTCTGATGCAGGTAGAGTTTTGTTCCTCGATGATTTGTAATTTTGCTCAATATGTTGTGTCTGTGCTAAACGAAAACTTAACTTGTACCTGCAAGCAGGTGGCTTATAATGAACTCATAACGTAACGAATGAGAATATACTTGTCAAACAGTTTGTTTGAAAGGGAGGTAAACTCCGATTCAGTCGTAACGCCCCCGCTTCAAATAAGGCCCACTGGAATATCGTCTAAACACGTTCAATGGTAAGAAATCATCGTCCGCCACAAATTAGTTTCGTATATTTGTTAATCAATCTTATCTCAAAGTTAAATGATGAAAGTTATAAAGGTATAAATAGACTCAAAATCACAGGTCAGGACTTAATAACAATCAGTAAAACGCTGTAGGCGTAGGCTGTAGTTATTTATTCAACTCGTGAAATAATACACTTCAATGACTTTGGAGATAGCTGTTAAGCTTGAAATCAATGAAATCGTAACTGTCCAAGTTTAGTGGGCGTGTAAATCTTGAAATTATTCTGTGATTTCAATTTAAGTTCGGTATACTTAAGATGCTTAGCTTAGACCCATAATAATTAAACAAAGTAGTTCTCAAAGATAATTATTTTGATAATAATCTTGAAGTTGATAATTAAACATACATTTCGAAAGAATCTTTTTTAAATTTAGGTCCAAATAGGAATAAGGAAAACATTTATTTAATTTAGGTTCATCAGAACACTGACGCCTCACGTCTCGTCAGTTCTTACATCGCACAGCAAAATACTGTAGAACCAGCCAACAATAGTGTTTCAACCAGATAAAACCTGGTGATTTTTAAGAAAAGGCCTTAGAGCCGACAACGTATTTGTGATACCTCAGGTGCTACAGATGTCCATAGGTGACGGTGATGACCTAACAAATAGGTATAATGTAAACCAACGCTGAACAATTTCGATTATAACTAATCTAACTATCATTATTTTTTTTAATGTATAACTTTTACTGAGTAGTTGGTTTAGAAAAGCACACCCCGAAGTTGACTCCTTATAAATCAGAAAAAAAATAAGATATAGTTTTTTTCGGGAAGCGTTTAACCAATAGCTGGGAAGCACTGTACACAACGTATAGGCGGATTTGACAAACCATCGTTTGTTTAGACAACAACGACAAATAGCGTGAGCTGTAAGAATACTGTCCTCTCTCGTCCTTTGCAAATATTTGAAGCTTTCGCAAGCGAGCCTTCCATATAGACCATGAATTGAAGACGGCCAGACTTCCGTCATTCTATAAGACATTTTTTTTCTTAGATTTATCACTAACGTAGGTTAGAGCTACCCGCGACTATCGCCTCTGGGTTGTTATTATTTTCTAAGAATCTTCATTTAAAAAGGCTTACTTTTGTGATTGACGAGCAGACGGAACACCTGATGGTAAGCGATTACCGTCGCCCGAAGACACCTGCAACACCAGTAGAGCCACAAGTGCGCTGCCAACCTTTAACCCACTTTCTCGGCGAAACACAGCACAGGCGTTGCTTTTCGCCGTTAGGCCGTAGTATCATTTCGGTAGAGCCGGCCCATTCTATGCCAAAGCAATGCTCTTCCACGGTAAAAAAGTGTGGCCGTTGTTGGCTCTAAGGCTATATAACTCTTGTGTGACTTGTTGGTAGGATTTCACCTGTAACCTATCTGTTTACATACGAGTACTGACGATGATGGGTACGGTTGATATTTTTAGATAAGAGTATTTGACTACACTTGAAGGGTCCTTGCGAGGCAGCTCGGAAACATTCAGAGTAAATACAATGCGACGTCCCATCTTGTTGTTTTTTTGGATCTAATAGCGGTGGGCCGTCATATTTTCGTAGATATGTGTATTGAATACATACTTAACTTGGTCCCTCTCGTATTTGAAGGTACTTTATACTGTTAAGATTTGTAGCAAGAACAAAATAGGCGAGTAAACGACAGCCTAGGACTGCAATTCACACGGAAGCCTCAAATGTGCATGATTGGGCGGAATTGGTACAGGATCGAATAAAATGGTGAATTTGGACGTTGGAGGCCAATGTCCACCTTGGATGTCTGAGCCAACGCAGGAAGTAATCTCGGGCTATTATTAGTACGTCACTACCAATTTTTTACGCACTCGTACTAACTGTGCTAAGTAAGGAGCCCCATCTCAGGGTGTAAAGATTAGTATCCCAATTATTATAACTTCGGTGCTACGGATATCCATAAATGGCGACAATCGCTAACCACCAGGCTCCTATTTCACCATGCTAACAATTGTTGGTGATATCACTTCAAAATCTTGCCCGACCTGCAGCATCATCACTACAAAACTTGTTTGCGATAAAACGGATACATAATATACTAGTCTTCTTTAAAATTATCTCACGTATTAAATTTCAAATATTTTGTTTCCATCACGCCCTTTAATGACGCTCTTAAATCGAATTAACCAGACATCGAGAATTCTCATCTTCATCCATCAAGCCAGTCCATTATTATTAGACCTGCCCCGAGAAAATGTATCTGTCCACACCCGTGACGAGGTCATCAACGTGAAGATATGATCTTTGAAAATAATTTAAGGTAAGTACTAAGTGTTTTATTTCTCGACGAAAAAGTGTAGGTAATTTCTCAGCGCGCAGGCCTACCGGACTTGATGTACGCTTGCTTAGCTGTCGACTTTCCATGGGTTCCCCATGATCCAGAGGGCTGTCAACGGGCGCTCACGATTATGCACGGCTCGCTGTGTTGTTGTTTTTGAGTGTGACTAACCACGGGGTTAAAGTTTGTTGGAGGATCTGCCAGTCAAAAAAATAAACTAAACGGCTGAAGTAATTTAATAAAATTTCGTATGGAGTTACCATAAGCCAACCAACGCTACGGGGCGATTGGCGATACTATTGCACTTCTTAATCCTGGCTAGTTTTGGATACTTTATGTTCAACACTTCAATAAAGCGTATCTATCTATTGATGTCTCGCTCTCCAAAGGAGGTTGTATATTTTACCTCATCGTGAGTTTGTGGTCAAGCGTTGGCCGCTAGAAAACCCGATTAATAAGCATCTTTGTCCGCAAGTGAACTCGTTAAATGCTAAAACGAGAAACTCATAAGTTTTCTATTCACTTAGAACAGTTCAAAACGTCTCGAACATTGACGGCGCGGGAAGTTGGATCCTCACAAAAGAAACCCTTTTAATTACTTTCAGCGATCGCGGCTCAGCGTTAATGAAACAGTCAATCAAACAGTTTGACGAGGTGAAAATTAATGCCTTGTTGGTTTAAGTCCATAATGGTTCAGCAGTATAAGATTCAACTTGCTTGCTGGCTCAGCGACTCAGACCGGGTCTTGGCCTCGGAAACAAGAGAACGCCACTTTGGTCGATCCTGCACTTATTCATACACAGAGACCGTTTAAACCATCATTCAGGATTTCGGGGGATATCTGGTCATTATAATAAAGCGACTACCGGTTAACCTTCGCAACCCTTTCAGGGAAATCAGACCATAAACATGGTTATACGTGTCAGAGACTTTGTGCAAGATTTCCTTACGATGTATAAATAAACATGTACATCCCTTTTACTATTATCGATATCTATATGACGATCGCATCTTCTGAAAATACAATAGTTCTTTAGAAACTTGTAAACGCTCTATTACCACACATATTATATTAATATCTTACAATAGACAGTATCATACGTACTTGTTAATAGGTGAATGAATGAATAAAACATTTATAGATTAGACAATAGATGAAACACAAATATAGGTAATATTTACTTACATTATAACATCCAAATACTGAATAAATACAGATGTCTTTCACAATGATAAAACTTGAATTTTAAGAACTATGTTTTAAACATAATATTTTATATCCTTTGTTCAAATTAGGCCCACAAATAACACTTATGAATATCAATATTACTATAGGTACGTCAATTTTCTAACCATCTGGTAATTAACCCAGAAAGAAAATTAACGTCTATTTGCTCAAATACGAACTCGAAGCGAAGTTGGTAACGTTCGGTTTCGTAACTTTAATGTTTTTTGAAGATCCTGAATATTTGTAGAAGCGAATCAACAAACTTTTCATTTATAACACTAGTTGCCATGCTGGCGGGCGACTGTCAGTGGGCTGCGGCTTGCTAGAGTAGCGAAGATATCGATGATGTCTATATCGATAAAAAAATTGCAAAGAATTTGCTTTTGCGCATATGGTAGTACCTACAACATACGACAAAGTTAGATTATAACTTGGTACAGTTTGAAAGCGATAAACGATTTTGATTCTGTTCGATCTCTCAAGTTCGATCCCCGCCCTATAATGTGTATGTATAATGTACTTATCTTTTAAATATGTTATTTGTAATACCTCTGCTGTCTGATATCTGTAACACAAGTACCTAAGCTGCTAAGTACGGAATAATTCAATGTCTGAGATGTTGTATGACTTTTCTTTAATATACTTGAGGCTACAAACGAGCAAGAGGGTCATTTGTTGCTAAGTAATCACTGCCGCCTATGAACATCTGCAAGATCAGACAATAATAATGTTAAAAATAATAATACTGTTCTTAAGATGTCAAAGAAAGTATATCGTCTATTGACTAAAATGATAATGATGGTGGTGAAACGTTCAACAAAAGAAGACCCTTTTTATGACAGAGATTCTCGCCATTGTTCTGTAAGAAATTGAAAATGTCGGCAGTCAACCATCGACTGGAAGTCGGTTGATAACATTCGCTTTGTAGACTGACTGTGACTGTAGCTGAATTCAAATCTTGTTTTTGAACACATGTTTGGTTCACGGAGTAAATAATGGTTTTATCGTATCACAGGTCCACCTTTTAAGATATATCGATAGTCTTAAGTGCGGCGACGATACTAGTCCTGCAAATTAAATGCAAATACCGTTGCCTCGACACTGTTGACTCGAACAAAACATCTTTGACGACTCACAAAGGGCAAGCGAAATGGAAAACGTGGTAATTGATTTTTACGTCCGCTAATAAAATGTTTAATTTGATGCTAATTTGAATTTGGTTTCGCTCAAAAGGAAAATAAATGAGGAAGAGATATTGCGAAAAAGAAAAACGGGAACAAACGTGGTGAGGAAAAAAGGAAATTTAAAGGCTCAGCTGGCGACACTGAGCAATTGTTTGTTTACCGAGTTTCCCTATCAGACTAATTTTCCCGTTGTGACACAATGGTCTTTCCATTAGGGATTAAAATATTAGTAAGACGGATGAAAATTATTTATTTTTTGTTCGTTTAATGTTTACTTTTGTATTGCACAGGCTATAGACTAATAAACTTCTACTATGAAATAATGTTGTTCTCTCTCACTCAGCGTGCGAATCCCAGTTGAGTGCAAATCTATTCGTTTGGAACTTTGGACATCTAAGACCATGTTTCAGGACTTTGGGAAGTCCGGTTATTACAATGATACAACTGCTGTATGACCTTCGTAACCCTTTTCTAGGGGAAATAGACCAACTGAATCAAGGTTACGCGCGTTTTAACAATTATACCTACGAAACTGGAAGGTTTCCCCACGATGTCTTCCCTTACCGCTGCTGATGAAACTGAAGCTGATGGTAGAAATATATTTGAAAAATCCAGAGGTGTGTGTTTTGATCCGAGTCACGACCGTATGGAAGGCGCTCTTGAACATAATATATTCATCAGTATGACGTAAAAAATATACGCTAAAATATTACATGTAATTACAGCGGATCCTATTTCCTTCTTTCATACCTTTTAGAGCGTGTTTTTATAAATTTATATGATGACAATCAGGTCTACGAGTACGTGGTGGACAGTTCCGCGAGGAACGTAGGTAAAGTATCGCAATCGGGGATGGAATATACATTCGCACCCTTATTCAAACAAAGAAATAACTCAAAATTTCACTTTTGTGGGAAAACGCATTTGAAGTTTGACACCTCCGCTTAGTGTACTTCAAAATTAAATAAAAAATAAACTAATAACAATAGCCTTGTTTTAAAAATAGGTATGAATAGTTTAAAACATATACAAATTAATTTGTATGGAGATCATAGTTATTTATAAAAGGAAGGTATTTATTTATATTGTTGAAAAAAAAGTTCGTACTTATTTCACTTTTTGATAAAAATATTAATTTAATTCCTTCAAAATGGTACGATGCAAGTCAGAATGTTGCTGTTTTTTATTGTTATAATTTAAAAGGTTTCATCTTTTTTACTTTTATTCCAGTATAAGATAAAATTAAGTGTAACACAAAGACTTAAATTTATATAAAAAGGTGCATTTTCCCCCCAATTGGGCCTGCGGTGCCCTCACTTACTCGACGAAACACAGCGCAGGCGCTGCTTCACGCCGGTATTCTGTGAGACCGTGGTATCACTCCGGTCGAGCCGGCCCTTTCATGCCGAATTACGTTCTGCGCTGCGTAATTTTGCGCGTTATTTGTTATGTCGACGACGCACTGGTGACAGTCCGAGTTTTTGAACTTCGGGGTGCTACAGTACTTGTCACTGCTGCTAGGCGCGGATCCAGACCTCAAAAATGGTTGTGGGCATCTAGGGATTATCTGACTTGGGACATAGTGGAAGGGGGGTTCTAGCGGCTCGTTCCCCCTAGCTACGCCCGTGATTATGGGCATCTAAGGATTTTCCGACTTGGGGTATCGTCGAAGGGGGGTCCTAGCGGCTCGTCCCCCCCTAGGTACGCCCATAGTTGTGGATACAACCTCCTCCGCCAATCCCCCTCTCCCTCTCTTAGAATCTCTTAGAATGCTGATCCTAAGTTGATAGAAGAAAGTGCAAAGTCTCAAGTAAATTTAAGGCTGTGGGCATGCCCACAGTGCCCACAATGGTGGATCCACGCTTGACTGCTCTGGCAGAGGTTGTGTCAAGGGGTACACTTCACAAGTTCGAGGCAATCTGGTTTCTCAGTCCTCGGAAAAAGTCCTCCTGGATTCACCATTGTGGTGGGTGGGACTACCATCCCAGTTGGAGCTACCCTTAAGTACTTGATACTCGTGGTTGACAGCAGATGGGAGTTTACCGGGCACCGGCAACGGCTGGTCCCCGAGATTAGTTGGCGCTGCGGGGGCTCTTAGTCGGCTGTTGCCCAACCTAAGAGGAGGCGATGAAAGCTGTCGCCGTTTAAAAATGGGGTAGTAAGATCGATTGCCCAATACGGGGCACCGATCTGGTCGGGATCATTAAAGAACCGTCATAAGGCTTGTTTCCAAGTACAAAAGGTCATGGAAGTTCAGATAATTATAGGATACCGTACCATTTTTCACGAGGTGGCGTGCGCCATAGCAGGTCCCCTTAAGGGATCTAGACGCAGAAGTCCAGGATTTTGTTTACTGGCAAAGTGCTCAAATTCGCAGTAAATGGTGCCGGGTGTTTGTGGTTCCTTCGTTGTTTCTGGTTTCCATAGTACAAGGGAAAACCTTAGTTTAGGACCAGGGCAATGTATGTGATATTGTTTCAATTTATTTATTCATTTTATTCATTTTTATTTATTCTCCGCTCGACGCAGTAGTGCGGTAGTAAAGAGCTGCTCAGGACACGGCACTAAGTGAATGGCGGCGCCGGCGCCTAAACTAGTTCGACACCGAAGGTTCTGAATCACGACGTCGGATTCTGGAGCCGGTCTGGCCCATCTTAGACAGATGGATTCGAAGAAAGTGGGGTGGATCGATGAGCTATCTGTTGACACAGATCCTCTCATGACATGGCTAAGTTGGAAGGTATCTATGCATCGTTGCCGGTGCAGATGTGTACGACTGTGCGGAAGATACCGCACAGCACACAATGGCGGAATGCCTGCGTGGGATGAATCAAGGACAACATTAACCGCCCTTGGAGATCGGAACCTCTTATTGCCGCCCGTCCTAGAGAAGATGGTCAGTATTGGAAAGTGCCTTGGAGTTCTGTTTCATTTCATTTAATAAAATATGTCATCATCTTACACCACGTAAAAGGATTGACTAGGAATTTCGAAAAAAAACGATTATCGAATATCGCAGATCTAATATTCGAATATACGGAACAGTTTTATATTAAATTTTTTCGAATATTCGATTGCAAGCCCTAGTTGAGCGGCGTACCGTATATTTATATTTATGTACAATGACAGTCATACAAGAATTAATGTACGAGCAGGCGTATAATAGACACTCATCGCAACACGAGCGGAGTCACAAATCTCCTGCTAACCTTTTAACCCCCTTTCTCCCCGATGGAGCCTTCAATACCATCATTTATTTTCTCGTCGAAACACAGCGCAGGCGTAGCTTCTCGCACTGGCACTGCCGTGCCTCCAGATACTTTACAATCAAATAGATATAGATAGTTACTTTACAATCAAATTTGGTGTCATTCAATGTATGAGGGTCATACTTTTTTGAATCGTTATCAGATATTGATGTATTTTGATCAACTAAACCTATATCATCCGCGTCCTAGATAATGACGCCATGCTAAATACAGATTAAAATTGCCATTATTACGATACTTTCAGTAACGTGACATGTATGAATTTACTTTAATAGTGAATTAATTTAAAAAGTTGAAAAAGTAATATTTCTAAAGTTATTAACACAGAGACTCAACTCCAAATACCACAACGGTAATCGTGAATTAACAGTACAACATTGAAATAAGTCTTATTAAGTTCAGTATCTTATGAAACTTTTAAAATAAAACAGAATTATGTCTAAAATGATACGTAGAAATTTCAATTTTTTTTCTAATAAAGTGAACTAAGTATAAATTATTGCACTATTAGATTAAATATTAGAGAAAATAAATTTTATCTGGCAGTAAAACACCGCAATGTTTGGTTTTATTTCACTCAAACACGGAAGAGCAGCGGTCAAACCTTGAACAAAGCTGGCACATCACTGAATCTTTCGCTTTACCGGAATCAACTTGTTCGCGCGTTTTAGTAAAAGAGAGGCGGACCATGCGCTGTCTCCCTCAGTTTGCTCATATTTGATTGGCTGTTCGAGTGAAACGATAGTCCTTGTTAAGTTATTACAGTTTTTGATGAAATCTCGGAAAACGCGAATTTTGAGTTATTTCTTTGTTTGAATAAAGGTGCGAATATTTACATCATACCTAAAAATAAATAGTTAAAAAACGTTTAACCACAAGTGCGTACGTTTTTATCACTTCACAGCACTTTTAACAGAAAAACATCAACCCATTTGTACCAAATCCGAGTAAAATAAATAAAACGCGTCAGACCACGAGAACCGTCGGAATTCATTGTAATTTGCCGGATTTGTCCTGGACGTGACACAAATTAGAATTTTACTGTTATTTTTGTGACGCGTCCAAAATAAATCCTTCAAATTAAAATTCCGATAAAGTGTCACACTCAATTCGTGTATCCAGGTCAGGCGGCGAGTTGCTCCAGGTCCACTGACGCTGAATTGAATATTTTCAATGATTAAATCCGATGGGAGACGAATACTCGTAGGATGAAGTAGTCTTATTTTGTACTATAAATAGGTAATTGCTTAGAGGTTGGCCCCACTTTTTACTTAATATTTTAATTTAGAATGGTGTAACAAATAAAATATATGACAACTATTATACCTCTAAATACAGTCCATACGAAGTTATGCAGGTGGGATTTATTTGCTTTTTTTTTTCGTGTATTATGTTTGCCTATAGGCATTGTCATAATGAATAATCATACTAATAATATTAGATTTATTGATATTCAACAACATTTATAATAAGTATAATGTCAAATGTATCTTTATTTATGAACGCCCCCATGGGCCAGTAATTTATGTACCTACCGAGCCGTGATCTCGGGACGGGACCCAAAACGGTTATCGAATCAAAACGAAGAACTTTGACTTGATACTTTTGCTCGACTTGGGACGGTTCCCGGATTGAGCAAAAGTATGTCACCGTTTTTATTTTCGAGTATTTCTCGGATTTATAATAACAAAATCCGCATAGAGAAACGTGGAGATTATACGTAATCCCATCCTAGTAACGATGGCCTGATTTCTATAATTAAAGTTTTTGGCCTGCAGTGGGACAGTATATGGACTGATACTTTGATATCATCCGTCTGCTCGATTTTCGACCACTTTCAGATTAAAAAAAAAAGTTATTATGTTCTATCATAATAGGTGAGTTATTCTGAAATGTATGCTATATTATAAGGTACCAAGTTTTTTTATGTGATAGGTTATACACAAGCAGACGGATCACCTGATGGTAAGCGATTGCTGCCGCCTGCAACACCATTAGAGTCACAAGTGCACTGCTGTCCTTTAACCCCTTTCTATCCAATTGGGTCTCCCAGGGCTGAACAGTACCGGTACTCACTCACTCGACAAAACACAGCGTAGGAGCTGCTTTACGTCGAATTTCATCAAATCTATCGCTTATATTATAATATAAGCTTATTTTTCTTTTATTTATGGAGTAATTAGTGTACGTGATATTGCAGCCTGCGCTCTCAGGCCCAAGATGGCGGAAACAAAAGCGAGTCAGCACCCCTATTGGACGCTCATGCGTCACTTGTATGATCGATCTCCCACTATGCCCATATTTACATGGCATCCCAAAAATAATAGCTAATCCATCCGTGAGTCGGCATTAATTCGCGGTGAATCGGAAAGGATGTGTAATACCCAGGATTACTCGGCTCTGGGTCGTTGGGTTTTTGCGCGATGGCGGCGCGGATCCGACGGTAATCCAAACAAATGCATCGCGATTTTGTTTTTACAACGCCATGGCTTATTTAGGTTTTATTTAGAGGACATTATTTTGACATAGCGCGGATGAGCAGGGACTAGTGTTTGTTGAAATATCCATAGTTTCTCTATTGATCACCTCGAAAACTATTCAGGATATCGATAGTATTGCAAATGGGAATACCATTGATTAACGCCAATACTATATAGAGGGCAGACGAACAGATAGATCACCTGATAGGCGATTACCGTCACCCACAACAATAAAAGAGAGAAGTGCACCGCCTTTCAAAAAAAATACGCTCTCTGTTTGAACGTTTTTTTTATTTTAACTTATAATGGATCGACTATGCGACTAAGAAGCTATGATAAAAGGCAAAGAGATACGATACTGCTCAGTATATAATCCAAAGATATGGAGAGATAATGTATAAGGAATCACGTAACCGCTTCCTTCACCACATCGAGAGCGCACTCAAGCCAACATTACTAAATGGACGAGACACTTTCAATAACACAAAGGTTTCAGCGAAGCGACACCTCTCTACCCACCCCTGAATTACCGACCCTAACACCTTGTAATACGGACTACTCTAATCGTGAAAAACGCAGGTCATTAGTTGGCCGGGAAGCGACGGCGAAGGCCATGTATCATACTGATATATGACATAATGAGAACAGAAATTCAATGACAAAGGCGCTGGAAAAATAACAGAGCAAGCAATTTGTCTTTGGGAAAATCTCGGCCGCAATACCTGTCGGGCTTGCGGGTATCGTTAGATGCGCCCTTCATAGCGCACTGTATTTACATTGGTTTCAACATTTTTTATTGGTTTAATGTCGGTATAACGACATATTAGTTTTATTAAATATTGTAAGATGGACAAAATATCTCTCTAGTCAGTTTGCAAATAAACAGTGATTAATAAGGACGCGTCGTCGTTTCTTTCCAGCTTCCTGTGTACCTAACCTAAATATTATTTCTCAATTGGCTTGCTTTGTTTGTTGAGATTTCAATCTTAATCAAATCTTTTATCGGACCCTTTCCTGAAAGGATAGAACGACCTTAAGCTCTATTGACAATACAAGTTTAATACTTTCTTTATCATCGTACATAAAACAAAGATAGTTGGCTTTACTTTATCACTATAGACAGTCACACTGCAGGGCAAAGGCCTCATTATAGAAATCAAGCCATCGCTTTTACTTATGATGGGATTAGGCTTAATCACCACGCTTACCTAATTGATGATCACAAACCCGAGTTACGAGTATGTCCGAAAAATCCGTAACATATTTTTGCTTGACACAGGAATCGCATCCATGACCCCAATATCACGGCCCGGTTCTTTAAGATACTATTATGATACATAATACACCAAATCTTTTGTAATTACGACAGTTGTTAATCAGAAGCAGTCTCAAGTCACCGCTAATCTGCAAGTTATCTTAAGTAGTTTGGTATAAATCTCCCGGGGCTCTCCGAAATACGAGTAGTTCAAACTTTAGGCGCAAAATTCATAATCAACATAATTAATAGGTGGTAAAATAGAGGATGTTTATGGTAAAAGTTATATAGTTACCTTTCAAAACAAATAGTATAAGATGTGTGGGCTTCCTAAGTGGGAAGTTGTAGATTTAAATCTCGGTCTAAGCCTTTATCGTCTTATTACAAAACATTGTCTAAAGTTAGTGTATTTGAGACTTTTGCAAAAGTGACAACATTATATTGTAAACCGGGACTAACTTAATTTCCATTTTCTAGTAAGGGTAGTAGTTTTCAACTGTGGGAGAGCCACGCTTCGGCATGAATGGGCCGGCTCGACCGGAGTGATACCACCTCACAGAAAACCGGCGTGAAACAGCCCCTGTGCTGTGTTTCGCCGAGTGAGTAAGGGTACCGGAGACCCACCCGGGGGGGAAGGGGATAAAAGGTTGGCAGCGCACTTGTAACTCTACTGGTGTTGCAGGTGTCCATGAGCGGCGGCATTGCTAACCATCAGGTGATCCGCCTGCTCGTCTGCTACCTATCACATAAAAAAAGGGATGAATTAAAATTGTAAGAAGTGACTTTTTAAACATAAATGTTAACTACATCGTCGACACCTTTTTGGCCATTAAATTAAAAGCCTAGTAGTTTAGGCACGTACTTATATTCTATACATGAGATTATGATAAAGCGTGTTAAGTCCGGTTGCATCCAGAAACGTCGCTTTAGAACCCAGGGTACATTTGGATCACAGATCAGAGTAGCTTAGAACATGGTCTAAGACTTTGGATTGCAACCTTTTTAATTTTATTTTTTAGTTCTTATATTATAAGACATTATAATGATTTCATGATCATTATAATTATGATTGTGTTAACGAAATATATTTTTTTCTGTTCTATTCTAAACAATCGGCATTTTAGTCCCCAAATTCAACCATTGATAACATTCATTGCCGAATTGCTAGATTGATGTAGGTATAAAAGTCGGCTTTTAGTTTTAAGTTCCCGTCTAGCGTGACGTTAATTATAAATCCGATGAAATCCGAACCTAAATCCAGCTGTGACGGAAAAGGGCTCTGGCATATTTGAAATAAGTTCTGCCGTCCGTAATTAATGAAACGAGTTTGCGCCTCGATCGGCCATTGTCTGGCAATTGGCTCGAAATAATCAATTGTTTGATCTCTCAAGATGGTCTATACATCTGTCGTCTTCAGATAGATCTTTCAGGGTTTACTGTTCTTATTGCTCTAATAACAGCCTTTGTCTCTGGCCAGTAGATATTGCTATGGAAATAATAATATCTTGATTAATATTAAAAGACACTGGACAATCACAAGTAGGTACATATTTATCACACGATTGTTTATCCAGGGTGGTGATCGGATCCACGACCCTTGGCGTATGAGGCAAAGTCACTACCAAATGAAGGGTACATGCAAAGAACAGGGAATGTCTTAATGAAAAGATTTTGAGAAAAACGCAATGTAAAGTTTAGAAATATAAATTATTTTCTAAAATGCCCCATTTGACCAGTCTTTTGCAGCCCCGTCATCAACAATACTACAGGAGCGCTGGTATTCTAGCAAGACCTGGTAAAGGCTACGTTTAAGATTTCAAGATGAGCCAAAATTAAGTTACCAATAAAACATTTCAGAAAACAGTGGAACTACAAACAGATATTTTTACTTCCAGCAGAACACAGTATTTAACACCTGTAGTCCAGAGAGTGAAACAACCCGTAACACCATTGCCGTATCAATGAGCAACTAAACATATCACTAATGATAGTAAGCATCTCACTGAACATAGGTACTACCTCACACTGTTGAATAATTAAACACATAGTATTTTGGTGGATCATATCGATCTTCTGCTCCCTAATCGAATGATACCCAAATCAATTAAGTCGGAATGCTTCGAGTAACGAAGCTCGTTACTGACCGGGCAAAGTTTCTCGACTCATCCAATTTGCGACAAAGGTTTTAAAATCAGCCCCGATCGCCGATCGATGGCTGGTTCCAATACTGTTAGTGAGAAAGACGCTCTTCTTTATCTTACTGTCTTATTCCCGGTTGGATCCTAAGCTGTTGCTTTGGAGCACAGTGTATGTTTGAACCTGATCCGGGATTTGATTAAGTCCTATATTACAATAAAGTGACTAGCATCATCACAGCCCTTAGGCAATTAGACCAATTAGATCATTGTTATGTTAAATTCATCATCTTAGTAAATAATCTCTGGTTGCGTCCAAGGACGTCACTTTGGAGTAGGTACGCTTGGGCTATGGACCAGGATTTGATAAGTAAGGTAATTATTTTACTGTAAAGCACTGTGACTTGGTTGGTTAATGGAACCAGACCACCTATGTAAAATTTTAGTGCTTCTTATCTCAAAATTATATCTACGGTTTAATAACTCTCTGAAACGTGCAGATCCATACATTGAAAGTAATGTAAGATAAGAATGGAAGATACCAAGCAAAATAATATTTTCCAATTTCCAAACGATAAACGCTGCATCAATGTAGGTAATACCATTTCACATCAAGATAAGTGAAATAAAACACTGCAACCCAAATACCATTTGTTGGTCCTTCGAGCCGGATTCGCTGCTAACTGGTTGCTATCTGGCCACTCCAGTACTTTCATCACGCCATCCCCCCATCAGCAATAGATCGTATCACTATGATTGGTTCCACAAAAACAAAATAGTACAACAACTCAATTCGATAGGTTAATGCTGTTACAAAATAACGATCATTGTTCTGTGTATATTATTATAAGTACATACATTCTCGTATTTAAGCGATCGATGAAAATCGAAAGAGCGTGAGCGTTGTTTTGGTATAGGTCCAAAATGCAAATACAAATGCCTCGAAATGGTTTTCGATTTTGGAACTAATTAATTTTTGTTCCTATACCCAATTGCTTACCAGAGAATCCACCTCCTTGTCTGCCTCCATTCGATTGAACAAAATCTTAAGCTTGTTAAAATATTGCAAATTATAAAAGATAAAAAAAAATCGGAAAAGCAAAATTATTTTCACCAATATTGACATAATATAGCGACAATCAAATCGAAATTGTCCTGATACTCGCAATTAACTTTTTTCCCCATTTGTAATTGGGCAACCTCACGCAACCGAGTGATGCGTACATATTAGACAAATAGCAAAACATTTCCAAACTACACGTCCAATACGTGAGGGCCTGTCTCATTACACGGGAAAAAATATGGCATCCGGATCTTCGAGGCATATTAACCTGTAAATGCAATCAAGTAGAGTTCGAATCAAATTGCAAGGAAATGGTCTATGGGATCTTTCGACTTTGTCGGAAGGCATGTGATAATAGTCACATTAACGCGAAAATATCTGTTTCTGTTCTTTTCCGCAAACATGTAGCGCCAAGCTTCGCTTGACATGGCTTCGGTTTTGTTAAAATGTTAGGTTGGCTCAATCTACTTTACGGTCTTACTCTTTTTTTAAACGTTGTCCATTGGTACTCAATGGTAGTTCAGAGATATACTCGTACTTTATTTATTATCATTGTTTTGAACTTTCTTGGTCACTATTACCTATTAGAATTGTTTCCGCAATGACTACCATATTCTTTATTTTTCAGCAATGTTGTTATAATATTACAAACAATTGTAATTTATTTATATAAGTGACTAGTAAGAGGTGAAAGGTGAACTCATCAGTTTTTTGACATGATAGCGTCTCACAATAGATGAACGACCGTCAGCTCGTTCCAAAAAGTACTAGCGCGATTGTAGCAAATTGTGCGATTTTTCATCAGTTTTCTCATGAAGCCATCACGAAAATTTCATCCGTTCTACTTTTTCCTACACCATTTTTTATAAAAGTGTTAGTAAAGTACAAAACACTGGTGCTTAATTAATAAAAAATAAGCCTTTGTCAAAAATGATATTAAAATATGGTCGGGATAATTATGCTCGTTTTTTGTGTAAAATGATACGGGGGTGTCTGGGATGTCGGCGACACAGGTGTTAACGAATCTCGACACCGGCCGCTGATTGCCGAACCGCGCCTCCCCTGATAAACAGACGTGCTAATGAAGTTTGCCTTGTGGAGTTTGACTATTTATTCCAATACGCTCATTTGGGACGTGGTCTGGTTGGCCCAAGCGAGAAATTTGTCGGAATCGATCAGCTATAGTAGCGAACGGTAAAGGAATAGAAGTGGAGTAAAATCCAAACAATAGAGAAAACTCTTTCTCTTTTTAGCCTAAATTAAATTTTTCTTGAGTTAATAAGTGTTTATGCACTTTATATGTTTGTTTTCTAAGCGATCGCGTAATTGGCACTTGTATAACTTGTATTGTTTTTTTTCATGGTTTTATTTTTGAATAAACTGAATTTTGGCCGCAATCTCACCTGATGGTAAGTGATGATGTGGCCAAGAGTGGAACATGTCTGAAAACGAATGTGTTTAGGGAACAACCGGTGGAATATGCCATTACTTATATCTATGAGATGTAAATGTTTTGTTCTGCGTTTTAATTAAGTTAAATTTGAAACTCAAAACACCAAAAGCTTTTCGTGCTGATTGATGGTAGAAGACAAAGGGCCTACATTGAGTCAGACTTTATGACTGGATCTGAGCCCTCTTTCATTAGCGTTGTGTGTCACATTTGCTTGGGTGCGACAAGTATACTATATATAATAACGTTTCGTTAAGAAAAGAGAGGGTTTTCACTTTGAAATGATGATTAAGTTTATATGTACCTATTTAATAGAATCAAGAAAGCGTAGTATCTGATTCCAGGATTAATTTCCTTAGTCTTGGAATTGACAACTCCAAAAAACAAGTGGTACTTAAGTAATTTCTGGCAGCAACAAAGGGCATCAAGACAATTCCACGAAGAAGTCATTATAGTCAAAACAATCTTGTTAATACTTAATCACCGTGAAAAAGGCTCCCTTGCCAACATATTACCTTTCTAATTGAGAATGTTATAGAGTTTCGTAACCGTAACCAAACCCATCGGATATTAAAGAAAGTGGAAACCAGATCTCGGAAACTAATGGAATCCAAAGAAGGTTTACTATCATAGAATCCACTAACTGTCGCATTATTTTAGCTGCGACGGAAATGTCGGTTTTAACAATGTATTTTTATATAAAAAACCGTATTAATCCGAAATGTCATGTCTATACAGTAAAAAAGTAAAGTATCAGTCTATATACTGTCCCACTGCAGGGTAAAGGCCTCCATCATAGAAATCAAGTTATCGCTACTATGATGGGATTAGGTTTAATCACCACGCTTGCCTAATGCGGATTGGTGATCACAAACCCGAGCTATGTTCGAAAAATTCGAAACATCCTTTTTGCTCGACCCGGGAATCGAACCCGGGACCCCGAGATCGCAGCTCGGTACTTAAACCACTAGACCAGCGAGTCTATACAGTAACAACCCTAATTAACCCAACTTTTTATGACTTCTACAATAAGTCAAAAAACGTAACAACATTCCCCCAAACCACTTGAACTGAACAAAGTGAACTTGTTGCTTTGCGGATCATTAAAACAAGGAAACAAAGGCGCAATCACAAGCGACGAGGTACAAGTAAACTTTTTTCGCCCTTTGATAACACAAAAGGGCGGAATTACAGAAATAAAACACGAGCTCCTATGTTATCTGACGGATATTTGTCTTAAGCCCTTTTCTCGCTTCGGTGATAGTTGGCGATAAAAGTGAGTGTTGGGGTGTTTGTATTTTGTATTAAGAGATAATACTTTTGTAGTGGCAAGTGCTGTTGGTTGTTGAGATTACTTACTTTACTAGTGGCCCGTGCTCACTTCATTTTGGGGCAATTGTTAGTTTGTGGGGTTATTAGTAGAGCAAAAGTAGACCGTGATCCCCGTCACCCTTTACATGGGTACACGGCCACTCCCCAAAGGCTCAAGAGTCGACGGAGTTTTATTTAAAAAGACATTAAAAGAGAACATCTACCAGGACTCAATTTATCGTGGCAAACCTGGAAGTCCTTAAACAGGCTGCGCACTTGCGTCGGCCACTGCTGGGATAACCTGAGTAAATGGGAATTCGCGGACGCATCAAGCAATGTGTGCGAGTGCGGCATCGCCCTCCAAACCATGGCTCATCTCCTGGCATGTCCTTTATGCCCAGACCGCTGCACATACGGTGAACTCCTGCAGCCTACCGATAGCGCAGTCGTTGTGGCGGAGTATTGGGCTGGGAAAGTTTAATATCTTGATGCCATCGACACGAGAAGATTAGTTTTACACAGTACCTGAGTTGAGTTATCATACTTTTTCCCCTCAGAAACGTCTGTAGTTCTACCTGATGTATCCACATATAAAGTAAATACGTTACTATAGTCCTACTCTATAACATGAAGGCTAATAAAACGTCTTCTTTTTATCCTCGAAACTCGGCTAACATATGAAAGAAAGCTACCTTTTGCCAGTCTTCCAAAACTCAACAGCCTTTTCATAGATAATAAAATGCGTACGTTAATAAAACCTGACGCAAGTTCAACGACAAACAATAAAACGAACGACACAAAAGATTTCTTGATGATAAAATAATATTACAATTCACCGAAGAACAATGTAGCATTTCCTACAGATTTTATCTAACGCGATAGGTACACATTCTTTTTTATGTCACTGTCTTTGACCTTATTGAATTATAGAAACAAACAATACTTTTGTAGAAAAACTTCCCTGTTTTTTATTAATATTTTGACTACAGTAGTCTTTTATTCATTCTTGAAGTAAGTAATGCTCCTAAAAAAATTGGCGGTCTCCGGGTGGTACTTTAACGAACCAACGATCTTTTCTGATTTCCGTTACATCTTTTTTTCTGTAGGCTAACGTTTGACAACATTATCACTGGTGTAGAGTGATAATAAGGTCTACGCGGTACGATTGTACGCGTTTGCCTAAGTTCCCGGCCTTTTGTACTTGTAGCTCCAGCATCCAGTCTAGATCAACGTCTTTACGCTGATCGTTACTCATCTAGCCGGAGCCCATCCTACACTCCGCTTCCGATGTTTCCCATTTGATTTGAACCCCGTGCTAGGACGTTACTAACGCAAACCAACACTGTGCTTGTGATGGCTGCTTCAACGTAGACGAAAAGTCAAGCAATAAGTAGGTACAATACAATGTACTTAAAAATAAACGTTGCGTTATTTCCCGTTTTAATACCTTTGTCCATAAATATTAAGTTCATTATTTAATGCCAGTCTTTTCACTAGTGTATTTTGTATGCATTCACCACATAAAGTCATGTTCATCATAACGCGGGTATCGGCCTGCATGCGGACACGTGCAGCGGTCGCCGCGAGTCGCATTGGCCGCCGCAATGTGATTACATCGACAATTGGTGGCCAAACTGACGCTCACTCGATTTATTGGTCGAGTCAATAGAGTCAACGTGACTGCGAGACACATTGGTGAAAGAAAAAAAAGCAAAATGTAATGAGCATTTTTACTTTTCATTTGTTCTCATCAGATAGTCTTAGATGAACACGAATCATCTGTGTTATTCTCGGTTACGTCCAAAGCTTTCGTTTTGGAATTCGGGGTGCGTTTAAGTCTTAATTCAGGATTTACAATAAAGCTACTGTCTTAAGCGACCCTTTAACACACCGTTACACGTTTCAGAAATTATCCAAAATATGCAGGTTTCCTAACAAATTTTCCTCACCATAAAGCTTATGGTAGAACGTAAACGCATATAAGCAATAGACATCAAAGAACCAAGAGGTGCAATGCATTCTTGGCTTAGATAGGCCTACGACCTGCCGTTTGGAAAAGCGTTCTTATTTTTACTGATCAAGGTCGGCAGCTCTCTTGTGACTCCTCTGGTGTTACCGCCTCATCTGGTATATTGTAGTCGTTTCCCATCAGGTGATCCGTCTGTCCGTCTGCTACCAATATCATAAAATACTCGTTCTACAGACAACAACTAATCTCTGATCTCACAGGTGTTATTTAAAGTCAATGAACTCTTCTATAAACATATTATTTCGTACAATGCAATGCAAAAATTAGCTTATGACCCCACCTTCGAATATAGCTGCTCATAACCACATTAACAAGACATCACGACTCTGTTACCCAAACAATCTCAGGTACTAACAGCGGGTTACCGTACACCGGATAATCCTACGCAGGTCACGCACTGAGCGGCCACAACCTGATTACCTCTGCCATCAGTGATTCATTGCTCACCTTCACCAAATAGGTGCTACTTGACTCGATTTTCACTTTGGCAGCAATAAACGTTTAAGTCTAGTGAAAGAATCAAAAATTTCCGACAGCATCATTTTTAATCGACGACCATTCCATCAGAAAATTAAGAAGTTAACGCGCATCCATAATAATTTCTAGATACCTACACAACTTCATACTGAAATCGTTTAAAAAGTGCTGTTATGAGTAACCTTACAACTTTATATAATTTGAATTTCAAACAGTATGCCATCGAAGTTATTTACTAATAAAATGTAGTTATTTTATTTTCGACCCTAACCCAGAGTGTTTGGTTTTACATTCCGAAAAAGCCAGAGCGCTTATTGGGAATGGAGCCTTCATGGCGGCGACTTTTTCAACGCATTCAGGATATATCTAGGATTTCTAAGGTCAGATTATTTTGTGGTCGAAAGGTAATCGGTCGTTTAATTTTGTTAAACCTTTGTTTCAAGATAAGTTTTGCAATTTTTCCACTCAATCATCACCGTCTAGTTATAAAGCAATTTCCAAAATCATCTCATTTCATCCCACGACGTGGCTTCATAATAATACCAAATGAAGTCATAATTGGATGTGACAATTTGTAGCTGCGGCGTGTCTAACGCAATTTCCTTCACTTTCCTCGAGTCACTTATACGTAATTTTAGCTATTAACACGATATCCCGCAAAACGACTCATCAGGACTCGCTATGGGAAAAGAAATTATAATAACGATGTAGGTCTATCAGCCGTCCCCCTCCTTTTACTCCTTGCTTCGTTTTCCTCACTAGTCTTTTCGATAGCTAATTTCTCGGACCAAAGTGCGCCATCTTTTTGAATTTATGTCTTCTTTACGATCTGAGGGCGTATATGTGCTAGTTAACATAGTTTAAATTACGAGAGGGATGAAGACTGACCTAAGGCAATGCGCCTGTGCTACAGTACTCCAGTGCTTACTGCCTAATCTCTGTTACTGAGAGTTGACTGTTGTCAGTCAAAATTTGATGGGAACAGGCGTCCTGGACAGAGGAAAAAATCGTGGCTACGTAATTTAGGGCGTGGACTGGAATCACCAGCGGGAGACAACTATTCAATTTCGCGAAAGATAGAGAGAAAGTCCAAGAAACTGGCGGCCAACCTTCAAGATTGAAGAGGCACCCAAAGAAGAAGAAGTCAACTCTAGGTAGAGATTAGGCCATTCTTGCCAAAGCGTGATTACCACAGGAATACTTACACTACCCTTACATTACTAAATCAAACCGTCGTCCTCCTGTTAAGAAGATGCATTTTCTTCCACTGAGCAGTAATAGCTCCATAATATAGTAATTGATAAAATACACTGTGAGGACATTATAACCAGTTCAGGGGACGTCTTTTTTTGATACAAAAAGTGAAGTTATCTAGCCATAATCTCGAGGGTGTCTCACGTCGATTACACGGCAGATTAAGCGATCGAGCCTCGGATGAAGTTCCCGAACGCGTCTTATTGTCAGAGCCGATGACTCGGCAGCGGCCAACTTGGCAACAAGTTGCAGACGATTGAGTTACCAAGTTAGTTGTTGCTCATAATGTATTTGTCTTTTTGTTGTGCTGTGACTCTTCACGCTGAAACTTGCTAAGGAAGTCGAGATCTCGAGATGTGTTCCTTATTTACGCGAGGAACCTCGCTTGTTACTGCTACTTTGATGCAGAATTAAAAAACTTCGGCGATATCTCTCTATGAGTATTCCTCAAACTTTGATAAGAGAAGGCCAGACCAATCGCTTGATCTTTAATTGATGGTAAAATCGATAACAATACCGCCTACGTCTAATATTGGCGGTTTTTACTTTTGAACATAGGCGGAATGGTAGCATGTCTATCTGTTTTCTACAGGTAAGGTTACATATATTTTGGAGAGTGTATGAAATGCGGTGTTGTTAGTTAAACGACGTAAGTCAATTTCGATCGATAGAAAGGTATAATTTTTTTGACTATCCATATCTACCTCTTAATATCCCTTATGCTGATTCTGTATACCACTAAGTAGAAATAATCCTTTATTAATAATTTAGAAAACTACATTTCTAAGTTTTCTTGAGTCTGGGTGTTCTGGGTTGACGCCCTCAGTTAAATTATCGTCATCTGGTACTCATAGTACAATGGTTGCCCTAGTTTGAGACCAGGTTGATTCGTGTGATTGTCTGGCGCATTTATTTTTTTCATATTCAGAGCTCCCATGGAGCAGGTACTATCGTAGTCTCCTCTCTCTGTCTATAGAGATGGAGTCCGGCCAATTACGGCCACGGCGACCGCTTCAACTCCTTTCCAGCTGTCGTTGGTAGGCTCGCATGTGGCTTACGTAGCCAATCTCTGCCTATAATAACGTAAGCAAAGACTAAGTTGGCCGTTGTGTTAGCGCAGCGCTGTGTCCACATCCGATGTAAATATCGGGCAGATAGCGTTTGGCAGCGGCTAATGCTCCGCTTGGCGCGGCGCCAGCGGCTGAGCCGGGCACTTGGCTGCGTCCGCTTCTTACATGAGCCCGCTAATGTCAGCCTCGTTAGTGCTTACATTGCTGCGAAGGTAATCTTCAGACTGGCCCATTGTGACACACTAAATACCTTCCAATTTTCAAGTCCTGTGTCAAATCACATTTCCTTTCTTCCTAAAACCTATCGCTTTTCCCTTTACGCCGGTCTTTTGAGAGACCGTGGTGTCACTCCGTTCGAATGCCGAAGCATGGCTCTCCTTAAAAATGCCCACATGCATGGCGTTAAAATGCCCACCTACTATGAATACTACAACGTCAATGCCTCGGTGGCGCAGGCACACACCAGGGCAGTGGGTCGCACTTTAAAGCGACGGCTGTGCTCGGGTTTCCGGGTTCGAACCCCGGGTTAGGAGCAAAAAATGTTTTTCATTTCAGAAATAAAATTCTTAGTGTTAGCCTGAAGCTGTACACCCGTGCCTCGGAAAGCATATTAAGCCGTTGATCCTGCGACCGATCTTTATTCCGTCCTGAGACACTAGTATCCCATAGAGTAAATAGGGTAAGGGTATAGAGAGTCACACCTGTGTTTGCGCACATACTTGAGCACTATAGTCGCAGTAGCCAGATTGGTTGGAGGATTTATTATATATACCTTTGTGTGTTTAATCTATGTGCTGTAAACAAAACTGGACCTACTTGCCACGTGTGTTTCATTGAGAAGTGTATGTTTAAAAAACTTAATCCTTAACTATACAAAAAACACATATGACCTGTACCTCTCTCGCTGGTACTACAACTTGTAAACAAATAAATTATCACAAGTATCACGTTTGCCTCAGTTACTGACTTAATTGCAGTAGCTCATGATTAACGCATGTATGACAGCTGGCACGCCGCCAGCTCATCGCTTGCCTACTGTTAAAGTCATTATCATAGCTTATTATCAAACTGACGAAATTTAACACAATCTAAAATTGTTTTAATAAATTGAATTGACAACCTCCACTTTTTTATGAAGTCGGTTACAAAAGGATGCTACCACACCAATCGATTGATTGATTGAAGGCATCAATCGATGCTAGAAAAAATCGATAGGTCGACGAGAATCGATAGTAGAAAGAATCGATAAGAGATAGTAGAAAGTATCAATAATTCGACGACAGTCGATTGATAGGTCTCGAAAAAACTATCGATCGTAGGTCATATATCTACCAAATGGTCTGGTATAATACCCAAAGAGAGGAAAATGAGCTCCTTTGTACTGGGAAAGGACCAAAATTTTTAGGCAGGTAGGCTCCACAAGATACAGCGTGATGACTTACACGACTTCACATTACCTGAAAATTACCTCCAAGATTATACAAATACCCTGAAATAGGGTGCCTATATCCGAAATTTGTTCTCCAAAATGCAAAAATGTAAAAAAAAAACAATTGACCATCGCACGAGAATGTATCCCCATTAATAAAGAGATAAACTCTATAGACATCGACAAAAAGGCAAAACACTAGAGCGATGGAATCAACGCCGTGAGCCATCTATTGGTCGAGACTGTGGAACTACAAGCCCAAAACGAAGTGATGGCGGGCCACTAGTTGATTAATAAAGACGATTAAAGCAAACGAGTGAATAGTGACACAAACTCATATAACTTACAAGCAGCTACACATCATGTTACCACAACCTGTCAAATTTCCCCAATTAATATTCAACCGAATGTGTTTGACAGTAAGATGACAATCCATTGAAGAAATTCAACAGTTTTGTATACTATGATGTATATGCAACATTGTTCCAGCCTTGTCTGATGAAACATCAAGATATGTACAAATTCGGTGAAGCATCAGCGATCAGCCCCGGCCACCTCAGCTGGCGCGCCGCCAAATGTCTCCAGCGATACGGCACCGAGCAAAAAGGGCACCGTTCGTATTGTAGTAATCTTTCTCCATTCAGTTTTAGCGCTGCCCGTTTGTCAGTCTAGTTCGGTAATAAAGGATCAGTTTGGTGATAAATAACAATGTGAATAAATTGGGTGTAATGCACTGCTGGGCATGTTTTGCAAAAACGTGCCAACTGCAGTTTTAAGTTTATTGCGTTTGAAAACTGCCGACACGTGTTATGAGTGGCTGTTTTTAATCCAGCATTAATATTGATAATGCATTTTTGCGAGTAAAATATAGCCATGCTTCAGCATGAATGGGTCGGTAATACCATGGCCTCACAGAAGACCAGCGTGTTGGCTGCTTCTCGCTGCCTACCTGCCCTGTAATTTGTCGAGTGAGTGAGTGTACCGGAGGCCAAAATTGGGGGTAGAAGGGGCTAACTGCATCGTCAACATATTTACTTACTTACTTACTCCACTGGCTCGGCCACCCGAAACGAGTCTTGTCCTCCGAAATAAGAGAACGCCACTTCGGTCGATCCTGCACTACTTGTTATCAGTCATATTGTGACCATTGACAGCTAAATTTTTCTAACATTGATTTCGGTATTAATGTTTTAGGCTAGTACCAAAGAGCTAATTTAACTCACTTCTTGACTTCCTAAATGAGTCCCCCTGCTTCTTCTTCATATGTGGTCTATTCTTTGGTCATTTGTAGTTATCCATATAGAAACTTTTAAGCTATGTATTTATGATTTATTACTTTTTTATTTTTGATTGTATCTATTTAATTATGTATATTAATATTTATGTATGTCTTATTATTATTTAAGTATGTCATGTATAATTATAAGTATCTGTACTTCTTATTTTCATTCAGCAATCTCTTTGCACTGTCTTACTCCCCATTGCCAATTACACGCTGTTTTCTCTTAAAACAAATTGTCTGCCTAGGCTCATCTTGTTGAAAAGTACTGACAAGTGAAGATAGGAAGGACAGAAAATTTAAAGATTAGATTAAACATAGAGGTAAGAAGACTTGTAGTTTCAGCTTAGACTATGAAAGTTTAACAAAAATTAACTAAGACAGTGCTACTTTCTGTGAAAGCGATATGACATTAGCAGTGCAGTTAAAAATATGGACCTAATGCTACCTCAAGATAGAGTAAATTTTTCTTTCACTCTGCATCATTTTCCTGTAAAAAGCGACATAATCCTTCTAATCCCATGCTTGTGACGTACGTCAAATGTTAGACTGAAATATGATATCGTAAATTCGTTCCATCATAATTTGTCGCTTCAGTTTTAGCCGATAAAATTAATGGCCTATAAAATGCCTACACTCGGCCGATCGTCGAAACCGATTTATCCACGTTAAGATGCTATCATGTTGTTTATTACTGACCAACTTCCGTGATTAAGCAAGATGGATGGCCGGCCCCTCATAAGGTTAATAATTATTAATTTATACCTCATTAAAGAGGAGTGCCAATTAGGGCCCTAATAGGTTTTTCAAGTTGTTGATGGAGGTGGTAAGGCAATGATGTTGGATTCTTTACTCGGATACTTCTTAATATCATATGATAATTTATGACGTAGTAATGCGACGATAACTGAAATAACAAGAAAATGTATCGGGTTAGAGGTGAGACGAGTGATCTTTCGTAGGAAACGTGTACAATCATCATTATCATCATTTCAGCCAATAGACGTCCCCTGCTAGACATAGGCCTCCTCCAATGTTCTCCACACAGATCGGTCCTGTGCCACCCGCATCCAAGGGACTCCCGCAACCTTCACCAGATCGTCGGTCCACCTGGTGGGACAAAATATATTAATTTCATCTCGGTTTAAAGACATTGCACACTATTTCATATAGGACCGAACAAGGGATTAGTAGCGTCGTTACCTTACGTCGTATCGCAAACTATACAGGGTGTGTAATGTAAAGTCTCAAGTGGAAGTCCACAGACAGACTGGAGGCACACCCAGATATTATACGATTTTGCTGTTTCCGAATTTTAGACAACTACACTACGTTTTTCATTGCTGAAGTGGACACTTTTACTCCAATGTTCAACCATCTTCCGAAACAAAATCTGTATAAAAATTACCAAACACTAAAAAAAATTTAAAGCTTAACCGCCTTGGCCTCTCCAACAATGAATGAACATGATATTAAATTAAAATCCGTATCAAAATGGCTACAAAGCGAAATAAAACCTCTGTTAATGTAGGTATGATTTGCAACATGAAATGAAATACAGGCATGTTGTAACAGGGAAATGCGCGGGACAAGCCTGTGTCGTCTGTCTGTCGGTCGCAGACACAAAGAGGTAGGTATTCAGTACTTTTCTACTGTGCTCACTAGGGTTGTCGATATTACAGTCTCAATTAGGTAACAATTACCTATTTTTTTACGAAACCTCGTATTGACCAGACTCCTTGATAATAATGTCCCATAATTCGGCTATGGCGGCCAGTCTCAAGAAGCGGCCATCACAAATGCGACGCGCGCAGACACAAATGCACACTCTATTCCCTTTCCCTCATTATTTCGATGGGACACCAGTGGGACACGACCGAAGAGAGATTGGGCGATGGACCAACGGCTTAACGTGCTTTAAGACCCCGTACTAAGTAGCTTAAAAGCACTTGTGTTACAGATATCAAACAACAAAGTCCATGAGCGGCGGCAATTGCTTACCATCAGGTGATCCACGTGCTCGTCTGCTACCTATAACATAAAAAAAAACAAAGGAAATAGAATTTTAAAACTTAATAAATAATATATAAAACCCACACACTGAACAAACAAAATTGTTCATCACACGAATGTGTATCCAAGGATCGAACCCATGACCTTTGGCATGAGGCAGGGTCACGAATGCGCCATCCCGTCGTCTCAGTCATATTTTGTTACTAGCTTTTGCCCGCGACTTCGTTCGCGTGGACTTCAGGTCCACGCGAACGAAGTCGCGGGCAAGTCGAAGAACGAAGAACGAAGTTCGTAGAAACCTCAAAAATTTTAGCCTATGTGTTATTATATATGATGTATAAGCTATATTGTGGTAAAGTTTCATTCAAATCCATTCAGTAGTTTTTACGTGAAAGAGTAACAAACATCCATACTTACAAACTTTCGCCTATATACTCGTAATAGTAGTAGGATTTCTGAATCTATCCAAATATTTGAAACAAGATGAGTGAAATTGTAGCGCAATCGGAAGCTTTTTTTCCAAAGCAAACGAATCAAAATAAAAAACTGCAAAGGGAAAGTCGAAACACAACATTATTACATAATATACTACTACTAGTGAGTTGTTATACACCATTAAAAGGAACAAATAGAGCTTACCTTCTCACAGAAGTCAAAGGCAACCCTGGCAGGTTATTATGTCCGCGAGAGCGATTTATCGGCAAATGACATCTTACGCTGCGGACGCTCCTGGCGCTCCTGGCTGGTGAAATGCCTCGACATCTAAGTCATTACCATAGCCTTTCATTACTTACGGGGGCGGGAGCTGTAGCCAATTCTAAGGTAGACACATTTTCTGCAATTATTTTTTTTACCTTGTGAGTGTTTTGAAACTTGAATTCCAGGAGAAAAGACATAAATAAGTCTATACTAATTATAAAGAGGTTATCACATAGACATCCCACAAACACGCGATGTAATCGATTCCGTGGCGTAGCCTGGGTGGAAGAACAATCGTTGCATAGGATGAGGTCTAAAATTTGCTACCCCCTAAAAAACGACGCGATATCTTACCCTATGCAGTGGCATTAAGACATTGATGCCACCTCCTTTTGTTGTTCTATTACGCAAGTGTAATGTTAAGAGAGTTCTGGCTTTTAGATCGTGGTCCACATAATTCATTAGAAATAATTTGACAGTACTGGCAAAAAGACAACTGTGTAATCCTACATAGGCTCAGCATCAAACTATGAGGGGATTTTCATTAGGGATGCTTCCTCGGCAGAAAATAATACAAAGAAGCCCATATAGCTCGTGTATCTTAAAGATTGAGTCCAATCTTTCTCGATGATCCCCATCACCTCAATGTATGTCCACTTCATAACCAGCGCCTCCTAGACTATTACGTATAGATCTTGCTGTTGTAAGTTTACCATTAAAATACCTTCTAGAAGAAGTTATTCAAAATTTTCCCTATCACCAGAAACATTCTTTGAAATACTTACGACTTCTTGTTAATTAATTCGAACTTTCTCAACACTTCCTTCAACTTTGCAAACTGATTCTAAAACTAAACTACTGACGTTTTAATCTTTCAAAAAACATCTACGTGGCACAAGATGAGCTACCTACAGTGAAACAAAGCACAGTAAGAAAATCCATTTTCTTCATTATTTGTATACAAAGACATTCAAGAGCCCTTGTTCTTAAGTTAGTTTGCATCATATGGTTAGACAGGGGAACCAAAACCAAACCAGGCAAAAGTTGCAAAAGTCAGACAGCAGTCACTTCATTGTAAATTTTTAAGTCTTGTCAAACCCTAGATCATAGTTCTAGCGTAGGTATGAATGGGCCGGCTCGACTGGGTTGATATCACGTCAACACAGACGTCCAGTGAAACGCAGTAGAGGATACCGGAGACCCAATCATGGAAAGGGGGTTAAAAGGTTAGCAGCGCACTTGTGACTCCACTTGCGTTGCAGATGTCTATGTGCGGCGACAATCACTTACACCATTAAGTGATCCATCTGCTCTGACACAATTTCTTCAATTAATTCTTATCGTATAAGTCTCTTTTAGTTTAATATAAATCGAGAACATCGGTAATCTGATGTGTAGCTCTATGCACAATAACTAGATTAAGATGATATTGCACAAAATGGAATAAGGAGTTAAATCTTTAAGACAATCATGAAAACTGCACCGGTTTCAATAAATAACAAGACGAATGCAATAACCGTTTGGGAAATAATAAAAACAGTTTGAGTTATGCACCTAAAGCTCCAATTTCTAAAATGAAAACGGCAAGAAAACGGCAATATCGAATTACGAGTTTTCCTATGAAACATGATCATCGCCAGCTAAAATATCTTTGTACCTTTGGAGAGTCAATAAGGATTGTGATTTCACCCAAAAAAAAATTTGCAGACTGATGAAATAATCAAACTCAAATAAATATTTATTTGCATAGGCTTGTACATACACAGCACTTACAAATCATCATACATTAAATTTTTATTATAGATTTTAAGATAGGTAATGTTAAATTTACATGTAAATAAATATTTATGTTGACATAATATTTATGACTAGTGGCCGCCCGCAACTTCGTTTGCGTGAACTTTATGACTCTTGACTTAAAGATGATTATTTAAATAGTAGATTGGGCCAAGGAATCACGTAGTCCCATCACCAAACTTGGAACCCCCTTTAAGTTCGAAATATCCTTCCTTATCGGATCTCATCCAAAAATGCTCATCACATTTGAAAATTTTGCATTCCATTTCATCCCATATTTGTTATAGTGTAGCTGGGCTCTTAGAGTTCCACACCAGCTGTTCCATGATCTTGGATTTTTTTTCATGGCATCATAAAATGCTCATTAATCTGAACAACTTTTGTTAAGGTGCCATTGACCTACCTCTTATAGTTTAGCTGGGCTGTTGTGGTCCTACATCAAGGAGCCTGGTCTTCAAAATAAAATATATCCTATAAGTTGCCCTGATGTTACAGCTATACAATAAAAAAAGTTTCATTCTAATCGGTTCAGTAGTTTCCGAGATTAGCGCGAACAAACAGACAAACAGACAAACAGACAGACAAAAATTTTAAAAATCATTGATTCATGTTCTGTTACTGTTTTTTAGTCGTCCTAAGTTATTTTGAGATAAATATCTTCAATGTACAGACACAGCTCTTTTACATTTTTATTATATGTATAGATAAACTTGAAAATAAATATAAATAGACATTGTATAATGCGATTCTATTGCTGGGATCGGAAAATTTATTCTGACGAGAAGATCCAACGAGAAACTCGCCAGTCTTTAATCGCAAAATGTTTATATTACAAGGTTTTTTGTACTCATATTAACACCTCATCCAATACAAAAAATGAAGAAAACAGAAAGCTGAGGTAAACTATAGCAGATCCAAAGGCGGCATCTGCTCACAAGTATGACGTATGTGTCGGCTATCATTTCGCTCAACCATGATTATCTGAGGGAGTGCAATGACCCGCTGCATCAATCATCAAGGCCAGTGTTGTTTAGTGTAAGCTCTCTATGTGTCCCTACATTGTGGCGCTGAGATCGTCTCCAAACCGCACGGTGCCCGGAGCCACCGGAGCCATCTTCACAAAGGTGCAATATACTTCGTCTCATAGTTTCACACCTACTCGTAGCTTCTTACCCTCGCGTCAACGAATTTCAAATTTTACATCTGGCCAGGAAAGTTCAAATTCGCTTGTGACACTTTATGTGAGGTAGTGTTGAGAGTCGAGACGAATTTATTAGAGTGACTTGACAAAATTTCATTTAGAGAGAACACCTTTTAGGTCGCGGGTTCGATTCTCAAACCAACACAAATGTTTTGTTTATGAAACGAATATGTTAGGTTTGGGTGTTTATGGTATATTCGTTGTTTTTGGTTTCCATAATCCAAGGAAAAACCTTAGTTTGGGATCAGAACCATGTAGTATGTGATAAGTTACTTACTTTTGAAATATGTCTTTGTATAGTCACATAAAAATGAAGATGCATTACTTTCCATCCTTTGCGTCCCGGGAGTAGGTCACCGGAACAGACAACCGTAAAAAATTACTGTCCCGTTCAAAACGGGACGTCTGGTCAGCTGTAGCTTTAGCTTCCCGTCGTTGTTTTAGCCATAAATACCTCTTTACAAAATTTTATAGGTCTTAGGTTACAAAACCAAAAAAGTCCCCAAAAGTCCAAACACTAACCACTTAAGATCCGAACAAGGAAAAAATTGTAGATGTCATCTACATCTACAACTTGAGTGTAGGTATATGACGTGCATCGCTATATGGGGTTACTTAGGCTCTCGTCCCGGGTACGTAGTGCTGATGACGGAGGATGACCCCAATAGCCCCGGATTCCCTCACCCGCGCCGAACGCTGGATTCCGGTCATTTGTAACGGTTGCGGCCTTTTAGTTTTGAAATATGAGTTGACGGCATACAAGATGGCGCCCCATTAGATAAGTTGGAGAACTTGTTGATCTTTTTTTTTCAGACAAAACAAATTGATTATCTGGTCTCAAGACTAATTGTTTGGAAAACAAACTATTTTAATTTTTATTTACCACGAGGGTCACTCACATATTGTGCTTAAACTTAGCTTCGTAGCAACTGTGTCATAGTTTTAAAATAGTGGTGAAAAACAAAATCTTGAAAACTTAAGGGTAACCTGACAAACCGAACTAAAACAAATAGTATAATGTGTCCCCCAACACGTTTTAGTTATAAGGAATACTTCTCTATCGGTTTTATAAATAGATTGTCAATCCCAGGAATTGATAGACAAACTCGCATGACCGCATGAGCCCGGAGGACATCAATCAGAAGTCCACCCTCTTTAACCGGGCCGCAACAAGGACAAGACAAGTATAGTATCTTAAATAAGTTTCAATATTATCCGATGCTATCTCGGGCCCATCTTCGGGGTAATAGCTGGTTTTTTATAGCTACATAAAGCTGGGGTGAGTAGGGTAGCGTAGTGGGAGCGGCA
Organism: Cnaphalocrocis medinalis; assembly: GCA_014851415.1. Classification (NCBI taxonomy): domain Eukaryota; kingdom Metazoa; phylum Arthropoda; class Insecta; order Lepidoptera; family Crambidae; genus Cnaphalocrocis; species Cnaphalocrocis medinalis. The sequence continues at coordinate 17,473,121 of CM026278.1, forward strand.
AAATCTAAAAAAAAATCTAACTTGTACAAGCTAGATTTCTCAAACCGTACTACTACTACTGGGGGTCATTCTCGCCGGGGCGAGAGTGCGGGCCTCGAGCCGAAGCTCTTTGCCCGAGCTGCTTCTCCTGGCCCTCCCGGGTCCAGGGTGTGGTGGAGGTGGGCCGCGAGGAGGATGCCTCCTCGAGTGGCCGTGCCTAAATAGGCTGGCTAAAACTCAAACCGTAGTCCATCGTACTGGCCGACGTCCAATACTACTGGTACGTTTTCCATATCGTGGCTATCCACTTCTGCGAGCTATGCATCCCAATACTGACACTTTATTTGCTAATTGGGGCTTTGGTTTGTTTACGGATCTCCTAATTTCCTATTTTATCTCACCAAGAAACACTGAGCAATGTCTTTCTGTGCGTGACCCTTAGTAAGAGGTTGCGAGTTCACTTCTCTATACTAATAAGTGTCGGCTTCATCGTCCGTCTGTTTATTCAGACAATTAGCCGGCCTATCCATAGGCACTTTATCAACTACACGTGCTGGGCAATGATGTCTCCGCTTCGCTGAGGAAAACATCCCATCATACTAGAAATAGAACACCTGCTGAACAACAACTTTTTAGTATATCCACAGAATTAAATAAAAAGTTTGGGTAGCCAATAGATAGCAATAATTGTCGATTACACAGTGCAAGTGTTTTGTTTTTTCGGAATACATAATAAGCCTTGTCGTTGCAAATAGTTCTTTATTTTAAGCAGTGTAGATTATTACGAGTATAATCGCTACGCTAGAGACTAAACCCCAGGCGTACCCAACGCTAGGGCCGCGTCGCACACGCCGAGCCGTAATTGTGTGTCAAGCGCAGATTGCCTGATGTGAAGCAAGCGTCTCCGCGCGAGGAGTCGTCTCCGGGAAATGCGGGGACGAGCACTGAAAATAATCTGCGCCTCCGCAGTAATCGAGGGACAGCGTGATTGAGAGGTCTGCCATGTGCGGTGGTGCTATTCAAGTACAATTGAATTAATACAAGAAAAAGACATACATAGATAGGTTTCGTTTATCGGCCACAATAGCAAAAGAAATACATAACACAATAATTTCAGTTTTTTTTTTTTTATGTGATAGGTAGCAGACGAGCAGGCGGATCACCTGATGGTAAGCAATTGCCGCCGCCCATGGACACATGCAACACCAATGGAGTCACAAGTGCGCTGCTAACCTTTTATCCCCTTCCCCCCCGATGGGCCTCCGGTACCCTCACTCACTCGGCGAAACACAGCACAGAAGCTGCTTAACGCCGGTTTTCTGTGAGGCAGTGGTATCACTCCGGTCGAGCCGGCCCATTCATGCCGAAGCATGGCTCTCCCACAATTTTCAGTACATAAAAATAGTTTACATTTTATGGCCAACAAGGCAACTACTTCAGCATTTGCTACAGCAGCTAGAAACCGCTGTAGCAAATAGATAGACATAGCTGACATAGACATAGCTGTGTGTATTGGAATGTGTAGTCGAAAACTACCTTTAAAAGTAATAACTTCTTGTATGGCAGGTTCTTCGCAATCCGCATTAGGCAAGCGTGGTAAATAAGCCTAATCGCATCATAGTGGCGAGGACTTCATTTCTATGATGGAGGCGTTTGCCTCAACTATAACTATATCTATCACTTTTGCTGAAGTGATAGATAAAGGCTGATACCTTACTTAATGCAGTATGTTTAGTGTATTTCATGATATTTTAAGTACTCACACCTTCACGATGAGTTTCCCTATTAATTTGTTATTTTTATATACTACACCAACGTCGTCGATGTTGGTACACGAGTGTGTGAGCTGAAGTGGAGATGGACTGTACACCTGGCAAGGTGCAAGATGATAGGTGGACTATAAAGCTTACGGAATGGCAGCCAAGATTGGGGCGACGTTTGGGTAGACCACTTGCCCGTTGATCCGACGATATTGTAAGGGTGGTGGGGAAACAGTGGATGAGGCTGGCTGGTGACCGTAGGGAGTGGCGTAATAAAGAAGAGGCCTATACGCAGCAGTGGGTGGATGTGGGCTGACATGATGATGATGATGATATATTAGAGGCGACAAGCGAGCAAGCGGATTACCTAATGGTAGGTAATCACCGCCGCCCGTGAATATCTGCGATATCCGATGGTTCGATGATGGGTTGCCGGTTGTTTAGAAAGGAGTAGGTACGTTTTTTTCTTATCACTTTACAACGTACTTATCCGTTCCACGTTTTTCTATTTATTGCGTTTTTTCGCTTCTTGCTGTCACATAATTCTCCGATAGTTGCCATAAATATAGCATGTGAAACTTTGCCTCAAACATTTATATAAAACTTCACACTTGATGCCATTAACCAGACATCGCGTGTTCTCTAGCCATAATCAGGCAGAGCTAGGTCAACTATTCTCAAATAGGAGCATTTTGACCCCTGGTTGTTTAGACTACATACGTCAGCTTTGGACGTAACCAGAAACATACACATTTTTTTTTGTCTAAGTGGTGAGCGATGGGAGACGGGTTATAATGGTATGAGAAAAAGCTGTTCATGGGCACCTTCATCTCCAATAGAGGTATAAACGCGCTGACAACCTTTAAACTCCCCTTTCCCTGATTGCCAACATGTGATGTTGTCCTAATTTATTCCGGAGAATAATCGCTCCATAATGATGATGGAGTAGCACTGTGGAGTTACTAGGAGTCCTGACCATTCACCAGAGTACGTGTTCTGATTGTATAGTGATTCATATTATGCCGTAACGTGCCAAATTCTACGATTATACTACAAAATCTTCTTGTGAATGAGAGGGGCAGAATCACGACACCGAAAAACGTAGGGCGCACCTATTTAATGCGGTTCCTACGATTAAACCAATGTGTCTAATCATTTAGTAGATTTTATGTTGCACTACAATAAAAATAAAGGTTGAGAAGCGGCGGCCTAGATTTTCTAGCTAGCCGCAAATCCTCACCAGTCCCTCACTGTGTGTGTGCAAATATTGTTGTCGAATATTTGACTGTAGCCGTGACCCAGACAAGCCTCAATACAATACACTTAGGCTTGATACGTAGTGATGTGCTAGCCATGCATGATTCTTACTAAGTCGATAATAGTAGTGTATCTAATACGTAGTCACATAATAAGAGTTATTGAAACACTATTAAGAGTTATTGACTTTTAAAAAACAAGCCTTGGCGATTTTTTAACTAGCATTCTCAAGTGTTTTAATACGTAGTATGAGCACTACCCTTAAACCTTCGTACCCAACTTTGACTCGCACTTGGCCGGGTTAATGTTGGGATTAAAGAGATATTACGAGTAATGACCTAAAATTTTGAGGTTAAAATATCAAAAAAAATAATTGAAAGAGTTTTTATTTGGTATTTGTCTGGTCTTTATTGTATATATCTAGGATGATGATAATACTTACTTTACATGTGAATGTGTGAGATACACCGGTACGACATTCAAATCTTCAAAAGATGAGCCTATACCTACCTAAAAGGCCGGCAACGCATCCGCACTCCTTCTGGTCGGATATCCATGTGTTCGCTTACCATCAGGTGACCCGTTTGCTCGTTGGCCTTCCTTTATTTTAAAAATATAAATTATTTTAATTTCCATCGATAGCCCGACATCACTAGACGCTACTGACCTGGAAACCAACACAGGCGTACGGCAGGCGCTTTACGGCCTATTGTCCGAGCGCGGCGTAAATAGGTTGACATGATTTGATATTGTTAAGATTCACCGTCACATTGTTGGAGTTACCTGGGGATTGCCCACGTCAATGCGAGACGGCGGTCTTTGCAACCACGGGCTTGATGTTCGACATTGTTGGAGATTGTGATACACGTATGGTAAATCGAAATGGAAATGGGAATTCAATGAATGGAATATTTTATGTAAGCCTTCAACGTTTTTGTTGTTATCGTGTTTTTAATAGAAATCGGAGGGGATTCTCAAATTAACGCGTATTTTCATTTTTGCATGATCACTCGTATCTTTTTACAGAGTCAGATTTTGATAATATGTTTTTATTGGAAAGGTTTCACCCCAAAATTGGTCCCTTGAAAAATTTGGATAAAATATTCTAAAAGAACACGAAATATAAACGTTTACTATTTATTCACTCAACGGTTGTAATATTAAAGGCCTGTTTACAGAGTGGGCAATCAGATCTTGACTCTGAAAACGCTCGACATCTTAAACTGGTGACAAAACGCTAGGCGCGGCAAATGCGCTCCAAGCGTGGCTGTTTATAAAAAAAATCCTTTTTATAAACAGTACAGATAGATAAATGAAGTCGGTAGTTATTACAACCGGGTCGGTAGTTAAACACCATGTTGTTTAATCACGTGGATAAAATGCCCTAGCCCCCAATTGTCGTGCTGTTGTTGACAAATATTTGTTGATGAAACAGATATTTCTCTTAGATCTGGATGTTTGTGGTTCCTTTGTTGTTTCTGGTTTCCATAGCACTAGGGTAAACAGTAATTTGGGACCAGGAAAAAAATACTTAAATATTTTACTTAATGTATGACTGTTTGTAAATGTTGTACCTACTGCCTATGCAAAAAATTACCATTCTAATTTGATTTAACAAAAAAATCAATTGAAATAATATCCTTTTGTGTATAACAATAAGAAAGAATATTACTCTGGTATTTCCTTGGATTTTCCTCCGCGTGACGCGCGACAAATGTACACTTATCGCGACTTTTATTACGCGACTCGGATTTATGGGGGGTGCCGAAGTCACCTTGACTGAGGCAGATGTATGGCCGCATATTTCATGAAGCCTAATAAAGGAGAGGTATGTGCTTTAAGGTGTCTGTTGACAGTAAAGCGTGTTCTCAACTCATTGTGTTATTAGTGTGATATAAGTAAAGATAATATAAGTAAGTAGTCAAAATTAAAATAAAACCCTCCAAACGATCGCTACGGCTACGGCGGTCAATCTTGACGACACAAGACGCCACTCCACGTACGTAGGATATTTATAGTGCAAGTGTATGCGCAAACACAGGTGCACTCTCTATTCCTTAAATATCCTTAAATATCCTATTTGATGGGACACCTATGTGACACGATCAAGATAGGTTGGGAGAGAGGATACAGTATGAACATAGTAAAGCAACTAAGTTTCCGAAGTGAGTTTAGTACCCTTATTACATTGACCTTTCACGGTAAATAAAATATCAAATAAATATTCCACTTTATTTATTTTATTTACTACATATCACTAAGCTAAAAATTCTCAATTCATTTTTAAGTACAACATGCACTTAAAGAGAATATTTCCAATCTTTGGGCGGGACCCACGATATATTGGTAACCGAATCAATCATTTAATCAAACTGAAAATAAATTGAGTACACTTACCAAATCCTCCGATACTTAGGAAAAGATCATGGTTTCAAGTCCCACCCGAAACTGGCGAATTTTTTTAAAGTAAACCTTCAAGAAAAGGGCATATCTCGCTCTAAAAGGCCGCAGCGCACCTGTGAAGCCCCTGGAGTTGCAGGGTGTCATGGGCGACGGTAATCGCTTAACATCAGGTGATCCGTATGCTCGTCTGCCCCCTATCCTATAAAAAAAAAAAAAAGTGCTTTTTATTTATCTACTACTACTACTACGCTGGCTCAACGATCCAAAGTGGGTCTTGGCCTCCGACGTCAAAGTTCGCCATTTTTGCGGTCCTGTGCCAATTCCGCCCAATCGTGCACGTTAAGTGCTTTGAGGTCCTTGGCGACTTCGTCCCTCCAGCGGTATCTCGGACGACCCACAGGACGTCGCCCCGTTGGTCGTCCCAGATAGGCTCTTTTGGCTGCGCGATCCTCTCCCATTCTCTCCACGTGTCCGAGCCAGCGTAGTCGGGATGCTGTTATTTCCCCGATGATGTTCGGCTCGGCTATCAGATCTTCGATCTCACGGTTAAACCTGTGCCTCCAGCACCCATCTTCTCCTTTGGTTGGTCCCAGAATCTTTCGGAATATCTTCCGTTCCGTCACTAGCAGTTGGTTTTGCTCCTTCAGCGTATAGTGTCCAAGTTTCACACCCATACATTAAGATTGGTCTAATGACTGTCTTGTAGACGCGAATCTTAGTAGCCCTGCTTAGTAACTTGGACACCAACACCTTGTGGAGGGCGGCGGAACATCTCAGGGCGCTTGCTACGCGAGCATTGATTTCATCCTCCCTGCGGTTTGTATCGGTGATGGTGCATCCCAAGTATTTAAACTTTTCGACGCCCTTATAGGTTGCACCGTTAACCTGGAGGTCTTTTCTTGTAGCTCTGCTGTCTTTATAGCGCTTCATATGAAGATACTCTGTTTTTTCTCGACTGATTCTGAGACCAACCTTCTTGCCCTCTGCCTCCAACTCCTCTGCAAGTTGGACTACGTCGGCTTCACACTGTCCAAGTAATGCAAGGTCGTCTGCATATCCTACGACTTTGTGCGGTCCCTCTAGCTCAACCCCAACATCAATCATCAGCAATTTTCGGATGATGTGTTCCAAAGCCAGATTGAAAAGTGTAGGTGACAGCGCATCTCCTTGCTTGAGACCGGTGACTACATCAAACTCTTGTGTCAGCTCGCCTCCTACCCTGACTCTCATTTTGCTTACTCCTGTTGCGACCCTAATTATCTTAACCAGTTTCTTGGGGATTTGGAAAGATTTTATTTATCTACGTAAGTATTAACTTACCTAAATATTACGTGTACCTAACGATTTTATACATCTCCCCATTTGACTTTGCTCAGGAGTCAACTGAAAAGGGCTATGTATCATGTTTAGATAAATATCTGCTCATTCAATTTCACCTAACGAAAGCAAACGAAGTAGAAAATTGTAGCCTTTTGATGGTAAATAGATTATCTCTGACGCGAGGGGGGACGTGTTCCGTTTTGACCCAGAGAAATGATCTACAAAAACCTTTCGAGCTTTCAAAAATGATTTTTAATGACGTCATACTGTGACAGACGAGCTGGCGGATCACCTGATGTTAAGTAATCAAGCAATACAATTTTTTATGAAAAATTGCCGAGGTGTTAATAACCTTCTTATCCCCAATAATAAGAAAAGTCTACATACTTCACAGGGTAGCGTATGTACTTGTTTGATCATCATAGTGCTCAAAAGGTGCTAGTTGGTAAGTGTAAAATTTGGGTTTTATGTTGAAAACACCGCGAGACCTAGCTCCTAAAAAGCTAAGTTAGCAAATCTGGGCTAGGTCCCGTAGGAACGCGTCCTCGCCTCGCGAATAAATCTGGCTAATGACGCCGTAGCCTCGTCGCTTTCGGGCTGAATCTAGCACTTAGCAGGTTTCCGAATAAATGCCTAACGCTCGCGAATTTGTCGCTCGGTTTAGGAGATAAAGAATAAAGTCTGTGTAAATGAACGCTGTTTAAAAGATTAGGTGCTGCTTTTTTCTACAAGTTCATTGGCTTTAAAGTAAGCGAGTTTTCTTGCAGTTAAATGATAAGCTTCTTTCTTAAACTGAAGTAAGTGCAACTCCGTTGCCGCAATTTGAGACACATGAATTCAAAATCAACTATGTACATAATTTGAGATTACTTTGGCGCTTAGCTGCTTTTGATTTTAGAGGCCTCAATTATGGATATGCACGAAGTTTACCTACTTAAAAATCGCACGTTACATATTTTGACCATTGTGAGTCGTACTTTCAAAAGGTTATCAGATCTTTTAAGGTTACAACTGTACATACCTTTTTTTGGTGACCCAGGGGGAAATGCGATACGCATACTCGTCCGCCGAACTGTACATACCATAATTCTACAAAAGCTTGACAACTTCTTAAAAGGTCGGCAGCGCAATTGCGACTTCTCTGGTGTTCCGGTTGTCCAGGAGCGGCGGTAATCACTTACCATCAGGTGATCCGTCTGTTCGTCTGCCCCTATCTAAAAAAAACCTTCATCAAAATATTTGGCTTGGCCGAGAGACAGACAAAACACACATTTTGGTCAAATTAAATTTTGACTGATTGTAGAAACCTGAGCTGTCTGTACAAAATAAGGTCAATGTATGAGATGTGTGATTTTATTATTTGATAACCTATGTACACTACAGGGGCAGTTATTGACTCGCCAGCACGAGGGGCAATAAATAAAAATAAATACTGTGGCAAATATGAGCTAGCACGAGTAGGTGTCGCCGCGATAGCCTCCGTGATGAATCGCTCGACAGTTATTGCCCGGCACAGATTACGCCCGTATTTTAAGATTGCCCGTTCATTTGTGGCGAGTACCAGAGCAGACTGTATCGCTTTATAGTCGTTTTGCCCTTATTAGGCACGTGACCCATATCGAATTTAATGCTGTTTCCCGACCCAGGAATCGAACATTGGGTCACAAACGCTGTTGCTTTAAAATACTACTGTACCTATTAACATACTAATGATATACCTACATTTTGTTAACTTCTTTTCATATTATCTTTTTTTCATATAATATATGGCAGACGAGTAGACGGATCACCTGATGATAAGCAATTGCCGCCCATATACACCCGCAACACCAGTTGAGTCACAATGCGCCGCCAACCTTTTGACCCCCTTTCCCTCCGATTGGGCTTCCAGTACCCTCACTCACTCGGCGAAACACAGCGCAGGTGCTGCTTCACGCGACTTCTGTGAGGCCGTGATATTGAGCCAGTGCTTTCAGCTGAAGCTTGGCTCTCCGGTTTATCTGGTTAAATCTATATGATAATCCTTATTTAATATGAATTTAAGCCTCTTAATTGATATAGATGAACCCAAATTACTAAAGAGAATAGAGTACAGTGTTTCGGGAGTTTATAAGCTAAAATTTAACAGAATTTAAGCTTGTTTCGGAGTAGACTTCCTAGAGGCAATTAGTTGATAGTAGTCTCTAACCGAATAGCGGAATCGAAGCTACGTCTAATATAATAGGTTCTGTAGTGTTGTAAGATGATTATTATTATTATCGATTTTTAATTTATATTAATAAGTCGCCTTTCGAATGGAAGGTTATAATATCGTCGTAGAGCAACCAGACCCAGACTAAGCGATGCAAAATATAAAGCTGATTTTAGCCATATAGGTACGTCTTCGGTCCAGTGGTAAACTATGCAATCTGCAAAAATCAAATTTTTCAGGAGAGCAAAAAGACGACAAATATTGATCCAGTAAATCAGGTTTTACGGATATTTTTACAAATTTGTAAAGTTTTCTTTCCTCTGGTTGAATTTTTACTATCCCTATAAGTTGATGAACCAAGTCATGTGTGTCTAATATATAATGCATTGAATACAATACTCTGAATAATAATGTATGAATATCTCCACTCTCCAGAGCTTATATACCGTTATAACTGACGTCAAATTGTGTGGTCAAATCTGTCGACACAGCATACGTAATAGAGATAACAGCAGCCTTTGAAGATAACTCAAATGCGTACATATCGCACAATATGCACATAAATATAACCGCCACATAATGTTATACACATACGAGTAAAAGTAAAGTATCAGCCTATATACTTACTGGCCCACTGCAGGGCAAAGCCCTCCATCATAGAAATCATCGCTACTATGGTTAGGCTTAATCACCACACACACACGCAGGGGTTTGTGATCACATACCTACGAGTCAAAATTCCTTTCATTTCGCAAATCGTAAACCAGCAAATTAAGGACTTTAACGCCTAATAAAAATAAAAAATCGAAATGGGGCGTTAAAAATAAATAATGTAATAAATAACAAACATGATAACGGTTCGGGATAAAAGCTAACCTTCACTGCGCGGTCATAAATTGAGCTATCCAATACCGCGCGACACTTTGTATCGTGGGCTCGTAGACGGGATACCGCTTCTATGATTTTTTTTCACCTTGTGTTTTATATATTGGGTGGAAAAAAGCTATGAGCTGTTAGCGCTACGAGTTTGGAGTTTTCAAAAAATGTGCCGGTTGGCGGGGAATAAACGCGTGATAGAAATGAGGTTATACACATAGTATTTCAACTCGCAATACGACTGTTTACAATATAATGGAAGAGGCGTGGATGCGGACAAGTTCTCGTTCCTGTTCTAATTCAAATCGACTTACCAGAATTCTGCAAGTAACGTAGTTAGACGATCGTCTCTTCAGAAGAACAAGCGCCGGCCGGCGCACTATGTACTTAGGTTTTAGATATTAAATAGTTCCTTGACGGCGCCGTCTGACGTTCACAACACTTAGTCCAGGTATTTCATGCACCTTTAACAGTCTAGACACAACGTATACACAGCGATTTTAAATATATTTTGAGAATTTCGCACAAAACACGCTTCAGCGGTTGCCCACGTAAAAACAAAAGTGAATCACCACAGATAAAAAACATAGTTTACTATAGGCTTCACTGCGGCGCCCAAATTCAAATTTGGAATCTTGGCGCATTCCTTAGGTCGATTTAAAAAAGATGAGGAGTTTTGAACAGGCCCAAACATGAGCTTTGAAGGAAAACTACCAAAATCCATATGTTAAATCAGGTTTTGCATAACAAAAGTGCCCTCAAGAAATAAAATAAAATTAAAATGTATTAACTGTTTTTGCCAGATATTTAGTTAACAACTATTTAACGTAATGTGGATAAAAACGACAGATAGTCACGCTTTGAAATACAAATGGGCCGAGTCGACCGGAGTGATACCTCCTCACAGAAAACCGGCGCAGAACCTCACAGAAAAAGTGATGTTTTTCGAGTGAGTGAGGTTACCGGGAAGCCCAATCGGATGCACGAAGGAGAACGTAAAGGTTGGAATTAGTGAGTCCACTGTTAATACCGGTTTTATACGGGTAGTGGTTACTGGCCGAAGCAGGTTATCCGTCAGCTCGATTGCCACCTACCTCATAAAAAAAATACATTTAGCTAACACAGGTGTCGCTCGTCTGAAACCTCCTTTACGGCCGCTTGACTGAAGTGGACGGATAGCTGTAAAACTGACTTTATGTGCATTGCAATTGCTCTCTTAAAAGTATCAGGTTATGTGTTTCTTTTCATGTCAATGATGTTTAGTTTAATTGCTTTTGTTAAATGGAACTTAAAGAACTAGCGACTTCGCGACGGCAATATTACTTTTAGTACACAATTAATACTTGGCTCTCTATTACCTGATGGTACAAGTTACATTGTACTGATTCTTGTAAAACTTTTTATAGAGGAAATTTAAAAAACAAAAGTGCATTATGGCACATCTAGGGCTAACTCTAAATAGTGTGGCATGTGTTGTTGGCTGCAATCGCTTACAATCAGGTGATCCGTATGGTCGTCTGCCACCTATCACATAAAAAAATACGTGAATGCGTTTAAACAGGTTTATGAAATTATCTTCTTCTATACTATTTATAAAGAGATAACTTCTATAGACAACGACAAGGCTTATAGGTAAACCGAAAACACGAAACGCTTGCGCGATGTAATTGCACACAGTGCCATCTATTGGTTCATTTCTGAATTACGGTCCCGAAGCGAAGTGAGGGCGGGCCACTAGTTCTTTATAAATAAGTTAAATGAGTAAAGCGTAATTTATATTATCATCCAGGCCTCTCTTTCACTACGCTCACAATTTTGTTGTCGATGATACGAGTATTATGTAGAGAACGTCAGTAGGTACTTAGATTTTAACTTTTTTGGAACAAAATGTAGCTTGGTCGTACTTCCTGCTATTTTACATTAAATCCAACAGCAATGGAGACACCTTGTCATCTGGCTTCTTCGGTATCGGGTGCCCGAAGGTTGAAATTGTATTTGGGGCACCAAAGTAGTGGCAGCTGTCGGCAGCTATCGCATTACAAGGAAAGTTTACTCACTGAATAATATCAAATGCATCTTTAATCATATTAAAAGACTTTATTTCATAAAAAAAAAACGAACATAAACCAAGTGGGTCTGAGTGGTGATTGAGGGCACCGGCCACTTGGAGGGAAAGGGGGATAAAGGTCCGCAGCGCACTTGTGACTCTACTGGTGTAGCTGGTGTCTATGGGCAACGGCAATCGCTTACCATTAGGTGATCCATCTCCCTGGTCTGGTGACCGATCTAACTATTTAAACAATTACTTTTTCTTATAAAGGTTTAACTAAAAATAAATTACAATTACCTACTTACTTCTTAATATTGTGTTCTTATGAGTAGAATCTACAATTTCTATAAGTAATACAACCCAACATCAACCTAAACTTTCAATTTAACGTGACTGGACGCGATGATTTTAAGAAAAAGCACTTATTTCTTGCCTTTTCATCCCATTTAAAACGGTGGGATTATTTCAGTTGCGTAGCGCAACGTAAAATAATAAAATCGCAACTATCAATTAAAAACTCAAAAAATACTGAAAATGTATTTACCACAAAAAAACCTTCCCAATGCCATTCATTTCCCACGATTGCAAATATTCCGGCCAATACCGGAACGCAGTAAATTGAATCCGGAACCGTTAACTACTGGCGAAATTACGCGGCCGCACTTTATGCATCGGAACATCGGAAATGCGGATTATAATATTGTAACCGCGCGTTTCGTTCACTACGCTTGCAACCTCAGTGCACTGGATTATACTGAGGTATTAATTTACTTTAGGTCCTTGAGTGGAGACCGCGAGTCGGTAAACGTAGTGTTGGACGCCCTGCTACAAGATGGGATGACGACATTCGAAGGCTGGCTGGAGTGAGCTGGATGAGAGTGGCCGAAAACCGGGAGCGGTGGCGTGCATTGGGGGACACCTATGTTTAGCAGTGGACGAGCGTGGGTTGCTAATGATGTATTTACTTTCCCATTTACTAATTCCCTGATCATCGTGAATATATAAATAAGAACAAACCTACAACTGGTTACTTTCTAAAAGATATTACTCACTTGTAACTTTTAAAAACCTCGCAAGTAGAATTAAACACTGCATTTACTAACTCCTAACTAAACACATAACATTGCTCTATTCCAAAACTTTACCTGCCTCACATCCGGCAAAACTCACCCCTATTACTCAGAGGGCGCAAGTTCATTTTCAAACTTATCCCCAACATGAGCACTAAGGTACCTCACTGGCCCCATACATTGCGCGGTCTCACAGATCACGACCATAGTGTAAGGATTCTAGTAGCACGACCATAGGTTTTTGAGAAGTATACTCGGAATGACTCGGATAATTTCAAGTTTGTGAAATTTTTACCATGGGCGAGGCACGTTTCGGCATGGATAGCAGATAAAAAACATTTATTTGTTACGCACCCACAAAACACATAGGACAAATACAAACAGGCTAGACAACCAGAACATATATCTCAACATTAAAACTAAAAAATAAAAATACAAATTGCTGTTAGCCGTGCAAAAGATAAATAAAATTTTGTCATGTCGTGGCGCGTCACAAAAAGTAGCTCATCATCATCATCATTTCAGCCAATAGACGTCCACTGCTGGACATAGGCCTCCCCCAAAGTTCTCCACACAGATCGGTCCTGTGCCAGCCGCATCCAATGGACTCCCGCGACCTTCACCAGATTGTCGGTCCACCTGGTGGGAGGCCTGCCACGGCTGCGGCCTCCTGCGCGTGGCCTCCTCTCAAGGACCTTTCCACCCCAACGTAAAGTAAAAAAGTTAAAAAGTAAAGTAAGTAAAAGTAAAAGTTAAAAAGTAGCTCACTCACCTAAACCACAACTTAAGGAAGGTTTCCTGTAGGTCACGCCAACACGAGTTCTTAGATTTCGGCATTTGTTCTTAGACTCCAGGACCTCTATGTCTTTCTACTGTGCAATGTTTACTCTGTGCTGGTCGTAAACAGCACGGCTCGCTGCCCCAACATAAACTTAAACTCTGTTTTAACATCCTCATTGTTGTTTGCTCACCTGAACCTTGGGTTTTGGTCTTATTTTCAAACGTGAGAATTCGCTTGTGAATAAAAACTGTCCCGGCGTACGGGGATATGAAAAACTCGTCTACTGCAGTTTACCTCTCTAAAGAATTTAGGAAAAAATGCGTGTAAGGAAAATAGCTTTTTGTTTCCATAGAGATTTTTAATGAAAGAACTGTTTGGAAATTGCTTCATGCTACCAGGAGCCAGTCAATTATGTTTTCAGAATGTTTTTAAGGTTGCTTTGCTTACAGCCATTGGTTTTTTGTACTATTGTGATTTATTGTAAATTATGTTATTGTATCTTTTTGCTCAATTTAATAATTTGACGAGAACGGGAAACGCCCTAATGAAAATGACAATACAAAAACACTCACAACAAAATTATAATTATAACAGCGAATAAAACTATTACCGCGGGCCCTGAAAGAGCCACGCTTCGGTATGAATAAGCGAGCTCGCATGGTAAAGCAGCGCTTGAGTTGTATTTTGCCGAATGAGCGAGTAAACCGTATGAGTAAAACGTGTGATTCCACTGGTTTCACGTCTGTCTATGAGTGGCGACAATCGCCTACCAATAGGTGATCCGTCTGCGTGTTGCCACCTATCACACAAAAAAATGCGTTGCTGCCTGGAATTTGAATGGGGTTGCAATAAAAGCTGTTAGAGCGAGGGCATGGAGAGCACGAGGGGCTGAATGGACACTGCCCCACAAAAAGCGTAAATGACTCCTGAAGAGGATCGACCGAACTGGGTTTCGGTCTAGTGGCGCGTGGTGCAAGGCATAAACTCAAGCGGAATTCAAAACTATGTACAGTATTTTTGTGGCTGTGGTGTGTAAGGTTAAGCGTGCTGTAGATGACCAATGGTAGAAGCTACATGACTTTAGTTATCAGTGATGCCACGGCCCGCTGTCATTGGAGCTAACTGACCTGTGGTGATCTCAATACTCAATAATTTATTGCGTTGGTGGATCTGGTGGTGTTCGTGCGTTTGCAATTGCTTCAGCCAGCATTTAGAAGTAGAAATCTTTGTCAGTGGCCCGGGGACCCGCCGCGGTTGTCGCGCAAAGGTTTGCTCTTGCTTTGAATCTTTGCTGGCTACATATAACTGAAGGTTTTGAAACATTTACGAGCAGTCGTTGTCGTCCCAGCCCGCTGCCCGCTGTCAGTGGCGCCACACGGGCCCGCGGCGGTTGTCGTGTACTTGTTTGTTCTCGCTTGGCTCTTTTCGTGTTACAAATGACTGGAGGCTTTGGAACATTTACGAGCAGTCGTTGCTGTGCCCAGCCCACTGCCCGCTGTCAGTGGCGCCACACGGGCTCGCGGCGGTTGTCACGTACTTGTTTGCACTCGCTTGGCTCTTTGCGTGTTACAAATGACTGGAGGCTTCGGAACATTTACGAGCAGTCGTCGCTGTCCCAGCCCGCTGCCCGCTGTCAGTGGCGCCACACGGGCCCGCGGCGGTTGTCGCGCAAATGTTTGCTCTCGCTCGGGCTCTTTGCGCGCTGCAGATGACCGGCTTTGAAGGCACTGGCCGAGACGCGCCATAATGTAAGCTCAGTGTAAAGTGTGTATTGAGTAAAGCTTTGTGGTCATAAGAATTGGAAGGTACTTATATGAATATATCAAAATATCGGTTTAAGTTAAGTTTGGTTATCCACAGAAACTAGCTTTACACAGGATGTATGAACTAGATTGCCTTCCCCAGTAATTGTGTACTTAATGCATAATACAATACCACGATATGTCTGCCTCGGTCGCGCAGTGACTAGTACGTCACACTATAAAGCGAGTCCGCGCCAGAGATCTTAGGTGGGCCAAAACATTAACCTAAGTTTACGATGAGGTAGAAAAGCTTGCGTAATGCAATTGACACCTAGTGCCATCTAATGTCCCGAAATGGAGTGAGGTCAGGTCACTAGTTATTTAATATAAAAATATCCACATTTAGGAATTATGATTTTACCAAATGCACATTGCATAATATGTAAGTATTTTTATGTGATAGGTAGCAGACAAGCAGATGGCAGATAAATCTATCAACCATTGTATTCTGTCTTCATATAATTACTCTTAAACAATTTGTTATCCCAACATTATGGTGGTACTTCTAGCTAATGCTATTTGTCAACGACACCCCAGGGGTTTCGTTTAGGGGTGTCATTAACAATGAACGATTGAAACGGCTCCGCTCTCGCCGATAAACCTCCACTAATGAAACTCCAGTCTTCGCTCGCAATTACTAGAGAAACATTTGTCAGCGATGGAGCTACGACATACTTATAATGTCTAATGCAATAGTCCAAGATCTGGTACAGAAATATACACCCTCATCAACAGATCATTTCAATAACAATTCAAAATAACGAATACTGAAGATCACTACTAAAACTGAATTATCCATAGATACTTTTTTATAGAAAACTGAATAACCCATAATAACGAAGATTTTACCAATTATTAAATAACATTTTGGGTACAAAAATACGACTAATTCTCGAGGTAGGTAATAATGATGATTATTATTTCATTTGATAGCAACCTATCAAATTAAATAATCATCATCATTATTTTAGCCAATAGACGACAACTGCTGAACATATGTTTTCCACACATATCGGTCCTGTGCCGACCACATCAATGAATTCAAGCCTACAACGGCAACGACCAGGAGGCCGCGTAAAGAAAGGCGAGAGGATTCGAGGCCATTTCCGCCTCAACGGCCGTCTGTTCTCACCGCAATGTCTGCCCATGGCCACTTGAGTCACAATTCTTTGATAATCAAGTAAATACGAAGGCAGGTATATATTTCTCCACCTGATCTCGTACTATAATGCAAGTGCAAGCCAGGTAGACAGGTGACAGTGACTGATGTTACGCAAGAACCGGGACGATCCGGGAAAACATTAAATAGGGGTCGTTGCTTGTTGGCTGGGAGAACTATTTCTCCTGATATACGTACATAAGCATTTTACATACCTCTTGTAAAAGTAGTTTTACAAGGAAGAGAAGAAAAATCTGCCCTGTAACATAGCAACATTAGAATTTTCCTTTCTTTTGTAGTCTTTATTATCTTACCGTGTAACTCCCGGCTGTATCCTAAACTCGCTTCGAAACCCGAAATATATTTAGACCATGATTCAGGATTTGGGGCTATATTAATTACAATGAAGTTACTGCTGTCTGACCATTGCAAGTCTTTAACAAGAGAACCAGACTACATCGTAGTTACACGTCTTCAATACCGAAACTTGGTAAACGTAGTGTAGGACGACCTCAGGCCAGATGGAGTGACGATCTGTGCAAGAGGGCTGGCTGGAGCTGGATGCGAGTAGCCGAAGATCGATCAAAGTGGCGAGCATTTGGAAAGGCCTATGTTCAGTAGTGGACTGCAACAGGCTGATGATGATGATGATGAATACCGAAACTTGCAGGTTTCTTCACAATGCTCTCTCACCGCCATAGATTTGAAAAATCTTAATGTAAACTATGCTCTTTCCATGCTCAGCAGCATTTTGTTATCCAAAAGTTAGCAAGACTGACATTCAAATATTATCCATATTGAGATGAAACGTGGAGAATCAAAACGTCGAATAATGGAAATGTTTCGTTTTAAAAATAAACAATAATTTAAGATAAATTCGAACCCACTAACTCTATTGATCTTCTATATAAGTAATATATGTACATATATGTCTGAAACTTAATTAGTTGATTCGAGTTGTATTTATTAGTAACCGACCTAAATATTGGCAAGCCTAACGATAGTGTGGTGATTAATTAGCAGAGCTATCGGGAAACTCTCGTATTTGCCAAACTGCGGTGAGTGAGACCGCGATGTACTAGTATTTGGTTGCAACTTAATAATAATACAGAGTCTTCGTGGCTGAGCTTCTACCACATTCAGTTTAAATTACTAGGTACAGTTCTGCTTGCATTAAAGTCCAGTACCCACATAGTTTGCTTGCAAATATGAAGCTAAGAATTTGTGCTTTAGAGTTGCTACGGGTTTCTGCTATACAGATACAATTGCTTGATCGCAAATATTGCTGTATGCATCCGTATAAAAAATACGGATTATTTATAGGTGGCAGACAAGCAGACGGATTACCTGATGGTAAGCAATTGACACCTCCATTATCAGTATAGTCACAAGTGCGCTGCCAATTTTTAAGCCCCTTTCTCCCATTTGAGCCTCCGGTACACTCACTCGATGAAACACAGCACAGACGCTGCCGTATACCCCCATTTGAAAAGGTTGTCCTTATATAGACCCACCATTGTGCGCAGCCTGTCAAGGTACTCCCAGGTCTGGCACGGCAAATTGTGTTCTAGAAGAGACTGTCATTTGGTAGATACAGCAATGAGGATGATTTTTCGCAGTGTATCACTGAGAGGGATGCGCAGGACCGACCTAAGTAGATGGCAGTTCTATTATCGGAGACCACTTTGGGTCACAGTGTCAACATAGTTCCTATAGACATAGCGTCTATCACAGACCAACTTTGTCGACCCCGGGGAGGTTTGTTCAAAGATTTTCGGAATAAAAAGTATCTTTTGTTTTACCAAAGTTCCTTTGAAATTACTTTCGAAAGTTTTGACAGATGAATTTTCTCTGCGGAGGACTCCTAATGATCACTGGAGATAGTATTTCCTGAATGTGTGTCAGCAACTTAACAAAAAAAAATCGTTTCAAGAGCAAATGCTTAGTAAATACTAGAACGAAAGCTTGGAAGGCGATGATATATAAGTGGATAAAAACATACTTATAAGGTTTAAATTCGAGTATGCCCCTTTTGATTTTTCAAATTCATGTGCATATTTTTTTCTGTGTTCTCGGCAGTGAGGGAAAACATTGTGAGGAAACATGCACGTTACGGAAATTATTCTGAACGTCGGTGTGAAGGTCAGACGGCAGCCGTTTTATTATAATTACCAAACTCCAAGTCCAAGCATACACCAGGCTTTGAAGCTACAGCTTTGGATGCAATCGGGTGGGAGACGAGCAGATAGATCACCTGATGGTCAGCGATTGCCGCTGCCAACCTTTAACCGCCCTTTCCCCCCAATTGGTCCTCTAGTACCCTCACTCACTCGACGAAACACAGCGCAGGGACTACTTTACGCCGGTCTTCTGTGGCGCCGCGGCTCTCTCTCTCTCAGAAATAGTCATTATAACTAGAGCTATGTCTCCGAAAAAAAGATCCACATTACTTGGAACATCAAATAACAGTGAATTTTAAATCGAAACTCAAAGATAATTATTTATTCCATTCTACTTAGTGTAAATCCAAAGTGCCAGTGTGCCGATGCGATGTTCCAATTAACGTGAATTGTGCGTGCGCAAACTGTAGGACAAATAAGGCTGCGCAAATACGGGCCCGGCAAACTTCGCCCGGATCCAGCGCTTATAGTCGCGAGTTGGTTACGTTTGTAGCACTTTGCTATTATTATTTGAACGGTTGAGTAACCGTTAAGATCGAACGAACACTAATCAAAGTCTAGACTTGAACCGTGGGAGAGCCACGCTTCGGCATAGGCCGGCTCGACCGGAGTGACACCACAACCTCACAGAAGACCTTTGTGACCTATCACATAAAAAAAACGGATGATTAATGAATTCACGTTTTTTTCTTACCCAGTAAGAAACCCTAAAAAGCATGACTCCATACATCTAACCTAGATATTAAAATATCAATGAACAAAAGTATTTATAGGAAATTTGTTTATGCTCACAGGACACCGGAAAATGCGTAAAGAGGCATTCTTCAAAGTTACTGAATTAAAAAAAAATAGTGAGATGTGCTATGACATGAAACACAGACAGGGTAACTCTTGCATTTAAAAATATGTCACATAATATGAATCCTCCTCCTTTTTTCGAATTCGGTTAAAACATGAACCGATGAGAACTGTCCGATATTCTTTTTCAAAGAATAAAGTGTATCAATGTTTTTTTTTTTCAGAATTCTTTGACGTCAATATTAAATTGTCAATATCAGAAAATATTTAGCTCGCGAAGTTGCGACAGACTGCAGTAGTAATAACTATTGGAATTATTGATTGGAATTTTTAATAAAAGGTATCTTCAATTTGGCTGTGAAAGCAATCACGAAATAAATTCTTTGTGTATCGCAGCTAAGAAATTTTGGATCGCCGGCGAAATGTAGGCTTAATGAGTTTTTATATTAAAGAAAAAAAATTGATAGAAAATTTCATCCAACTGAATAGATATTGTTTAATCAAAAGTGTTGAATAGGTTTGGGATGGGTTCGTTTTGTCTAAATAATAATGCTTTTGTATTTTTATAATAAAACAAGAACTGTATTCTATTTAGATCCTTAAACTCGTAGAGCATATTTGAGATACGCTCTACTTGCATCGCATAATTTGGAAAACCATCTCTATTTTGGAATGTAGATTTTTACTGATCAATTATGTATATTAATTTTACTATAATATTAGTAGGTAAAGAATACATATTATAACGACAAGGCAGTGTAGGTACACTAAGAAATAATACAAAGGCTTTTTCATAAATAATATATCTAAATTTAACAATTAAACAAGATTTTGCTGTAAATTTTACAGGAATAATGAATGGATTTGTTGTGGGTGCGCACCACGAAAAACCATGTCTCGTTAAAAAGAAAACTATTAAGGCAGAATGAAGTTTGCTAAGGTGGTACTCCTAGGATATATTATAGACGAGATAGGAAACTATAGAAAATAATATTTCATGTTAATTCAGCACTTACTTTATTTATCAAAATGGCCAGTTCTCAGCTGGCTACTATTGAGACAAAAAAGATAGAAGTCTCTCTCGTAAATCACTGACAAAATAAATGTTTTCAATCGGAGATGAAAGTGGGTACTATGTAGTGCTGCAAATAAATTTCTCTCCGATTCAAGTTGTTTCGTGAACTCACTGCGTACTTAAAGGCTTTACAGACAGACGGTTCGTAGGGCACTCGCGTACGATGATCCAGAATTTAATAAGTCTGGTTATCACAATGAATCGACTGCAGAGTAGTTCTTTAAATTTTCAAGTTGCATTATAGATATTACTATTATACCTACATGAGAATTAACGCGACGTTATTTATAAGCACATAGTTTTGTACTACTGCTTGACGTTTCGGCTGCGTTACAGTAGCCGTGGTCACAAGCGAACTGACGGTGTGACCACGGTCGCCGTAACATGAGAGAGAATGGCACAAGTGAGCTGCCAAGTTTTGATCCCCTAGCCCCTGGACTGGGCCACGAGTACCCTCAATCACTCGGAGAAACACAGCACAGGTGCTGCTTCACGCTAGTTAGCATTATTACAAACCTGTCCACAATATAAAGTTACTGTCGACATCTGTTAATAAACATCGAAGCGTGATGACTAAACGTCAAAGACAGATAAACTAGAAATGGTATTGCTTTGAACCGAATACCGTAAATAATATGAATCGAATCGACAGATGCCGTTAAAGCGTGTCGATGCTCGTCAGCCGTCATTAACGTATCAAAAGCCAATGCATCTCCAGTTGCCAGCTCATAGACGTCAGCTTCCTATTTCATCGTCATTATCATTTCAGCCAATAGACATCCACTGCTGGACATAGGCCTCCACACAGATCGGTTCTGTGCCACCCGCATCCAAGGGACTCCCGCGACCTTCACCAGATCGTTGGTCTAACTGGAGGGAGGCCTGCCACGGCTTCCTATTTATAGACATGTATAGCTTTTGTATAGCTCCATTTTGACCGTGAGAAGGCTACGCTTTGGCATGAATGGGACGGCTCGACCCAATTGGTATCACGGCATCACAGAAGACCGGCGTCTGTGCTGAGAATCGCCGAGTGAGTGAGGCTACCGGAGGACCAATCGAAAGGGGGAAAGTGGGTTGTATGGTTGGCAGTACACTTGTGAGTCCAATAATTAGTGTTGCGGGTATCTATGGGTAGCAGTAATTGATTATCATTAGGTGATTGTCTGCTCGTCTAATCGCTACATCTTTTATTTAGCCTATACTATCCCACTGCTGGGCAAAGGCCTTCCCCAAATCCCTCCACCGCTCTCTATTTAATGTCATATGTGGCCAATCGCGAGCAAAGCTATTGAGGTCATCGGCCCATGTAGTGTGTGTGGTGTGTGTTTATGTATGTGTGTGTGTGGAAAACTTCAGGCCGGTGACTTGTCGGCACAAGTAGTGCAGGATCGACCAAAGTGGCATTCTCTTGTTTCGGAAGCCAAGACTTGTTTCGGGTCGCTGAGCCAGTGGAGTAAGTAAGTAAGAAAGTATAGCTGTGGATTCCAACAGCTATCTCATTCCAAAAATAAAAAGAAAATAGCGTCGACAGCAGACTGCTACTGTCATACTCGTCATTCCTGCTACTTTGCGTGTGTCTACAAGGGCCCTTAGCGTTCACAAATGTGTTTCCCTCCCTACGGTCCCAGAGGGAGCTCGCTTGGAGTACCCATTAGGCGTAGAAGCCTTTTTTGCATGTTAATTTTTTATTAGCTTTATCAAGTATACGTTAAAGTGAACTGTTTCAGCGTTTTCGGCTCTTACGCCACGGGAGCTCTCATAAATTATTCTTGCTCAGCTGAAGTTTGTACAAGTCTATAAATTGCTACATTTAATGAATATCTGAATGTACTTTTTCACTAAGGGAACATGAGTGTTCATATTATATTATAAGCGAAAGTAACGAAGTAGAGATAAGCGAATAAGACGTAAGTCTTGAATCAAATTAGATGATACGCAATAAACTTCTTGCTTTGAACGAGTTTACGAACTTCTGTGGAATAGTACACTTTATCCCTACGTGTAGAATTAAACATTATATTTCATTTTCAGTTCTACTAATACAATTAATAAACTAACCGCAGCTGTACCAATTTTAATTATCTCTGACTACTGACTACTGGCACGCCCACTTCGTTTCGAAATTTATAGTCCTTGTTATAAGTTATCATTTCCGATAGATGGCGTTGGGAGCGGATTACATCGCGCAAGTGTTCCGTTTTTTAAGGTTACATTTGTCTATAGAAGTTTTTATGTGATAAGTGGCAGACGAGCAGACGGATCACCTGATGGTAAGCGATTGCGGCCACCCATAGACACCCACACTACCAGTAGAGTCACAAGTGCGCTGCGAACCTTTAATCCCCTTTCCCCACGATTGGGCCTCCAGGTATCCTCAATCAATAAGCAAAACACAGCGCAGACGCTGCTTCACGCCTGGTTTTCTGTGAGGCGGTGGTATCACTCCAGTCTAGCCGATAACGTGGCTCTGCCACGGTTCTTCCACGGTCTTTTTCTCAACTCATTGCCAAAAAGTATTTTTTAAAACCACTTTGTCGTGAAATAAACTTTCCACAAAATGTTTTCCGCAGTGACTAACAGTTTACTTTAAAATAAAGCCAATTTGTGCCAACTAATGGTATGTTCTCGACATCTAAACTCGCTCGATAGCGGGAGTGACTGGCGACGCGCTGCCAAATTGTTTCTTGACTTACCACTTAAATAAAATACTTATAAAAATTTAAACAGCGTTGAAAAATACGCTTTCTGTATCACAGAGACCCAATAGTTAGTAGGAAATTATGAAAGAATTGCAGACCTCGCACAGATTCGCACTTGAAGTTAGACTTACTTCTGCACTCAGAGTCATCAATTTACTTTAATAAGTAGTTGTTGTAATTTTTATAGAGCAGATGAACATGGTGTGCCACAGAAATTGCCATGTTATTGCCATAAAGTAGACCATTCACCATAAACGCTGATGTGACGACCACATCCACTCTGCCCAGAGTGTGACGACAAAGAAGATTTAAATTGATTAGCAATAAAAAAATTGCAAGTTATTAATCCGAATATACCTAAATAAATGGAAAGAGAGCATACATGCAGGTTTCCTCACGATTTTTCATCACAGGTAGAAATACGCACATACGAGTAGATATAAAAAATCCAGTGCATGCTTGGATTTGAAAATGACCTTCGTTTGGAATAAAAATATCCACTGAGTAACTATCGCCCTATACATACAACTATGCTACAATGTATTAGTAAATCCTCGTATAACATTTATTATAATAGACCAACTTTACGCCTAACCTACATCGTCCTAATTGTACAGTCACGTGCTCCAATATGGTTACAACCTCATTTAAATATCGCCCTTACTACACTATCTTTAGGGTTGATGTACCTAAATTGTTTTGTACCTCGTCTAATCACCAGAACCCTGGTTCTATTTAATTAAAGCGCCTCAAAACGCCGACCGCGCATTTTTGAACAGCGTTGTATTATCGCGGGTAAATTAACAGTTATCCTGAATTAATGAACGCCGGCCCGTTATTAAATTAAACCGGGATAAGTAGCTGTTAGACCGGCTAATAGAGTTTCTAGTTCAGTTGCTCCCTTGATTACTGAGGGGTCTTAGTGAAACTAATGTTTTGTGTTGCGTATAGGTCTTGAATATTACGAGCTGGTCGGTTTGTTTGTGCGGAGGTGTCGGTTTATAAGACGAGAAGCAAATAGAAATAGTATTGAATCTGGACAGTACACAGGTGATACCGATAAAAAGGGCTGATATCACCAAATCACAACGGAACGGCGGCAAATTGGTTTTCATCATCATCATCAGCAAGCCACACTCGTCCACTGCTGGACATAGGTCTCCCCTAATGCACGCCACCGCTCCCGATTTTTCGGCCACTCTCATCCAGCCCACACCAGCTAGCCTTCGAATGTCATCATCCCATCTAGTCGCAGGGCGTCCAACACTACGCTCACCGAGTCGCGGTCTCCACTCAAGGACTTTACGGCTCCAACGGTTGTCAGTTCTGCGGCTAATGTGGTCAGTCCATTGCTACTTCAGTTTGCTAATTCGGTGGGCTATGGTAAATTGGTTTTATATTCGAATAATCATTGCAATGAGCTTTCATCGGCAGCGACATTCACGTTGTATCTATCTAGTTTCTATGGTGAAATGTGTGCTCATACAATGTTTCACTCTATTTTGATACTCGCTATTAAACGGTGTAAATTTTGGGCAAAAATGGTATACGATTTCGTGCACGTCACGTCCGCGCTAACTGCGTTAACCCCGCTTTGCCCGCGGATAATTCGGTTTCCCGCAAAAAATCTTTATAGCGTATCAGTTGGCCAGAGTACATTTCGCTGTGGTAAATGTGACCTATATTTTTTGCCAACTATTTTATATAGAGTTATGGCTTTTTAATCACTAAAATAAAAAATTAAAATTCTTAAATTTTTAAACAGTTCGCAGTGGTGGACTCTTTTATGATGAGTGTCGAATGCAACCGTATCAGAAATAAGCCCTCTTTAATTTTTTTTTGGCTAAAGCAAAAAAAGCTAGCTAAATATATAAATTGCGTCAAATTCGGTACACAACTATTACAAAAAATTTTTTAGACGATTATTATAGTAAAATATGTGTGTCGCCTGTGTGTCTGTATATGTATGTGTGTTTCAATGTGTGTGTGTGTGTGTGTGTAGTTTATTGTGTGACTAAAAATCTCGGTTTCGCTCAGCCGTTACTCATCACGATGCTTTCTCTCATTCGAGCGATCGGCTTTTTAATAAATAATTAAACACATCTTTGCCTCAGATGGTCCTACTACAATATCAATTGTTTTCCATTTTCCCAGAACACCTGTATCTGAAAATGGCCGTCGTTCGCTGAGTGACGGGCAAATTGTGTGACCTTTTAGTCTAAATCCTGGAACAGACGATATTCGTTCTTCCTAAACAAAAGGTAATATAAACCAATTGACCTTCGTCACACTCCTGTGTCTGGGGTTAGAAATTACATTTCATTGTTTGTGTGGTTAAATGGTTTAGAAAAGTATGTTCTTGTTTAACGTGGTAAATAAAGTATTGTCAAACTGGTATAAACATACGCTGCTGCCTAACCAGCGGTGGACAGGGGAGGTTAAATCCTTACCTGATGGTAAGCGATTGCCGCCGCCCATAGACACCTGCAACACCAGTACAGTTACAAGTGCGCTGCCAGCCTTTAACCCCCTTTTCCCCCAATTGGGCCTCCGGTACCCTCACTCATTCGACGAAACCACACCGAACTTCTTGTTATTCCGTGGTATCACTCCGTTTGAGCCAGCCTATTCATGCCGAAGCGTGGCTCTCCCACGGTCTAGTTAATCGTAAGTTACGTCCAATCAGTGTGAGTTACTCGGCAGGCTGACTAGTGCGCTAGCTCGCGCTATGTAAATCACCCTGTTTTATGCGTTTAAATGCTCATAATTTATCTTGCTTTTGCGAAAATAGCATAGCCCAGCTAACAAAAGCTAACAAAAAGCGGTTAGCTGAACTTAACTGCGTAAAATATAGTCCTGGGTTCACTTATTCATCAAGACGTCCTAACTGCTTTTAAATCCATATCGCTCCAAAATTGACATCAGAATCTTAAAATTTATACAAAACCTTAAACATCTTCTATGTAAAACGGAATATTTTAGATTCTAATTTGTACCGATTTAAGATTGCCTCGGTAATAACATCTTGATAAGAATGACACATCTAAAACAAGAAACTCGTCATGCTCGATTGCATTTGAGAAATATTTCAACAGTCAAAAATTATTCACTGACAGTGACAATCAATCAATCAAATCATTTGCAGTTACAGTATTTGAAACATTAGGTAGGTCGTTTCATTCGTTAATAAATGAAAGACTATGAGTGTAGTGTTTGCTACTCGTTGCTACTCGTTTTCTTAGGCATCTATCCCCTACGGCATCTATCCCACGCTCGTAAGCTACCGCTTACCATTTAAATTCAGTTTTAACATTGAACTAAATGACACACTCTGTAAAGATAGATTATTCACGCCTTTTCACGCTGTGAATTCTCCAGTAAACAACGACCACGTGTCTGCCACAAACCGCAAGAGCTCAATGGGATAGTATAATTCAATTTGCACAAAGCAAACAGCTAAGTTAGCGCGAGCTGATTATGCACAATGCACATTTAAATAATGTGCATGATGCAGGCGACGCATCCTGCGCAGTGTGCATCCGTCAGTGCCACTTGCAGCCCTTGTGTATGATGCGTGATTGGTGTGAAATTATCTATAAGAGCATGGCAAAGGCGTATGTGATATTTGAATTAGGATAACGTACGAAAATGAAATAGAACAAAAAGAGCTGACGACGTTTTAAAAGAAATCGAAACTGTAAATAATTAGTAAAAGTAGTAATCCGTACGTAACATAAGTACATAAGTATCTTTTGATACTGTATGTAGTCCCTGTTAAATTCGTATTAACAAGGTACTGTTTTATTCCTTCTCACTTCTTGAATATTTAAAAACTTGTCTACAGAAGACAAGGCTTTGAGCATAAAGAATAGACTGATTCTTTTAGACTAAGTACGCTGAAAGAGGGGTGTATAATGAAATAATATACGTAGTACTCAAAATAATATAACTAAGAAATATGAAATCAAATATGAAAACTATTTTTAATTATCTCTTAAGTTGTTACGTAGGTGAAACCTTAAATTATATTTAAAAAGGTTCGTTGCTAGTCGCCAACATTCGATCACTGTAGAGATCACTTTATTAAACGTTGTCAATGTAAATTGTGTATCTAGAGACTTTGATGGGGGCTTCTGTCTCTATGCCCTCTACTGCCCACCTTTCCTGCCAACTATGAAATCCAGTCTTTACAGTTCACAGGATAAGGTTATTGGATTCGATCTGCATAAAGCTAATTAGCTAAGTAAGCGCAGTGTCGACTATGCAGACACTGCGAGTACATTCTGCCCATTTGCCCGTGTACACACCTAGCATAGTAGTTATTTAATTCACAAACTAAGCTAAGTGCTATGCTAATAATAGACATGCAAAATTATGTGCCGGGGATTGTTTATAACACCGTAAATGGTGTCCACATTTAGTCCGGTTTGTTAGCAGGAAGGATTTGTAGGTAGCAACACGATATATTATAGTGTTTGAACACTATAATGGTGTGCGCAAACATAGGTACACTCTATTTCGTTAATCTTTTAATTCGATGGGACACCAGTGCGACACGATTGAATACAGATTGGATGCAGGTCAAACGGCTCAAAGTGTTTCTAAGGCACGTGGGAACAAGATCATCAACTTTTAGACTTTGGACTGAAACTAAGATTTTTTGAACAGAAATACTCAGGTACTAATTTTCGACCCGACTCGAGAATAGAACCTGCCACCCTAAGCGCAGTCGTCGCTTCAAAGTGCGACCCACTCACTGCGCTATCGAGGCAGTCAAATTACAGAAATCGTAGTAGGTATAAATGCGTAACAAAGTATCAGTTTTCCAAAGAGCCTTTTTCCTACGTAACGCTAAAGCACATTCCAAAGCGTTTATACTTCCTTTTAATGAAACTACGAAGAAGTTTACAGCATTGTTCAGATATTTCCTAAGTTAATTCAAAACAGAATCTTTGTTAAGTAAGACTGGCGTAAAGGCTGAGTTACTTTGTCTGAGTTGAGTTGGTGATTTGAATCACGATGTTAAAATATGTTACGCAACATAAAACAAGTTTAAAAATATAGTTTCATACCAACAAGGTAATTTTAATTAAATTACCTTGGGTAAAGTAGGTAAGTATTAAACATTATAGTATTTTCACTACAGATTCCAGCGTAAACGAATACGGAAAATGTTTTAAGCATATTATCGAAACAGACACTTCACATTGCAAGTTTAATAAAACCATTTTGAAATAACGTTTAAAGCTTTTATATCATTAACAGACCGACCAGACAAAAAACATGCAAAACTTTGTCTAGGGCTTAAAATGAGTGAAAATGTAAGCTTCCGAGTACGTTCACTAGTGCTCGCCACCAATAGTAGACTATCGAAAAGTTAAAAATAGCATATTATATCCATGGGGGTACACAGGGGAAGTTAAAATACATACGCTCTAAAAACATTATCTTCCAAAGTAGGGTAAAGCGACGAGTATTGCCAATTTTAGACTCGCCGCAGACTACAAACTTTTAATCGGCCGTTAGTTTGGTCGGCTTCTTAATCAGTATGAAGATGTATGCAGATGCGCACATTACAGTGATTCAGTATCTACCGATAACAAAGTTTGATGCATACAAACCGGCCAACCCGACTAAGCTATCGGCCGATAGTAAGTCTGTAGTCTGCTGGGACTCTTAAAATGCAAAAATCGATCTTCTCGTGTCGATACTTTCGATAGTACGGCAACACTAGTAGTCCGTGATAGGCCGGAGGGCAATATCCCTCCCTGTCTCGTGTTGCACGTTTTTATCCGTTTTTAACGGCTTTGTGGCTCCCTGCTTTAAATTAAAGACGTCGTTGACAGCCGCATTTTCAGTTTTTCTACCCACATTGGACATGTAAATCGGCTGACCAATTCTTTTGGAGCGATATAAGGTTACTGGATAAGAAGGCGCCTTCCATGCGTAGTGACCGTATTTAAAATACGAACATGTATCTCCGAATTGGAAGATGGATGGATAACAGGTGGAAGTCTTTGGTGACCATTAGTGAGACAAGAAGAATAAAAAAGCGAAGAAAAATGCAATAATAATTTAATCGTCAAATGAGTAAATTTTTCAAATTACTATTAATTCATACATAATAAATATTACTAAATTATGTTAAGTATACAACTTAAAATTATTGTAATAAAATAAGCTGCCGCTTATTTTTCAGATTATGTATGTATCTTTAATTAGTAATTAGGTATCCAACCAGACCCAAATAACTAGGCACGTGTTAAACGGCTAATCTAGAGCCGTCGTTAGCAAAATGCAGGTGATAGGTGTAATAATGGCCCCATTAGTGCTACGGCCGCTCCGGGCGGCTACGACGCCCGCCAGTGCTACGCGCGTACTACGAAACTCCGGAAATCCTTAAACAGTGCTACGAACTGTGTTATGATTGTGGAAACTGATAGTGAGAATACGTAGAAATGTACTAAAATTTCCATAAACTTCTATTTTCGCATCGTTTATATAATAACAGCGTTTAACAAAGACACATAAAATGAACCTTTCACAATAAACAACTACAACGAATTCATTTCTGCTAGCTAGAAAATGATATTAAATAAAAACCTGGTGTTTAAGTATAGCTAGTAAAAACTGTAATACGTGTTTTATATCCTTTATATTCAAAAGTGTGGCTACAACATTATAAATAATATTTTAACATTTATTTTAATATATTTTAGTGTATCACTCGAGAAATCCCTACTACATAATATATCTAGGTTAGTAATAATTTAAGCCCCTCATTAGCAAAATGCAGATGGCGTTAATAATAATTGCTATTAGTGCTACGTCGCGCATCCATCTACTGAGACACATGCTACAGCGCTACGATATGCTACGCCAAATGTTCGTAGTATGCTACGACTAACTTTGGAATGCAATTTTACAAATAAAAAGTATGTTTTGTTTAAATAAAATATGCTAAGGGATTAATCGTACTAGGCTCCATCCTGAGCCTAGTATTTGTTCTATCCTGTATGTATGTAATAATATCATTGCATTACAGATATTTTCACTTAAGACTTCTGTGTTTGTAGGTCTTCGATAATACGTACCTACTAGTGTGAAAATGCTGGTGAACCCGGTTTGTTTGCAGTCCAGTGTAGTTATGTCTCTTTCTTGTAAAATTACATTTTACATGTACAAATACAATGCCACACTCATATCATGTAATATTGGGAATGTGACAAAGAGTAAAATAATTGGAATATGATCTATAAAGAAGATTTTATAAGTACTGTGAAAAATATTTCGGAACAAAGAACCGACATTCCCATTCGATTGGACGGCAGCTCATTTGATACCAGTGGGTATAAAACGGAGCCTGGGCATGTTTGATTTTTATTCCGCTAAAATAAAACCATAGAGGGCCTATACAAATCTCGATAGCGCAATATTGGCTGAATATTGCTCCGGGCGCAGCCTACAAGTGACATCGTATATATTCATATCGGCAAATGTGAAATGAAATGCTCATATTTACCTAGGTGTATATGTGTATGTACGTTTAAATGCAGTTGACGTTATCGGCGTCAAAAAAAAACGAATCATCGTAAAATTTGCATACTGTCGTGCTTAGTTTGGAAACCTACAAATATGAGAGCGTAAGCTTTAGTAACAAATTAAATTAAACATTTTTCTTTCTAAATGTAAATCGATGTAACAAAGATTATATTATTAATTTTGCATTTGAAAAAACAAACAAATTTCATCATCGTTTTTCCTACCATTTGTAAGGAACAAAGATACCACTTACATTTTAATTTTTTATCAGCATTTGCCATGTGTCTTTCCCCATTTAAAATGCTTAATAAAACCGGATATTCTTGACATTGATTTACAATAGGTATACTCTCATATTTCAAAGTTTCAGACATAAACACGTTTGTATCACAGTTTTAATCGTTTGTCGTTAGGTATTCACAAAAAAAAAATTAAACATACTTTGGTGTCCGAAACTTCAGGTGTGAGAATTGAGTGAGCCCCTCGAATCCCGTTGTGCGTCATTCGCCGCTCTTCACGTCTCATGGCTTTTTAATATTCACTGCAGTTTCACGAGCAGTGATGCAACTTCATTTTGATTTAAACTACGGAATTCATTTGTAACTGAAGTGAGTACGTGCATGATAATTTTATTCAATCCAAACTGCTATTGAATGTCACTGGGACTCCCTGACTAAAATCTACTCAAGGGATTTTTTGGAGGGTACGTACACTCTACGGGCGATGGCATTCGCTAACTATTCGTCTGCTGGTCTCTCTTATTTAAAAACATTCAAAGAAAGTAACTCTTATGGCATGGTAATGAACACAGCACTTGGCTTGTCATGATGATGGAATGGAGTCAATCTGTAATATACTTGTGGCCATATCAAGATAAAAAAGCAGAGGACAACAACTATCCATTAACAAGACGGGTTGATGATATGAGAGTGGTAGGAAAAACGTGGATAAGGGTGGCACGGGACCCCAGAGAACATGAGGAGGCCTATTACCTTTCAGTGGTATCAAGACACAGGCCGATGATGATGATGAACTCGTATAACAAGCCAAGTAACTTTCTACTGCTAGGCAATATCATCTTCACTTAACATCAGGTGTGATGGTCAAATGCTTGTCTGTCATCAAATAAAAAAAAAGAAAAGTAGCTCGCACTGTATAAATCTGTCTTTAGTATAAGCAAGACCTCGACAAAATTTGAGTTGATTTCGTTTGAGACCTATCTTTCCAGTTTGCTTTGAGTGTCACTCGAGTGACTACACGTGAGTGATGTTCATCCCAGCCCTATTTACGAGCCTCCAGACATTAAAAGTAAATATTAAGTCGCCATAACTCCGCCCGCTTAGAGCTGAATTCATCGCAACATAATGAACTGCGATAAAAGGTTTTATTTCGACGTATTAACATTTATTTTTATTTGCCAGTTCGTTTGTAATTTAATGCTAGGTACATTGTATTTGAGCAGTTTAAATATTATGCTACAGGGTGTATCTCTGAACATTACATCCATAGAACCACTTCTTCTACCAACCGTCCTGAACAACATTTGTTCTATGACTTATGGAATTTCGCATAGCAAAAATTCGGTTTTCCATACAAAGTCGGTCACGTGACTTGTATATTTAGTGTAGTTTTTTCGACAAATTTTCAAAAGTCGTAGAACAAATGTTGTTCACAATAGTTAATAGAAGACGTGGTTAGGGGATGTAAATGTTCGCATATACACCCTGTGTAACCATTTCCCAATATTATGTAATACCTACTTGTAATTAATACTACTATTAGGTACTATTAGTAATACTAATTGCTTTTGGTACTCGACGGTCTGGGTGGTTCTATTTGTAGCCATATTGATAATGTTATTGAATTACCTACCTTACGTGAATTCAATTTACAATACTGATATTGTTATCTGTGGTTAACGTTGCTGGTCGTACAAATACGAATAGTTTGTTATTTCAAATCAAACTGCCATTGTTTCATTGAATAAATTACAAATCAAATAAAAATACCTAGTGACGGAAACCTAAATATAACAATTAATAATCATTGTTAAATTTTTCACCTATCCCATAAATTTCAATTTAGACTTTTATCGTCAGTTATTCATTATCAATCCTATGCCTATGTAAATGATTTGATTAATGTACTTAGCTCATCTAAATCGACCACTAACTGGGCTATTTATCATTGATGACAGCTTTAGTTCTGACCGGTTTCATGAATGAGAGACTAAACCCAAATGAATTAATCAAATTAGCGCAAAATCGGCATCACGTAATTGCAGCTAGGATTTTAATGGACGATTAAATGCACTATTTAATCGTTCACTAGTTCACCCGGTGAAGTCCATTGTTCCTTCAATTAGCTAACTTTCAATAATAGTTCATACGACTGAATTTGCCGTACAATGGTTCAACGGATTACCTACTTGGTAGGATGAACCTAATACCCTATTGATAAACGCGAAATATTGTGAGAATGTAATGTAAGTATGTTTTTTGCTGGTGTTAAAACTAATGAATAGATTTTGATGAAACTTCTCAAACTAGTATAGGTAGTTTACATTGCGCAACAAATATCTAGTCATGCCTCCATTGTTGGTACCAGTAACAAGATTTGTAGGTGCTTTGCAGACACGAGGCGGCGGGCCAGACAATTAGTCCACAAATGATAAGGGAAACCTATACTTACTACCAATGCATTTGACTGTCCGCGGCTGCCCGCCATAGATCACACACACCAGTTTGTAGAAATTCAAGCGCCGGATTGGATCGAAACCGGAAACTCACACTAAAATCTACTTCAACGTTGATCCTTTAGCGTAGTCGTCAACCACTAACTGTGATAAAATCCTACCGCACGTGGCCATAAAATTAAAGTACATAACAAATTATGTCCGTAAAATAGTTCTAAAGTGTTACAGTTTACGAGTATCATAGCGCGGCCGTAAACTTAAGTCCGGACGCGAGTGATGTCTTATGTACTGGTGCGGGGTTCGCTTGAGGTCAGCGACACGAGGTGCCTTGCAACGCGAGTAGAGCTAGTCTAAGGTTACGACTCGCTGTAAATATAAGATTTAGTTGTGTATTAAAATATTACTTAATTACATATATAACACCCAGGCACCGAACAATCACAAATGTTCATCACATGAATGTTTGTTCAGGGTAGGGATTGACCGACCTTTCGCGCATGAGGCCGAATCACTATCAAATGCGCCATCCGCCCAGTCTTTTGAGTTTTTTTTTTTGGCTAACGCTAGATCTCAATCGCAACTAAGAGAACGCTTTGTAAAATGTTTGTTTGTTAAATGTATTGTACGTCCGCAACGGACACACTGTTGATTCTAACACTGAATGTACCAACTTCATACACAGTTTTGGCAATAAATGATTATCTAATCTTATCTTATCTTATCTTATCTTGTCATGTTAAAGTTTGAATAACACTGGTTTAGATTAGTATTTAGGATTTGGGAAGTCTGGTAATAGCAATGAAGTGACTGCCATTCGACATCCAACCCTTTAACGGAGCAGGTGTATCATGGTTACAGGTTTCAGAGAGAATACGAAACGTGCAGGTTTTTTTTTAATGATGTTTTCTTCGCCACCGAAATAAACATGTAGATTTGAAAAATCTATATATATAGGTGCAATTGCACGCATAAATGATTGTTTGTTGGAAAATATGAGCTTGCATTCAAATACATCCTCCCCTAATGGAAACGTCCAAAGTAATTTCCAGCCGGAAAAGTTTGGAAACCATTGCACAGCATATTGCTTCGGCGAGGAATACCTGGAAGAGAAATGGATTGAACACCCTATTCCCTACATTTTGTTTTTAAGCCGAAAGTGCACGCAACTTCTATATCAGGGAGAATTAACACCTTCGTTCTAGGTACTCTCTAGCTACAATAGTACCGCAAAAAAGACAAAATTTTGGCTTACGCTTACAAAATTGGACTTATGCGCTAGAAAGTTCGTCGTATCGAGTCACTCCCACCACATGTTCCGCATATTTTATCTCTTTCTTGTTTCCGAACTTTACTGAGAGGATTCAGTCAACTCACCCTGCTCAAAACTTATCAAAAATATAAAAAAAAATGTTGACTTACCTATAAATGACAGGAAAGTACCTTGAAAATAAGAAAAATAATATTAATTACTTAAAACAAAAGTTACAAAAAATGTTTATTCCTTTTCAAATATTTGAGATTATAAATCAAAAATCCCTATAGGTACGTACGGACTGAAATGATACTTTACTGTGTAACAAAATTTTATTTTAAGATGTAGGTCGATACTCGGTACAGAAAATACCTTGGTATTTCCTTATTTTAGGAAAGTTAATCAACTTACAATTCGGGCTATTTTACGGAGATAAATAAGTATTATCGTCGGCTTATAAACACACTTTTTATCAGCAACGAGTTAACAATGCAGTCATTTATAACATATGCCTTAGATATATTCGCTGATAAAGACTGGTCGAATCGAGTCTTAGTGTGATTATTTCTTCATGTCTTTTCTAATCTGGTAACATAAAATTAAAATGCATTTATTCATGTTATGTTGTACGTACCATACAGCTAGTACAGTATCAAAGTATACAAAACTGTCAAAATTCTTTAATCGAGTCTCATCTCACTGACATTAGGTTGAATATCGATTAAAGAAATTCGACAGGTTGTGGTAACCTAATGTGTGGCTGACTGTACACGGTTCGTCAATAATCCAGTTTTCGAATACTTCACCCGAAAAAATTATAAAGACATTTTAAGCTGAAGTTATCCACGCGATGCGATCACTTTACACGCGAAATACTAATTAAAATGATTGATTTTAATGACTCTGTGTTTTTCTCACTTCACGGCATTTTGTAAAGCTAATTTTATAACGTTTTTTAATCTTATCTTACTAAGCCCATTTCCTATACTACCTAGCTAGTAACTTAAAAGGAGTATTTAAATTTCCGCAATTAATTTCTTTTAGAGGGTTATTTTGTTAGTGTAAGTAATCTATGTATGAATTAGCTTATTTCTTATAGAGTGATTATTTTACCAGAAATATATACAGCTCGTGTGGTTGTTATTCTTTCGGGAGCAAAAAATCTAAATCAGGCCCAAATTTTTATTCAAAAGGCCTAAGCCAAATATTACAGTCACCATATTATATGATAATCGATGACAAAAATATTTTAATTAGATACCCTTTTCAAGAAGATCCTTCCTTCATTCTCAAGAAATATCCCAGTTTCTAACAAAATACACTTTTAGATAAACTACATTACCTTTTCTAACTTGATGGTCTATGAATTTACCATATTTATGAAATGAAAGTTAGGTCAAGATTGCGATATTTTATAAGTACCTATAGTTCTCTTATAACCTTAGAGCAACAAGGAAGGGCCATGAGAAGCTCTGTCAAAGTACAAGTCCCATTGGATAAGTGCGTTTACATACCTACACATACATAATATCATACGTACGTAATCGTTGCTGATTTTTGAGAACAGTGATGTTTTTGCATGTAAGATACAAAACTGAACTTGTGTCCACTCACCCCCGCAAAAAATCACAGAAATATTTGAATAGCAAAATTGTCGACCTGCGCACTCCCTCCCTGCGTTGCGCGAAGCTTAACTAGAGAGAAATTTGAAATCAGTCAAAGTAAAAGTAATAAAAATTCCAAATGGATTCCATAGTAGACCATTACGCCTTTTCCCGGGTAATTTATAATGCTGTCCCGGTAAAACGAGGCCGTAGCGTTTAATCTCGATATCTCATTGCAGACGGAGCTTGTCTCAAATCTAAATTGCCTTTTAAATGTTAAATTTATTATTTACATTGGAAAGAGCAATTTGTCTTCAAATCGTTTTCAAGGAGTGTTGATTTGATTTCGCGTTATTGTTTATTTGAAAAGGTTTTTGCGTTGTGTTATGGAGATTATATTGGTTGTGCTGGTGATTCACATTTAGGTACCCCTTATGTACATAATCAGCTAGGAAATAAAATAAATAAATGTTTGTGTGTGCGTGTGTGTTTATCCAATTAAAGTTTTTAAACTTCTCTTCCACTTTTGGCCTCCGAAACAAGAGATCGCCACTTTGGTCGATCTTGCACGACTTGTTACCAGTCATTAGCCTGAAGTTCACACATCATTTCCGACGACATTTTTCCAGCAATACTTAGATCGGCCTAGCTATTTCTTAAATACATTTTATAAATAGCCAAGTAGCTTCAGGTAATTTGCCAAATAATACCAGTTTCATACCTTTTTTATACTCCAAAAAAGTTGCTACTAAAATGTAATCGTCCAAGATTGTAGCCGAACTCAGGGTCGACCTTATCTGAATAAATTTGCGTAATCGCGCTTAGAACAAAAACAAAATCCCGATAATCGCCAATTACATGAACTTAGACTAAACAGCGAAGAAATTATACGAACTTGCCAGATAACGTCCAATCGATATGGATTCATGCAAGTCAATATTTTATTATTACCAGTGCAAATAAAGTAAAACATCAGCCTAGATACTATCCCACTACAGGGCAAAAGCCTCCATCTTAGAAATCAAGTCATCACTACTAATATAGGATTAGGTTTAATCACCACGCTTGCCTAATGCGGATTAGTGATCACAAACCCGACCTATATACGAAAAACTCGAACATTTTGCTCGATCCATTGTTGGCAGAGCACTGAGATCACGCCCCGGTGCTTAAACCACTAGACTAATAGGGCATTCAAATATAAAACTAGTGTTCTAGATTTATTTTGCTAAAAGAAGCAAACAAGAAAATCAGTCACCTGATGGTAAGTGATTATAACTTTGTCACGATGTCAGAAAAGCGATCAAAATGTATCTAAAAGTAACCAAAACATTTCGTTCGCTGACGGTCTCCAGAAATAGAAAGGAGAGCCCCTCCCCCCTTGTTTACGAGACCGCTTCTCACAAAAACGCATCAATTCAATTCCCGCATCAAATAAAATTTCCCAAGACACGTTCGAGCGGCACCGATCATACAGTGCAGCCATCAATCTTCATCGACATCTCGGCTTCACACCCTTTACTTGTAACTGATCACTCTATGAAAGATATCGAGTGTCCCATTTCCCCCGATATCCCTGGGGAACCATGCTTCAACCGCCATAGAGATATCGGTCGGAGACAACACACCGTATACTTCTACGTTGGTAGCAAATGGCACCTTATTGTTTACAAAATAAGGCTCAGACAAGGTGCAACAACGTGATCTCAATGCAATTCAGTTGCAAGCCGCGTCGACACCCGATAATTTGATATAGGAAATGAATTTAGAGATATAGTGGGGGAAGTAGTTTTATATTGACTCAGCCAGGTAAAGGATTATTGACTATGACATATTTTCTAGCGAGAGTAGCCTCGTGTGAGGGTACAGAAGGTCTAATCTGGGGACAGAGCAGGGAAGTTAAAAGGTATTCTACACGTTTCTGACTCCCTTACCGTCGAGCTAATGGAAGAAATACATAGATTTTGAAAATCCAGAGGTGCATGCTCGGACTTGCACTTCGGCCCCGCGCCTAGAAAGTCCTTTCTCATCCACTAAGCCGCCATTACTGCGCTTCTCTGCAACCTATCAGATAATAAAAAAAACTAAAATATTTAGCTAAAAACACCCATTCACACCTTCTGGTGG
Organism: Cnaphalocrocis medinalis; assembly: GCA_014851415.1. NCBI lineage: Eukaryota > Metazoa > Arthropoda > Insecta > Lepidoptera > Crambidae > Cnaphalocrocis > Cnaphalocrocis medinalis. The sequence goes on from CM026278.1 coordinate 17,511,744, forward strand.
CTGAATCAACATCTAAACGTACCATTTAATACATTTATGATACGGCCTCAGAATTAAGGGATCAATTTATCTATTAGCTAGCTCAATCAGTACAGTCGTCCCCATGGCCGCATGCCAAGCTGTCAATATCTTAAGGCAAGTGCGGACGACACGGCGGCGGGAATTAAGTGCTAACGTCCCCACTGGTGAGTCCCAGGCTTAATATTGAGATTTGTGGGCCGAAAGTGTGCCGAAAGTGAGAAAACGACGCGCTTGGGATTGCGAAAAATGTAGCCAAGAATATACAGAGGAAGGACCAATATTTATTATATTGTGACGGAAATAACGTTCTGGATATAAATCAAGCGCAGACTTTAATAACGTTAATAAAATATCTGTAGTGTTTTATTATAAATGGCGACCTAGGATTTTATGAGGTATATTTTTGCTGATGTCTATCCAAACTGATATATCAAACGATAAACAATAAAATCGCCAGACAAATGCACCAGACATTTTACGGCTATTAGCTAGTTTTAAACTAGGAAATAGCTTGTAGTAATAGCAAGTTTGTTTACCAAATTGACCTGATCAGAAATCGAACCCAGGACTTTCCGCTATGGGACACGCAAAATACCATAAACACAGTGTATTCAAGGTCATTGTACTGTCCCATAGTGGGCCCTGGCCTGGGGGACAGTACAGTCGTTATAGCGATTAATGCTCTTTGGACGCCTACGTTGTCTCTGTAAACTCTATGTCAAGTATATACTAATAAAAAAATCAATCAAAAATTTTGAAAGATAACTTTCGTCCCCAAATTTTCTTAGAATGTATTTTTTCCAAGTTAGCTTTTATTTCATAAAATAATACTGTCTTTCTATCTCTAGCATAAAATAATACTCTAAGTACTTCAGTAAGTTTCATTGGTTTTTCTTGTTGTTTCTGTTTTAAATAGTTGGTTCTTGTTGTTGAGAGCTCTCGTTTGCTCCACTTAGCTTGTTTATTTAGACCTTTCTTCTGATTCACATTCTCTTCCAATCGCCTAAGTGCCGTGTCGTAATCAGCCACTACTGTGCTATATTGCTTTCGGTTATTGGTATGACAACATTTTGAACATTGGCTTTTTCTTTACTTATCTTGGGGTAGTGTATACCAAATACCGTGTATGGCGTTAAGAATACTGACAAGTATTCACGGCCTGTCGTAAGAAACGACTAATCGGTCCTTCGAGGTACGTGAGCATACCCTATACTGCGGAGTGGCTCGCTCAGTGTCCCGACTCCGCGAGGGAAAATCCTACTGGGTGCCCTGGTAGGTCCTACAACTAGAACGAACTAGGCGAGCGCGAATAGCGGTACGGTCCCGGCTGTGGGGTATCCGACCGCGATTGCGCTGAGATGGACACCCCAGGGGTCTTGGTTAGGGTTAGAGTCCCACACGCCACCTTGTCCCCCACATGTGACAAGGTGAAGGCCGTGATGGTTTCCCCTGGAAAAAACAAAAAAAAACAAATACTAAGCTAAAGTGTAGAAACTGAACTTTTCACGTTTAATGTTTTAATTGTGATCCTTCTAACCGGATTATAGAAGATTTTATCGTTTTTTTGCTGGCAAATTTTAACTAATTCAAAATCTTCGACGGAATTATTTAGAATTATTTATAAGTAAACTTATAACTTTATGAATAAGACAGCGGCTCAGATAAAGGTTATTTACCGTCGCGTCCAAGTTAAGCCTTAGATAAAACCTGGTGAGCCAACTAGTTTCACTTCTTAGCCTAATTACAAAACTGTTTGCGTTCCACTCGATTAAACTACAAATTGCATTTACCGTGGGAGAGCTACGCTTCGGCATGAATGAACCGGCTCGACCGAAGTCATACCACGGCCTCAAAGAAACCTGAAAAGCTGCGCCTGCGCTGTGTGATCAAGGATTGAGTGAGAGAACTAGAGGCCCAAATCGGAAGAAAGGGACTTCAAAGGTTGGTCACGCACTTTTGATTCCACGTGGTCTCAGTCGGCGACGGCAATCGTGCACCGTAAGGTGATCCGTCTGCTTGTCTGCCAACTTTTAACATAAAAAAGCGCTTCGATCTGTTTACTAACTGCTTTGTTACTTGCAGATTTTAGAGCACGCCTTCAAAACAAATCTTGTTTTTACCAAGCTCCTTTCATTTCCTCTATTTTATCCCTCCCATTTAACAAATCGCCTCTCCCCACTCCCAATCACAGTCGGTTCGATCTATTGAATAATAAAAAGAGAAGCCTATTAGGCAAATTACATCAGCCTCATCCTGGGTAAGGAAATATATTTTAAACGAACAACAAAATGGCTGAAATAAGATTTCCTGTAGAAACTCATTTTGCTTAGCTACCTTGCCGCATTATGAGAACCAGTGCTACTAAGATGCACTAAATAACATTTAACTACAGGAGTTTCAAGCAAAAAACATGTTGGGGTTTTTGTAGAACATAGCTCGGGTTTGAAATCACCAATCCCCATTAGGCAAGCGTAGTATTTAAGCCTACTCCCATCATAGTAGCGAGGACTTGGTTTCAATGATAGAGGTCTTTACCCTGCTTTACCAATTCCCATATTTTTGGGATGCTTAACCATGTTGTTTTGCTATTGAGTTGTTTATTAGGAATGTGTTCGCTTGTAAATATTAACGATTCCGTCCGTATTCATTGGAGCTGATTACATCACAAATAAATTATTACTGTGTAACTATGTAAGTTCTGCTAATATTATAGGAGCAAATATAGATGTCTATAAAGCTTACCGAATGGCAGCCAAGATTGGGGCGACCACCTGCCCGTTAGTCCGACGATATTGTAAGGGTGGTGGGGAAACAGTGGATGAGGCTGGCTGGTGACCGTAGCGAGTGGCGTAATAAAGAAGAGGCCTATACTCAGTAGTGGGTGGATGTGGGCTGACATGATGAAATATGGATGTACAGATAGATACACCTATATTCTTTATAGCACAGAAATAGAATACATGACATGAGTAAAACAACAAACTGTTGTTACAGTACAATAAGTTATGTGTAAGTATCTATGTAAGTTTTTTTTTATATATTAGAGGCGACACACGAGTAAGCGGGTCAACAGATGTAAGTAATAACCGCCGTTCCTGAATGGATATTTGTAAATTAACTGTTTTCATTTCATTTAACTGTTCCTTTTTATTAAAGGTATATTTTCTCCAGTTGTCACGGAGATCATATTCAAATATTTCCGTGATAAAACAAAGAAATAATAAGCGTCCGTGATTGGAGTACGTACCGTGGCATTACAAAGGATTCATCAAAGCGTTTTGTGCGTCTGAGTGGAACTTCATCATCATCATCATCATCATTTCAGCCAATAGACGTCCACTGCTGGACATAGGCCTCCCCCAAAGTTCTCTACACATATCGGTCCTGTGCCACCCGCATCCAATGGACTCCCGCGACCTTTACCAGATCGTCGGTCCACCTGGTGGGAGGCCTGCCACGACTGCGGCCTCCTGCGCGTGGCCTCCACTCAAGGACCTTTCCACCCCAACGGCCGTCTGTTCTCCTCGCAATGTGCCCTGCCCATTGCCACTTCAGCCACGCAATTCTTTGGACTATGTCCGTGACCTTAGATCTCCTGCGGATCTCATCATTTCTGACACGATCACGCAAGGAGATTCCGAGCATAGCCCACTGAAACGTGGCCGCTTACAATGGGCCGCTTAAGAAGGCTCAAAGTCACTCAGAGGGCAATGGAGAGTGGAACTTCATGTATTTATATTTTCGAGCTGGCTGGGTTTCTTCCATCCTGTATGTTTTTTAGCTCCTTTCTACTTTATTTCTTTTTAAGAACCTTACTTTGATTTAAAACCCAGCGTTTTAATTTTGACTTCGTAATGGATAAATTCCAACAATGGAAAAAGCGTTTGGAAATTCTTATTGCAGCCATCCGCAATGCTCTGTTTTGTAATTTCACTAACGTAGATAAATTGTTTTAAATGCTGCTAGTGTATACTTAAAACAATTTCGCAGTGGGCCAAAAACTTAGTGGACTTTTTAACGGCCCAACTTTTTAAATAAAATAGTGAAATACTCCAACTTTAAAGAAATAGCAAACTCACTCAAAATTTGTTTTTGTTTCATTGTAGTAGGTGGCAGACAATCAGACGGATCACCTGATGGTAAGCTATTACTATAACCTATAGACACAATTGCCGCGCCGACCTTTTAAATACGCTCTGTTTTAGAAGCTTTGCATCTGTCAGGCGACAGTACATTCCATAGTTTTACGGACGGTTTACGTTCAGTAGTAAGAAGCAGAAAGTTTCTTGAGAAACGCACAGTTGAAGACTGCCAACCATCTGAAAGATGGGGGTGGATTTAGTTTTACGAACTACACTTGAAGCTTAAGGGCGAAGGGCCTTAGGAAAATTTTTGAGGACACAAATATCACACATGGTTCAGTCTATTCCAACGACCTGGTCGACGTCTGAAAGTCGTAGCTAACCAAACAAAAACATTCATTTACTTTCGCCAAATAAATGTTACGTAGGTACGATTACAGTTCGCTCGAAATCCATTATCGCCTAAACGAAAATATTTAGAGTAATGTCGAGAAAATTCGACGTTTAAATAAACTGCGTGTATAAAGACATCCATCAGCGCGATTAAGTTTACTTTTTACGAGTACTCGTGTTTATATTTAATGGAAGTTCGTTCTTTGCACGCGTACTAAAATAAGTAAACATTTTGTCTTAATACCTTGTAATGTATTCAAATTGAGTGCTTTGCCTTTGGTTTAATTCATCTGAATATTTCAAGTAAAAAAGCTACTAATTCTTCAAATTATTCCTGCAATCATTTATGTTAAGCCACAACTCTGAGAGGGACTCGCAAATGAGCAGATTTTCCAAAATATAGAACAAATAAATACCATTTCGGGGCTTCAACTAAATAAAATGGAACTATTGAGAGACAACACATTATTATGTTCTAGTCCAAAAATAAGGTTTAAAATACCTTGTACTATAGAAACCCGAATCAAGAAACTACTCACCATATCAGACCTCAGACCTTAACACAAATCAAGTAAGACCTAACATAAGTTAAGTCTGTTGGGAAACGTACCCAGGTCTTGTTTGCTTGCAACGCATAAACTGCTGAAAAAAAAGTATGATCTGCTCATCATAAAAATATTAACTCAAATACAAAGAAAATTGTTTATCACATTTTAGCATAATTGGCGACTCGCTACGAAAACAACTGGAGCAAATTCTCAGAAAATACACAAATTAGGTTGTCAATAAAGAGGACCACAATAAACAAGGAATCAGGATACACATTACGATCAGAGAAGGATTTCCTAAGAAGGGTCACGTGGATGTAAATGCGTCCCTTTGTAGCGATCTGGTATTTATCCCTTTGAATAGTAAGAGCGAGCGACATGTGACTTAATCTTGTACAATATGGGACATGTTCGGAAACTGGACTGATTTGCCGGACTGGGTAATGGACATTGGGTTATCTAGATATCTACAGTACCTAGTGTACACACTTAATGCTATTGACTTCAGAAATTCTTTTAGGCGAACTAATAAAGCGGAACTTTAACGCGATGCTTTCGACTGCCAGCGGCAACTGTTGGTACAGATTGGAACTAAAAGCCAAGATAGGTATTCTTGATTGCACAAAGGTTACAAAAAAATAAAGGTCAAATTCTATAAAAATGTAGACTGTCTTATCGCTAATAGCGATCTCGACAAATGGATCTACTGATGCTAAGCGATTGCAGCCGTTCATTGACACCGAGTCACAAAGAGTCACAAGTGCGCTTCCAACTTTTGTGCCCCGAATTGGGCCTCCATTACCCTCACTTACTGGGCAAAACACAACGCAGGGCCTTTCTCTTTAATTTCATTGTATCTTGCACAAGTTACAGTTTGTTATTTTGTTTTAAATAAAGCAATCCTTCATTCATACCACTGATCACTCCTTCCAGATATGAGAGACATCGCGTCTCCACAGATGTTTCTCTACGTGAAATTTATCATCAGACATCTTATTCAAGTTCTTACAAGTACATCTCTGTATCCTTATTTAGTAAATCTACCTCAGCAAGAGAGTCCATCAATCAGCTGATCCTCAACAGGCGTGGGGGGGGGGGGGGAGCATCCCTCGTTGAGAGCAATTTGCGTCATAAAACTGTCACGGCTGCTATCATTGGTGTTCATTTCAGCGTGAAATCCGTTTAACCTTGTCATGTCGTTGTCGCGCACGGCATCGAAGTAGGGTTGTACGTGACAGTTGTTTTCAATTGTGGTTATTTTAATGCTCTATCGGTGGTTGATGACATCAAACAAAACAGACGACGCCTGTTGCGGAAAACTAAAGTCTAAGCGACTTGCAACACTGGCGCGCGGTGTCTTCATAACATTATGTCAGTTAAATAGAAAAAAAAATTTTTGGCCTTTTAAAAGGCAAAAATGATTGATTTTCTATTCTGTCTTCTGTCTGGGCCTTATAACGTTAAAGTTGCAAACATGAGTTTGGCATGAGTGGGCTGGCTCAACCGAAGACATACCACAGCCATAGAAAACGGTGTGACGCGGCACCGGTGGCGTTTCACCGAGTGAGTTAGGGTATCGGAGACCTAGGGGAAGGGGATTGTAAAAGATTGCAGCTTACTCATGTGTTGTTGTGCAGAGTGGTGTCTATTGATCTTACAAATCCAAGAGGACAGTGGCAAGCAGATAATGTTAGCGACTAACAATGATGACAGCTCCGATGGAGCATTTCATAGTGACCCTGCCTCATTTGTCAAACATTCGTGTGATGAAGACTTGTATTTGCTCAATGTCTGAGTGTATGTCATCATCATCATCAGCCTGTATCTTGATCCCACTGCAGGGCCTCCTTCTGTGCTCGCCATTTACAACGGTCCTGTGCCAGCTCATCCAGGTCTTTCCCATCAGTCTGTATTATGTCCTCAGCCCAACTTTCATCCCTCTGCTTCTTTTATCCTGATATAATATATTATTTGTAATTCTTCTGCAATATAAGTGCTTTTTTTAATGTGATAGGATAGCAGACGAGAAGGCGGATCACCTGATGGTAAGCAATGCCGCCGCTCATGGACACCTGCAACACCAGTAGAATTACAAGTGAGCTGCCAACCTTTTATTCCCTTCCCCCCCGGGTGGGCCTCCGGTACCCTCACTCACTCGGCGAAACACAGCACAGGGGCTGCTTCACGCCGGTTTTCTGTGAGGCAGTGGTATCACTCCGGTCGAGCCGGCCCATTCATGCCGAAGCGTGGCTCTCCCACAGTTAAACTTAAAGCTTAAACTATGTATGATTATGTTGTATGAATTTCAACATATCAAGTTTGGTGGCAACCCTGGTTGTCACGTCTGAGCAACACACGAACTTGTAGATGCGCCCGTAGGATGGGTATTGGCGCGGGGCGGATGTCAAAAGTGGAACTTTTACGATATTATCGCACTTTGTGACAAGCTTTTGTTTTTAGGGTGGAAGAGAGGCGGCGTCGTGTCACGCTGCTCAACCTTACTCGTAGGTAATAGTTTCAGTTGAATATATATATTTCCCTTCTTAACGGTTTTTTTTTGTTCATACCTACATTTTGCATGGGTATTGTACTTATAGTACCTATACTTTATTCTCTCTAAAGAATAGGTTACACATCCGTCACTCGCTTACTATGAACCAGACACGATCTGTTCAAACCAGGGTTATTCTCGAAGATGATCTATTTGGAAAATACAAGTGCGTAGATCAATTCACTAAAGTATTCAACTCAAGGTTTTATGTAAAATTGGTTCATTAATGGTGGGTTAGTCATCGCCAACAGACTATTTTTGTCCACTATTGATGGAATCTCTTACTGGAATATTTTACCTATCAAATCCTCATATCCATACCTCATATATCGACCTGACTCCATACTAATCAGCTTAAGCGTTTGTGTTACAGATATCAGATAACAGAGGAAATACAAATATAATACCTAAATATGTACATATAAATAACACCCAAAACACAAAATCAATCAAATAAAGTAGTTCTATTAAATGAATAATAATTTAGTCTTTATAGAGTAATGAAATAAATATACATATTATTTATTATTATTATTTTTAGTTTTCAAAGTACATATTGATCTCTCAAATATATTTACGATAAATATTTTGGTAATTATACTGGACTCACTTGGTCTAGACCAAGTGAGGCTAATTATTATTATTATTGACGCAAAATGCCGCTTACGCTAGATCGTAGGTATTGCTGTGGCAGTAATTATGTGTGTAAATAGATCAGTTACACTTGTATTTAATGTACCTATAAAGTAAATAGTCAACAGATGTTTCATCAAAATCGTGATAATTTAAATTATTAAAATAACAAGATGATCTCATTAGACAACCTTGTAAGTTCTAGCACATTGATCAATGTTAATAATGACGGTAAAATTATATTTGGCCATTTGAGTGATGAATTTGTGAGTTAAAAACGTAATGTGCTGGAATACTAGTGTATGTCATGCATGTGGTACTACATAGTGAAGTGACCTTAATAATAGTATTTTATCGGTTAAATATTATGTTACACTATTAGTATGTAGGAGGTATTTTTTCATTGACAAAATCTTTTACTGGTTTAATATTTTTTATCGCCATGCTATATCCTTATTTTTTTCATGTCACTTTATTAAATATTTTAACTGACATAACATGGGTTATTTGATGAAAAAAATATATTTTTATGAAATAGACCACAGTACTATGTTTAGTTTATTTATGATGACGTAAACATCAAAATATGCGTAACATGAAAACATCTGTTATGACAGACTATTTACTTCATTGCTAAGTGTAAGCAATTTCTTATCATCTAGGTCACATACGAAGGCTACTCCTTAAGTCTAGTACTTCCTTGTTTCCTTCCTGTTTGTTAATTAAATCGAATGTTCTTTTATCGTGATGCAGGAAGGATTGAGAAGTTGTTTGAGATAATGAGGAACAAACAGATTTGTCCACTGACGAAATGAATATTTACACACTTCAATCAAATTGTTAGGGCAATCGATCTAAAAATTACACTGAATGAAATTTTGAATGGGAATAGCACTTAGAACATTAATCTACACTATTAGGAATAACATTAACATCCAACACTCGGTAACAATGAACAGGCCACGTTCTGTTCAAACGAGTGTCATTCTCAAAGTGGATCTATTTGGAAAATACAAGTGCGTAAATCTATACTATTTATAAAGAGATAACTTCTATAGACAACGACAAAGCTTATAGGTAAACCGAAAACACGAAACGCTTGCGCGATTGTAATTTAGCACAGCGCCATCTATTAGTTCATTTCTGAATTACGGTCCCGAAGCGAAGTGAAGGCGGGCCACTATCGACTAATAAAATTTTGAAGTCAGGGCTTTTATGTCACATTGGTTTATTGGCTTTGAAGGTTGCTTAGTCTTCATCATCAGACTACAATTGTTTTCTATAGGACATAGGCTTTGGCCATGGCACTACCATATGTAGCTCGGTTATCGGTTCATCTTATAAAAAAATCCCACCAAACCATTCCATCATGAATCAGTCTACGTTTAACAGTTTCCACTCCAGCATATTATTATGTTTCCCCCTGCAAGTGTCAATTATGCCGCAGAAAGTTATTGGACAAACTAACTGTGGTCAATCAACATAATCTTTATTCGTAACCATCAAAGAAAACTTGAGTAAAGCCCCCTTCACGACTATTTTCGCGAGTTTACTAGCCGTACAGTTAATGTACAAGTCTCAGCTCAGAATGGCACCAATTAAAAAGTAAAGTAACTAAATACATAAAAACTCAATAAAAGTAACCAACAAGAAAAGTAGAATAACCCATAATTATGACGTAGTAGACATAATAATTTTTGGTATAAAATGACTTAGAAATAATAGAAGCTATTCATCTTTACTTAGGTGCTATTGTTACAATAGCTCTCGAATAAGACGAAAAAATGTTAGATTCAAAAGAATATATTTTCCGAAAAAGTAAATTTGACGGAATATATTTGATCCTAATATTAGTGTTAACAACATTGGTTGACATATCTGAAAGTAGTATTAACTATGTGGAACTATTAGGGAAAGATCCTCGCATATCTGAAGACGGCAGATTATCGTTCACGGAACTTGCAGCCAAGTACGGCCATCCCGCCGAAGAACATAGCGTCACCACCGAAGACGGGTACATCCTGGGCCTGTTCCGGCTCCCGGGTGACGTCACGCGCCCCGTGCTGCTCGTGCATGGCAACACCGTCGACGCCTGACTGCTTCATGGTGAGAGGCAACACTTCCCTGGCCATCACCCTCGCCAACAAGGGCTACGACGTGTGGGTCATCAGCTTAAGAGGCACGATCTACTCGCAGCGACACCTCACAATTGATCCAGTGAAAGAGCCGCTTAAATTTTATAACTTTAGCCACTACGAGCAAGGCATATACGACCTCCCTGCGACCATTGACTACGTGTTAGGAGAGACCGGACAGACAAAGGTACTCTCCGTTGGTTATTCGATGGGGACAACAGTCTTCTACGTTTTGGGAGCCGAGAAACCAGAGTACAACGATAAAGTGAAAGCTCAAATATCGCTTGCACCGATATGCTTTACAAAGAATCAAAAGGGCGCGCAAAGACTGGTTTTTACTGTAGGTGGTCTGGTAAATCCCAATTTTTTGCTAAGTGATGGCAGTGCGGAGGTCCTTGGCAGAAATCAAGCTAGCACTTATTTGTATCAAACGGCCTGTTTAAAAGGACCTGTGGCGTATCAAGTATGCGTCAAGGACGGAATATTTAAAAACTTCGGCCCCGACAGTGAAGGATTCGAACCTGAGTTTATGCCGACATTTTTTGGACATTACCCTGGCGGTAGTACTGAGAAGCAGGTTTTGTACTCGATACAAATGTTGAAAAGTGGTGAGTTTGCGCGTTTTGATTACGGAACCATGAAAAACCTGGCAGCATATCACAGTATACAACCACCAAAGTTTGACCTGAGTAAAGTGACGATGAAAATTGCCCTTTTGGTAGGATCAATGGACTACTTGTCTACTGTGAAAGACGTCGATCGCCTGGCTGGCGAGTTGCCCAACGTCATTCATCATCAAGTGCTTCCGTACAACCATTTTGATTTTGCTTACGGAAAGCAAATGAATGAAACCTTGTATCCAACTCTATTAGAGTTAGTAGAAAAATATATTTGAAAAACAAAACAATGCTTTTTTTGCTAATTTCTTTTGGAAAAACGTTGGGATTGTATGCGTTCAATAAAAAATATTTTATAAAAGCAATTTTTTTATTTTCTTCTGCAGTGTTATTCCCAGTTGCACTGTACTGAACTGTTAGCGTAGAAGGTGGCAAGAAGGGACAAAAACAAAAAAAAATGGAAATCGATTTGTGTTTTTCTCTTCAAGTGTGAGTTTAGCTTATTAAGTAAGCAGGTAGGTTATTAGGTAGGTAGGTACTACAACCTATTGTATAGATAACGGAGAGATATAACACTATTACATTAGGTAACGTATATCTAAAAGATAATAAAAAAATAAAATAGTTTTCTTGATTTTCCCAAGATCCTGACATGGTGACAATGGGACCACCTTATTAGAAGTGTGTTCTTTAAAATCGTTAATAATTGGCTGAGAAATCGGTAAACATTATGAAAAATTAAATAAAGAAAAAACTAAATTATACTATCGAATATATTATAACCTCTTATTTTTGAAGTAAAAAGGTCTTTCTGCCGCACTCAGAGATGTTAATTAAACCTTAATTGTCACTGAAATAAAAATATTGATCCTAATTATAATACATACAGACTGTCCATAATCAAGATAATGAGCATTAAGGATCAATGACATCAGAGATTGTGCAGTATTAACACAACAATCAGTGAGTGAACAGTACATTTTCTCCTATTGTAAACTTTAGGGTAAGTTTTTTTAATGATGGGGTTATCTTCAAATCAAACAAAAACCGTTTATCTAAATCGGACTGCCTACATAATTTAAAATTATTTGTGAAGTCGATATTTTTATACCTGCTAATCTTAAATTCGTCCATAGAGTAACTTATATACCGGTTACATTCGTCGCTTACCAACGTGTAGGTAAGTAACAGCTAAACATCTGTTGTCTATTTACCTACTTGCCTTATCGTCTTGCCCGTATTACAAAACTCTTATCATTTAGGTCAAGTGTGAGACGAAGGCAATATAATAACGACCCGTTATTTTTCCTTCCTGTTTTTTTTCGTGTGATGTAAGCTATTTTATCTACAATTATATCATAATCTTTAAATTAAGAACTAAAAAGTAAACACATATTGACAGGCTGTATACAATACCATGGTTTTAAAGAAAACTAAGAAAATAAGTATTTGTTGTAATTGACAAGTAAAGGTCCGATTTTTAACAATATGTAATTTTTTTTAAGTGTTGGCTTGACGGCATTTTATGTTCGTCATACTGCCAAATAAGTTAGGGTCTCCCTTTTGATTTCTTAATTTAAAGATTAAAATTTGTATGAGACTGCACATAATTTGATATCAAAACGTTGGCGAATCCTATAAAAAAACTTTTTTTATTATTTCGCTTGTGTTTAATAAGCTTTATTACCTATGTGACAATCACAATGCCATGCCATGTAATGAGAAGAGAGGAGAATCATGTTATAAAAAGAGTATTGGGTATGAATGTAAATGGGTGGAGGAACAGAGGATGGCCGAAAAAGAGATGGATGGATTGTGTGAAGGATGACATGACTGAAAAGAGGGTGGATGATACGATGACGAACCGACCCTAGATTACCTAACAGGGCAGGGAGATGATGATGATGAGACAATCACAAAAACTACCATCAAATGGCTAAGTTATGCCTTTTTTATCATCACTGTTTCTTATAGATATTATTTATGTGTACTTTTGTTGTGGTTATTTATTTTAAACATTTAACAAGGGGATCTGGTGCACTTGGTTTGGTTTTCATTTGCAGGACTGATTTCTACCACACTAATCAATTACTTTTTTTTTTTATGTGATAGGTAGCAGACGAGCAGGCGGATCACCTGATGGTAAGCAATTGCCGCCGCTCATGGACACTTGCAACACCAGTGGAGTTACAAGTGCCGCTGCCAACCTTTTATCCCCTTCCCCCCGGGTGGGCCTCCGGTACCCTCACTCACTCGGCGAAACACAGCACAGGGGCTGCTTTACGCCGGTTTTCTGTGAGGCAAGTGGTATCACTCCGGTCGAGCCGGCCCATTTATGCCGAAGCGTGGCTCTCCCACAGTTAGCAAGTTTAAGATCAATTGATTAGTTTTAAAACATCCGTATGAGATGGTGAACGACAAACAAATACGTTCGCGGTCGGGTTGATTATTTACCAACTTCAATCTAATTGTTAGGACAGTCTCAAAAACGACATTGAGAGACATTATCTCAGATAGAGCTCTAATGATTTTCTATGGTTGGAATAGCAAACACAACATTAGGTTCTATTTAAACAAGGGCCATTCTAAAAATGAATACATTTGGAAAATGGCTTTTGCTAGCACTAGCACAGTGTTGCGGTTTTCCCTCCAACATGGTCGTCCCGGCAGTTGTCATTGTGCGACAGATTCGGATCTGATAAGTTAAGCAAGCTACAATAAAGTGGTAATGGATTCTGGTCATGGGGCTAGCTGATCTTTTTGCTTAGAATACCAAAGTCACCTTAGCGTGAGAAAAGAGAGGCGGTATGGAACGTGTGCGGGAGAGACACGATAGGATATTAGGACAACGAACTCTTCTACATCAATGTGATCTAGAACCTACTTTATTTGTCCCATTATTTAGCATCACTAAGTAGTCATGGCCAATAGGGTACATACAATACATTTAGGTATACTAATTATAAATAGAAAACTTCTTTAAACAACGACAAGGCTAAACAGAAAATACAAAAGGCTAACGCTATGTAATCGACGTCCAGCGCCATCTATTTGTTCAATTTACAACTACTGGCACGTAGTGAAGTGAAGGCAGGCCACTAGTAGTACACAATAAATAAAATTGTTTGAGAAAACTAATCAAAAGAAAGTGGAATAACCCACATTGATGATTTACATTTTTTTTGGTATAAAATGTCTCAGAAATTAGAATAGCTATTCTTTTGTCACTTGGTGTTATTTTTACAACACTTGGGTAAACCTTAAAATGTTAAATTCAAAAGAATCAATGTTATTGCTACTATTTGCTTTAGCAACATTAGTAAAAGTATCTACTTGTATTAACTATGTGGAGCTGCTGGGAGAAGATCCGAGGATTTCAGAAGACGGCAGATTATTGTTTACGGGCCTCGCGGAGAAGTACGGCCACCCCGCCGAAGTATATAACGTCACTACCGAAGATGGGTACATCCTGGGCCTGTTCCGGCTCCCGGGTGACGTCACGCGCCCGGTGCTGCTCGTGCATGGCAACACCGTCGACGCCGACTGCTTCATGGTGAGAGGCAACACCTCCCTGGCCATCACCCTCGCCAACAAGGGCTACGACGTGTGGGTCATCAGCTTGAGAGGCACGATCTACTCGCAGCGACACCTCACCATTGATCCAGTGACAGAGCCGCTTAAATTTTATAACTTTAGCCACTACGAGCAGGGCATATACGACATCCCTGCGACAATTGACTATGTAGTTGGAAAAGACTGGACAGGAACAAGGTACTCACCGTCGGCTACTCGGTAGGGAACATCGGTCTTCTACGTTATGGGATCCGAGAAACCGGAGTACAACGATAAAGTCAAGGCTCAGATATCGTTAGCACCGATATGCTTTACAAACAATCAAAAGGGCCTGAATGAACTGACCTTTTCTTTGGGTGGTCTGTTAAATCCAAATTTATTGCTAGCTGATGGCAGTGCGGAGATCCTCGGCAGAAATCAAGCTAGCACTTATTTGTATCAAACGGCCTGTTTGAAAGGATCTTTGGCGTATCAAGTGTGCGTCAAGGAGGGTGCGTTTAAAATTTTCGGCCCGGACAGTGAAGGCTTCGAGCCTGAGTTTATGCCGACATTTTATGGACATTATCCTGGTGGTAGTACTGAGAAGCAGGCTTTGCACTCGACGCAGATGTATGAGACTGGTGAGTTTGCGCGTTTTGATTACGGACCTAAGAAGAACATGCAAGTGTATCACAGCAGAAAACCCCCGAAGTTTGACTTGAAAAAGGTGACTATGAAGGTTGCCCTGTTGGTGGGCGAAATGGACTACTTGTCTACTGTAAAGGACGTGGAGCGTCTGGCTGGCGAGCTGCCCAACGTTGTATACCATCAAGTGCTTCCGTACAAAAATTTCAACCATATTGATTTTGCTTATGGCAAGCAAATGACTGATAACTTGTATCCATATGTATTACCCCTAATTGAAAAGTACATTTAATAAATGATATTTCAATAACTGTTATTATTTATTTATTTAATTAGAACTAGCTTTCGCTCGCATTGATCTAACTCCGTACTTGTGTTACAGATATGACAATAGAACACCCAAACACTAAACAAAATTTGCAAACTGAATTTAAAATAAAATTGATATGGTTGCCTTCAGTTTTGGATTTAATGTTCACGTTTTGTAATTAAGCCATGGATATTATATTTTCAATTGGAAATTTTCGTTCAATACTCAATACTTTATTGCATCTATAGGTTACATATTTAGTTCGTACATAATTATTATTATATTATTTCGTTCATTTACGTAATTTTGGTGTACTTATTTATCAATTGAGGTATAATTATCCATCTTCAAATGCTTGTGATTTGTTTCATTTAGCATTGAATAGAGGTATGATTGTTTAGAGTTGTGTTTGCTATTTAGATTTAAGCATTGTAAATATTATATCAGGGGATCGAAATCGTAATTAACGCATTTCCTAGAGAAATTTCGATTACGTAATTAAGGATATCGAGAAATACCTCCATCAAATTAATCAGCTGATGCGAATTGAGACGTTAATGAGTATACCAACATCGGGAAAACAAGGTGTGATTACCCCAATTTCCGTATGTTATGTATGGTTCGGTTAACTCACTAAAATTATCGAGCCTGATAGGGATCAGGATGAAGTGGGCTTCAGTCGTGTACACTGGGTAGCAATTCTCGTGCACATGACATTGAAGTCAAATTATAAATTTGTATGGACGAATCTATGAAATCTCTAAACTTGACGTCAATGACGATAGTACGAGATTGCCCCCCTGGTGTCCAATCGAAACATAAGGGTAATAGAATAGAGAGTGCACGTGTGTTTGCGCAAGCACTTGCGCACTATTATGTATCCTGCGTCGATGGCTTATTTTGCAACTTTACCGCCATAGCCAAAATATCGGTTAGGACATATTCATCCCTTTCCACGTCTTTTACCAACCATTCGGAACAACATTTTTGTTATGTGACTATTGAACATTATTGCATTGAAATATCTAATTTTTATACAAAGTCGGTCACCGTGACTTGGTCATTTTTATGGGAAATCAAAAATTTTTTCGACGATTTCGAAATTTGGTTTAGAATTGTTAATAGAAGATATGATTAAAGGGATATTAATTTTTAAGTCATTCTTCGAGATTTAATTTTCGAAGGAATAGTGGATTTAATGAGTGCCACAAAAATTAAATCTCGACGAATAAGCCAAATGTTTACAGCCGTTGCACTTGTAAATGGCATAATTTGTGGATTGGTCCGCAATGCGAGAGATTTTTACCATTGAGATTCCACCCATATCACCCGTTTGAGTGACCGCCGCTCATTTTATCAACCACTTCCCACCGTGTACGCGTGCGGTGTCGACCCGAATCAATACGAGGCCAGAATCGAGAAATGAACGAGGTAACATTTTTTAAAAGGTTGACAACGGTCTGTTACTCTCTTGGCGAATTGGCCGCAGCCGAATATGATCGCTTACGATCAAGAGACCTATTTTTGAATTTTCGCTTCGTCCAAACAAAACTACTCGCTTTGCAAGTCACGTCTCTCGAAAGTCGGATAATCTACGATTTTCCCAATTTTTGGAATCACTCGCTTACCGTTTGCCACGCTATTTGAAATAGGTAAAGGTATAACTTTGACGTGTGATTTGACGTAAATGCGTCCACTCGCCTCACGGAAACAAGTGGTTTACTCGACTCATTGCAAACGAATCAAATGATTCAAAAATTGGGATGTAAAAAATCATGCGAGTCACACATTTTTTTAGTGAGACGACAATTCAAAAATAGGTCATCAAGGGGAAAATCTCGAGCACTCGACATTGAAGTCGAAGATTTCATTCATTGGACCGGGAATGGAACCCGGGACCATTCGCGCGTTAGGCGAACACCTTAGCGCGCCATCGAGGCCGTCAAGTCAGCTATGTTTGTAAATACTGACATCTGTAACACAAGTGCCTACTTAGTACGGAGTCAGGTCAATGTATGAGATGTTGTGTGAATTTTATAGCTACCAAAATTCACTAATATCAATTTTCTAGTTGCGTGTGTGCGTTAGACCGCCGTACAAACTAGTACTCACCGAGGCTTAGGCCAAGTAATCCTCTTAAAGCCTAATAGAAATAATGTATAGCCCAAAACGCCCATTGCAAAGGGTTTAGCCCCAAACTACCGCTAAGGCGATCAGTTCGGGCCCTGCAAAGTTATCGAATAGTTTTCTCGCTAACATATTGTTTCCGCGCCCGTTCGATATACTCGTTCCGATGGCACGAATTGAGATCTTGAGCGATGTTGAGTCAATAAGAGCTGAGTTTATATTCTGTATGAGCGTATTCAAAGTTATACAGTTCGTTCTTTTTCAATTTCCCATAATTACCTATCATGTCACGGGAACGACTTATATATCAGTTAATCAGGAGATTGTTTAGTAGCGGCCCCCGGCGCATCGTACGGCTGCATTCCACTCACAACATTTAGAGTGGTTTTAGATTAGCGTATTTATCCGCGCGTATACAGTCGTTTCAGCATAGGAAAACCATACGCGCGTATACAGTCGTTTCAGCATAGGAAAACCATACGCGCGTATACGATCGTATTTCGGAGTGTTTACGTGAACCGAAAAATACCTAATTGCCACGTTTCCATAGCAACTTTTTTCTTTTTACAATATGGGGTGAACTCTCGTACGACTCCTCAAACGACGTTCAAAAACGAGCTTATACGCGGATATACAACTCTAGCCTGAAACGCGCTTAGACTACCCCCGGAGCGACAACTAAGGGCCATTGAGATTTCATTATTGTGGCAGTCTTTAAATCAATATTCCTCCGTAATGGACATCAGAATCTTTAAATATTACATTTTAAATAGAAGAAGCTTTAGCTTCTATGTACCTGCGAGTAATCGCTTTGAAGGCTGCCATGGTACTGACAATTTTATGAGATTGACCCATAAGCCGCTTGCCACTGAAAGTCACTAAGAGAGGCTTATATTCCGCAGCATTTCTTGGCTGATCTTGATTTTTTGGTAAAAAGTTTCTTTAATCTGTCTTCCTCAATCTAACGAAACATAAACAAAAACCTACCTAATTCCCGTCACAACAACAGATGCTTTTTGTAAGCAACGATAGTTTACGTGTAATTCCTGGAAACAGTTGGCAAATAAGATTTATGTTATTTTTCCTATTCAGTGACAGGAGCCGTATTTGTGTTTTCCTTAGATTTATCCTCGGGTTCATGAATAATGTCGTCGCGCTATTTGTTGCGGCGATTGATCGCGCGGCCGACTCCTGCGATTTGACTTTTAAATCCGAACGCGTATATTTCAATTTCTTGGGATTCTCAACTTTTTCAGTAGTTGCATTGATTGGCAAGTTGCCCCCTGCTTTTTGCTCATCTGCACTGACTTCATTGACTGGTTTGTGGTGACAGTTTGTTGGTGACCGTAACGATCAAGAATTTAGCTTTCTCTTTTTAGTGTATCATCCATGGACATAGTATCCCCCTACATACTAAATTCATGGTACGAGTATCATCACGGTTGCGTCCAAAGCTGACGCTAGCGTCCGGAGTCAGGATTTCCGTTCACTGCCTCTACTCTGCAATATTTCCAACTAGATACCTAGGTAGGTATTCATCAAAAGCTTAGATTCGCCTTATAATATATCTAGACCACGATAACGATCTATTTATCTTTATAATTTTTGATTATTTATTATATTCGTACCCTTTTTTGAAGATAGAAAGTTTTTACGTAAGCTTAGAGAACTCAACTCAACTCAACTTTTTTTATTCTTTATAAGCACCTAGCTTGTAAAATTCTGATTGCTTCCCTCTAGCCCAGCAGAACCTTGGTACGCCCATCTTCTTCTATACTATTTATAAATAGAAAACTTCTATAGACAACGACAAGGCTTATAGGTAAACCGAAAACACGAAACGCTTGCGCGATGTAATTGAGCACAGCGCCATCTATTGGTTCATTTCTGAATTACGTTCCCGAAGTGAAGAGAGGGCGAGCCACTAGTAGGCTGTGATAAGGGCCTTTGACCTACACAGTATAGGCTGATACTCAAATATGCGTAAAGACGCAAATGCGAATTATACGCTAATAATAGATGAGAATTCTTTGCCACCTCATTGCTCCATCAGTTTATTAGTTTTAGCCTAATTGATGAGCATACGTTTTCATTGAACGGTTTCACTAAGTGGGTGTAAGTAAATACTTCAAATGTATTTTCGGCATGAACTTGTTCTATCCTCGACCGCCGCGCCCCCTAACGCCGGAGTTGCTCAGCCAACCATTTGGGAAGTTTCCTTTGTCCAATATTAAATTGATAAGTTACGCTAATCACTTTCTGCTAGTGGAGATTAATAGCATATGGAGTTAACTAGAATTAATGATTAGGTTAAGTGAAGTCGAAGAGGTTTAAGCTCAACTCATGCTATGTGGTTAGCAAATACCGATTTAAGCCTACACCCATTTTTTTTTCTGTATTAATAACAATAGGTATTTTTATTTACAATATTCAAACATAACTGTGAGAGTGCGTTCAAGTGCGTGCACGTTTCATGAGGGGCTTGCACTCGTAATTTAGTGGTTAGTGTGCTGTATTTCGCCGAGTGAGTGAGGGTACCGGAGCCCCAATGGGAGGAGGAGGAGAAGCCCAAGGAGGCCTCCGGTGCCCTCACTCACTCGACGAAACCCAGCGCAGGCGCTGCTTCACGTCGGTCTTCTGTGAGGCCGTGGTATCACTCCGGTCGAGCCGGCCCAATCATGCCGAAGCCTGGCTCTCCCACACACAAACATTTCCGAACCTAATTAGATTCTGTACACGATTTATTTATTTGCAATACATATGACTACAGGATGACCACACGATTAAAATGTTAAACACTGCTCTGCAGACCAATAGCCAAAATATAGCAATCCATTGAGTAGAAGTGTCCGATATAAGGCACCCCGGCCTGGCGCGGCGCCAGCGGTAAATTATTCATGGCCCAACTCGCAGGTTCAATTAGCCATCCGACGAGCGCGCAGCGAACATCGCAGACTTCGCAACAAGCGTTGATGATTGATGTAACTGGGACTAAACGCGAATTATTTGATGTTAAATACATATTCGTTCTGGAGTGGAGACCGCGTCTTGGTAAACGTAGTGTAAGACGGCCTCAGGCCAGATGGAGTGACGATCGCGCAAGAGGGCTGTCTGGAGCTGGATGCGAGTAGCGGAAGATAGATCAAAGTGGCGAGCATTTGGAGAGGCCTATGTCTAGCAGTGGACTGCAACAGGTTGATGATGATGATGATGAAATACATATTAGTTACAACGCG
The DNA here is from genome assembly GCA_014851415.1 of Cnaphalocrocis medinalis. NCBI lineage: Eukaryota > Metazoa > Arthropoda > Insecta > Lepidoptera > Crambidae > Cnaphalocrocis > Cnaphalocrocis medinalis. The sequence goes on from CM026278.1 coordinate 17,532,594, forward strand.
GTCGAATCGTCAAACTATACGTACTAAAGTGTATGTATGACATAGTTTCGAAAACGGTTTCTACTTTGGGGTCAATTCGATGTAGGTACTAAGGGTGGTCTGATGTTATTGTGAAACTGAATTGAATAGAAGTAAGTTGTCAAGACAGTAGGTTAGTGACATACATAAACATTGAAACATAGCATACAATTTAGTTACCAAAATCATGTCATCGCGTCTTTGTACCGTTAGAACAATAAAATGTAATACTTGTACTCGTATAGGAAAATTAAGTATTTTACTGTTTATGTAGGTACCTAATTGTGACTTGTGCGTGACATAATAATAGGTATATAATCTCAGATAAATCTCAATGCTGCTTGCTATGAAGCATAAACTAATTACTGGGTAGCACATCTGATCCAACCGTTATAGCTCGCTACATTCCAGGAAATCATAGCATCTGGCAGAAACCGTTCAGTTTAGAGCCGTCACGCGAGCCTTTGATCGCGCCGCCGATGCGCGAGCGCCGCGGGGAGCGCAATCTGCGCGTGCGGTTAGATCTGATGCGTGTTGAGCGTTTGCAATATTACGAATGCAATGCTTTCATAAACGGTTGGCGAATATTTGAGAGATTAGAAAGCTATTAAGTATATTGGGGATTCGTGTTAGCCCTGTTAAGCACAAGAAAAAAGTTTTCCTTTGTATCAGGTAACCATTTTGGTAATGGTTTGGTCTCATTTGTTTTTCAGCCTTTTTATTTTTTGTGATTGTGTTAACCAAATTATTTTTTTATTTTATTCTGTTCTAAGATTATTATTTCGATAACACCATGATTATGCCTGATACTGAGTGACTGGAAACAAAGAACACGACGATCCGACTAAGATTCGTGTGACCAATTTAATACGAAAGGACGAGTTAGTGAATTTTCGAGACAGGGAATCAACCATTGTTCGGAATCATTATCTCAGTTAGGTATTGTAGGTATTTTTGAGACACTATGTATGTGTTTCCACACGACGTTTCTTTTACCGCTGAACTGTAAAATATGCACATAGGATTTAAAAAACCATATTATTATGTTGTCTTTGAAAAAAATAAACACAGTTAACAACTTAGAAGTTCTAACTACAAGCAAACAACCTTGAAGACATAAGTATAATTGTTATTGTTTTATTTATATTGATGATTCCAAACTATAATTTTACGACAGACACCGTGTATTTGAAAGCGTCATGGGGTTTTAATGGCCTTTTCAATCAAATAACGTTTATCGTCCAAATCTACAACTACAACAAGCGTCCATTCCAATCACTTTCCCCGACTTTATTATTCGATCAATAAAGTTCATTATCACACCACTTCACTTTGAAGCAAAATTTTAAAAAGCCCATTATTCTTTTACAAAAGCAGCAAATCCGAACTAAACATTTTCGAGCTAATTTAGAACCTAATCTGACAGTTTCTTTTGATAAATGAAAGTGAAGGCAACTTCTTTAAAAGAAACACTTAGTCGTAGACACCTGAATGGCAGAGAGCTATTGGAGCTCTCGTAAATACGGCGCGAGGTTCATTAGAGGGACTTTTGTTCGCGCGAAAACAAATAGTGAAGATGACACCGGCGGTTTTGAGCCAGTGATAAAAACCCTTGTCCCTTTAGTAATAAGGTGTAAGTTCGTTTTGGGGCGAGTGAGGGCAGACAATAGTTCGGGAAAAACCTGGATGTAATAGTCTATTTTGTGGCCGCTATTAAGGTTTGGTGTTAAATTAGCTTCGCGTTTTGGGGAGGCGTTTTCTCTATTATCTGTTACTTACTCGTACAGTACAATAATAGCTGCTATTATGACCTGACATTTGATAACCAAGCTAGATATAAGTACTACATTTCTGTTTCTGTACTCAAGTTAATTCGTATTTTACTAGGCATGATTGTTTTAATCGCTTTCAAATTGCAAAAACAACTATTCTGTAGTGGGTTTGTGAATAATTATGAATTTACTTTAATATTTATCATATAACAGATGGATCACGTGATGGTGAGCCTTTGCCGTCAGCCCTGGCACACTCTAGTGGAGTCACAAATGCACTGCCAACCTGCTCATTAAAATACCGATGTCTTATTGACTTTTAAAGGGCCCGGAGTGATACCACGGCCTAGCACACTGTTCATCAAAACCGGTGTGGAGTAGAGCCTGTGCTGTGTTTTGCCCAGTAAGTGAGGGTACTAAAACCCAGTTGACAATTAACTTGCAATTCCAATGGTGTTTCGAATGTCAGACGTTCGTGAGCGGCGCCTGCTATGACTTACCAGCTGATCCGCCTGCTCGTCTGCTACTTATCACATGTAAAAAATTGAACGTTTGAAAACTTGCTAATAACGTTATTCAATTGTCCATTTGAAGTCCACACTCAGTGTGAACTCAAACCCCCTTGTTGCCGCATACTGAACACCCCCTACCGCAAACACAGCTCGTTGAACGCGACCGCTGATTATGTAGCTGGTAAAACTATGGAGTGCTAATATCGACAATTGTCCCGTCAGAAACGAGGCGCCACCAATAAGCAGCGTTCCTATTGTAGTTCTAGCAACAAATATGACGAGCCTTCCATACGATGGTAGACCTCATTGTAACATTTAAGGGGTCAAGAATAACTTATTCTTGTGTTTCTAGCGTAAAAAAATATTCATCATCCATACATTGTTTCAACCCCTATTTTACCATCTTAGGGGTCAATTGAATAAAATGCTAAAAAATATAAATTTTGATTATTGTAGTATCTAATGTGGAGAATTTATTTTTCATACGGCTTAACTTCCAATTCACCGCAAGGGGTTATTCTATCACGTGCAGATTTTGTCAGAAGCCAAAACATTTTTATTTGTTCTAAGTAACTCCAAAATTGTGCAGAATTTCGTAGACAATGTTTGAAGCTTTTTTAACTTAAACTACTAAATATGAAACTAGTAAAACCATAGAACGCTTGTAGCGACCACTATCACCTGAATAAATGCCTATCTGATTAGAATCTTCTAACTAAAATTCAGCATTCTAAACCAGCGGTCGATGTTTTGACATTCATAAGTGTTTTTTAAGGACCAAAATTGAATAAAGATTTTTCTATTCTACTTCCAGCGATAATTACACAGAGGCTGTCGCTATTCGGATCCTTATTAATCGCAGGTACTGGAGCATTAACTTGGCGCTGTTAGAGTTAATTAACGGCCTCTCAGAAGCCTATTTATTCTCGTGGAAACTCGTCACGGGCATTTTTCTTTACGCAAATCTTTCCTTGACTTCGTAAGTTGGATAAATAACTTTTGGAGTTCTCGCGCGGGTGTCGAGTTGAGAACTGCAGTTTGAAGGACTGGTGAAATATTTCTGGCTGTTCCAGATGTTAGTTGTAAAGAGGTTGGTTATTGCTTTTCCCGATCTTTTTGCTGCAGATATCGCTTTACTACGAAATATTTATTCAGTGATTCCCCAAATATCTTTAATGGCACAGATTTGGATAAAAGCAACCTTTTTCAAGGAAAAACGTTTTCACAACGCTCTGTACAGCTATAAAATCTTTCTACTTGGTGGTAGAAAGCTAATTGCAGCAAAAAAAGTCAGAGATACTAAAACCGAATATTTATAAGTTGATCTGATATTATTGGTCGTAGAATAAACATTGGACTTTGCGCAACTCATAAACTGATTTGAAATTCAGAAGAAATATTTCTAATTACATTATAATTTACCAGCTTTTCACGTTTCCCGCTCGAGCTAAATGCGTTATCCCATAGAAATAGAACGATTCTAAAAATGTTGTCCATGTTACATTATTGTTCTACAGCGCACACCTACACTGGACCTGGGGTTGAAGCAATACTGAACAGTCAGTCCAGCTAGCGGTTTCATTTTGCAGCTAGCTCCACATTTCCAACGAAACGCCAGGACAATGCGAAACATTCTGGGATCGCCGGCGAAAGCCAAGACGCAAATGCTACACGAAATCTCGACGTTAATTTGAATACAGAATCCCTTGAAATTCACAGATTACGGGCCATTTGCATTAGTAAAAGTGTAGGTAAAAACTTCCTTTTAGCGAAATTGGGAAGAGAGCTAAATGTTAAGAAGTCTGCTTATCTGATATTAAACGTGACCTCATTTCACTTATCAACGGTCTAACGTCGGTTTTTAGAATTTCAGAATATCTTAAAGCGATAGTGACTAGATGTTCACTTCTTGATATTTTTTTTGGACAGGGAGTAGGTAGATACATAATGAGGACGGGGATTACAATATGTAATGAATACATAAATTCACACAACATCTCATACATTGACCTAATTCCGCTAGCTTGAGCACTTGGCTTACAGGATATGTGACAACTAAGGATCACAATTACAATACTAAAATACTGTACTATTATTACACCCAGACACTAAACTAACAAAAGTGTTCATTATACGAACGTTTGTCCAGGGGATCCAACGACCTTTGACGTATGAGGCAGGGTCACTACCAAATGCGCCAGTCAGCAGTAATTATTCCTAAAGGGAATAGAGAGTGCACTTGCGTCTGCGCACACACTTGTGCACTATAAATGTCCAGCTTAGATGACTGCTCTGGTTGTTCCGCCATAGCCGAATTTCGGATCATCATCATTATCATCATCAGCAACCCACACTCGTCCACTGCTGGACATAGGTCTCCCCCAATGTATGCCACTTCTCCTGATTTTCGGCCACTCTCATCCAGCCCACTCCAGCCAGCCTCGACTGCCTGCGACAAGATGAGAATATCATGATGAATTTTGGATAGAAGGACATTAGGAAAGGCAAGCCGTACTTTCGCGTAAGTCACATTTCCCATGTGTCTCCCCACATATCGTGATCCGAAGCATACTCTTGCACAATTAAGCGCTCCCGACGCCGCGGAGGTAGAACATTGCAGTTGATTACACCGGCAACAAATGGATCGCAGTTAGCTCGCGGTCTTGCGGCGACAGCGATCGAGGGGCGCTATAACGAACCGGCTGATTAATCGCTTGTTTTGAGTAACTTTCCAAGAAGGAGTTGAGTGGAAATGCTCGTTGATGGATGGGAAGAAACAGATGCGTGTTATTCCGACCAATTGAATGTGGAGGCTTAGTACAACATGTGGAGTCGGGGACACCTCTCCGGGGCGATAGCTTTGGCACGCAGTTATTACAGAAACCCGGCGTAATGCAGCACCTGCTCTGTTTTTGTTTGATATAAAGAGAATTTCAATCTAATAACGGCCTGGCTGTGCTGATGGTAAGTGCCGCTGCTTATGGATATCTGCTATACTCGAAGCCACAAAGATGCTCTAAAGGAAGGAATAAGCTATTTTCTTGAATTCAACTCAGCTGTATCTGTTCGGAACACCATCACTGGACCACCAGACCAAAGCTAAATAGTTTTTTTTTACGAAGTAAGAAGGCAATGAAAACATGCGGAATGGTAGGTGATTACCCTTGCCCATGGACATCAGCTACGTCAGAAGGAGGACGGATGCGTTGCAGGCCTTTTAGGAATGTTTAGTTTGTGCCATAAAGATTTCAATGTCGTACTGACCATGTCCTTTACACAAAGGTACTTGTAACACGGAAATAGCTCATACATTGAGAACTTCCAACGACCTGTCCGCTCCCTTAAATCAGGGCACACAAATTGCTTCCCTTTCAGAGTAACGCGGATGAAGTGACATTTTTCGCAAACATTAAGGTCGGGAACACCCTTTGTCCTCATAAAATCATAGCTCAAGCATGATAGATGGAGAGCTTATCTCGCCGCAGGCTCCGTAATGACTGCAGCGCCCCAGCACTTAATTTATGGAAAATATCACTGTGAAAATAATAATAAACAAAAGAAAGGAAGGGCCGTAAACGGCGGAAAGAGACAGAGTGCTATAAGCCGGTAACCTGCTTGCCGGATATTTTGGATATAAATTACTTGACAACAAATTTATAAGATTTTATTCATGTAATTTTATGACGACCAACATAAATAAAATTTAAGATTGTCTAAAAATGCAAAGCCTTGAAAATTGCTAGACAATTATGAGTAAGTGATTTTGAGAAAGGATATTCTTCTCTTGAAGGTGATAACCATAGGAGTTCTCAAGAATTTTGGGGGGTAAAGCTGAGCGCGTCCGTGGGCTTTAGCTCTAGATACCCACACGTGCCCCCTGGGTAGCGCCAAATGCTCAGCACTTTTTGTCCGTGGGAGAGCCACGCTTCGGCACGAATGGGCTGGCTCGACCGGAGAGATACCACGGCCTCAAAGAAGACCGGCGTTAAGCAGCGCTTGTGCTGTGTTTCGCCGAGTGAGTGAGATCACCGGAAGCCCAAACCCCCCTCCCCCCTATGGCACAGTTGAAAACCAAGAAGTTACCCCAGGAGGGTACCAACTGCGCCAGCGTTGGAGAATCCCTCTCTGGACGTCCACGCTCAGTACAATCTGCGCCTGAGCTTGGACGCCCAGGCTGCCCTTCGTATTCTGGGGGGGGCAAAACTGTGTCCACTAATGTTGGGGCTAAGAGCAAGAACACCAAGGCACCCCCTGCCACACTAGATGTGGACTTTTGTAACATAAGGGGCCTACATTCCAACCTGAATGCTGTACACCACCATTTAGAGACAGCAAAGCCGGCTATGCTCTTTCTGACTGAGACGCAGATATCGTCTCCAGCGGACACGTCCTACCTTACCTACCCTGGGTATGGATTAGAACATTCCTTTTTACCTAGGGCTGGAGTGTGTGTGTACGTCAGAGACGATATCAGCTCTCGTCGCCTCAGCAATCTTGAAGGTCGGGACCTATCTATTTTATGGCTCCGTGTAGACAGCGACGACCACCCTCGCGTTTATGCGTGCCTTTACAGGTCCCATAGCGGTGACACCGAAACTGACCGACTCTTTGAGCGCATCCAGATGGCTTCGGACATTGTGCAGCAGCAGATCCCTTCTGCGGAAATCATTCTCCTTGGCGATTTTAATGCCCACCACGCCGACTGGCTCATGTCCAGTAAAACTGATTACGCAGGTCGATCTGTTCACGACTTCGCTCTTGCAAATGGACTGACACAACTGGTTACCACGCCCACACGAATCCCAGATGTGGACGGCCATGCTCCTTCACTGTTGGACCTTCTGCTGACCTCTCACTCGGACGGCTACAACGTTTCCGTTGTTGCTCCTCTGGGCTCCTCGGACCATTGCCTTGTCCGTAGTAAAGTGCCACTCACAGACTTGGCTCGACCGCGGAAAGCACGCGGGCGCCGTGTATGGCACTATAGGTCAGCAGATTGGGATGGAATGCGGTCTTTTTTTGCATCCTACCCTTGGAGGCAGGTGTGCTTCTTGCCGGATGATCCCAGCGTCGTTGCTGACTCTGTTACCGATGTGGTGTTGCAGGGAATGGAACTTTTCATTCCGTCTTCTGTGGTTCCTATCGGTGGCAGATTTCGGCCCTGGTTTGGTTCATCTTCCAGAAAAGCTTCTCGTAAGAAGCAGGAAGCTTACCAAGCCTGGGCTGATGCGGTGGCGACGGGGGATGAAAAATACCAGCGCCCTCAAAAAGAAGTACAACTTCGCCTCCAGGTCCCTCAAAAGAGACATTGCAAGAGCGAAGTCGGTGCACATCGGTAGAATCGGCGAGAGACTTGAACGTCTTCCTTCGGGAACACGTGCGTTCTGGTCTCTCGCCAAAGCTATCGAAGGTAATTTCTGCATGCCGTCTTTTCCTCCTTTGCGCACGGGAAATGATTCGTTAGCCCATGGCGCAAAAGAGAAAGCCGACTTTCTGGGCAAACTCTTTGCGTCCAACTCGACTTTAGATGATGGGGGCCAGGTACCACCGAGCATACCGCAGTGCGATGGGTGTATGCCCGACATCCGCTTCCACCAACGCTCGGTGCGTTTAGCCCTCATGTCTCTAGACGTTCACAAGTCGAGTGGGCCCGATAGAATCCCACCCATTGTGCTAAAGATGTGCGCTCCGGAGTTGGCACCGGTACTCACGCGACTCTTTCGGCTTTCCTACTCTTCTGGCGTTGTCCCGACGTCCTGGAAGACGGCCTTAGTCCACCCGATCCCCAAGAAAGGCGACCGCTCAGATCCGTCCAATTATAGACCGATAGCCATAACCTCCCTTTTCTCAAAAGTTATGGAATCCATAATTAACAGCCAGCTCCTTCGGTATCTCGAGGGTCAGGAGTTGCTTAGCGACCGACAGTACGGCTTCCGCCAGGGTCGGTCAGCTGGTGATTTGCTGACTTTCCTGACTCACCGTTGGGCACAGGCGATTGAGAGTAAGGGAGAGGCATTGGCGGTTAGTCTGGACATTGCGAAGGCCTTTGATCGGGTCTGGCACAAGGCGCTTCTCGCGAAGCTTCCTTCCTATGGGCTTCCCGAGAAATTATGCGAATGGGTCTCTAGCTTTTTGGAACATAGAAGCATCAAGGTCTTAGTTGACGGTGAATGCTCCGACACTATGTCCATAAATGCTGGAGTCCCGCAAGGCTGTGTGCTATCGCCCACACTGTTCCTTCTTCATATCAATGATATTTTGCATAAACGCGATATTCATTGCTATGCGGATGACAGTACGGGCGATGCGTTTTACAACGGCTGCGCTAACATTTCTCGGGAAAACGTCATCGAGAGCCGAAACAAACTTGTGTCTGAGATGGAAGCATGTTTGAACGAAATCTCAGATTGGGGTAGACTTAACTTGGTCCGATTCAACCCCAGCAAAACACAAGTTTGTGCGTTCACCGCAAAAAAGATTCCTTGGGTCGCATTTCCTAATTTTGAGAGCACCCCCTTAAATGCCTCAGCCACTATTGGTATACTTGGTATCGACATATCGAGCGAAGTCCAATTCCGGGACCATCTAGAGGGCAAGGCTAAATTAGCCTCAAAGAAGCTTGGCGTGCTAAATAGATCGAGACGGTACTTCACTCCGGCTCATCGCCTTCAGCTATATAAGGCGCAAGTCCGGCCGCATATGGAGTACTGCTCTCATCTTTGGGCAGGAGCACCTGCGTACCAGCTTCTTCCTCTAGACCGGATCCAGCGGAGAGCGTCTCGAATCGTCGATTGCCGGGATATCACTAGTCGGCTTGACCCCTTGGCGCTGCGGAGAGATGTTGCGTCTTTGTGCATTCTCTATCGCTTATACCATGGGGAGTGCTCCGAGGAATTGTTCGGTTTGATTCCTGCCGCCTCGTTTCGACATCGTTCCACGCGGCAGCAGTTCCATCCATTTCATCTGGATGGCTGGCAGTCCACTACTGTGCGCTTTGCCAGGAACTTTCTGCCGCGTACGACAAAAATATGGAACGAACTGCCACCTGCGGTATTTCCGGACCACTACGACCTACAAACCTTCAAGAAAAGGGCATATCTCGCTCTAAAAGGCCGGCAGCGCACCTGTGAAGCCCCTGGAGTTGCAGGTGTTCATGGGCGACGGTAATCGCTTAACATCAGGTGATCCGTATGCTCGTCTGCCCCCTATCCTATAAAAAAAAAAAAAAAAAAAAAAAAAGAATACAACGTTATTATTATTTTTCTTCTTTTATTATGGCTATATACGATGTATCTATGTAGGTACATTTACATCCTTTAACCATGTCTTCTACTAAGTATTGAACATAATTTTGTTTTATGAGTGTTGGAAAAAATTTTAAACTATTCAAACAGTCAATCAAGTGACTTGTTCATTTTGTATGGGGAGTCGAAACAATTTTCGACCAATTTCTAAAGAACGATAGAACAAATGGTCAGAATGGTTGGTAGAGAGTTAGAGACGTGGTTAAAAGGATTTCATGTTAACAGTCACATATACACCCTGTATCATTAATTACAAATGAATTTTCATTGGCGATTTTAATGCCCACCACGCCGACTGGCTCATGTCCAGTAAAACTGATTACGCAGGTCGATCTGTTCACGACTTCGCTCTTGCAAATGGACTGACACAACTGGTTACCACGCCCACACGAATCCCAGATGTGGACGGCCATGCTCCTCACGTTGGACCTTCTGCTGACCTCTCACTCGGAGGCTACAACCGTTTCCGTTGTTGCTCCTACTGGGCTCCTCGGACCATTGCCTTGTCCGTAGTAAAGTGCACTCACAGACTTGGCTCGACCGCGGAAAGCACGCGGGCGCCGTTGTATGGCACTATAGGTCAGCAGATTGGGATGGAATGCGGTCTTTTTTTTGCATCCTACCCTTGGAGGCAGGTGTGCTTCTTGCCGGATGATCCCAGCGTCGTTGCTGACTCTGTTACCGATGTGGTGTTGCAGGGAATGGAACTTTTCATTCCGTCTTCTGTGGTTCTACTACGGTGGCAGATTTCGGCCCTGGTTTGGTTCATCTCCAGAAAAGCTTCTCGTAAGAAGCAGGAAGCTTACCAAGCCTGGGCTGATGCGGTGGCGACGGGGGATGAAAATTCCAGCGCCCTCAAAAAGAAAGTACAACTTCGCCTCCAGGTCCCTCAAAAGAGACATTGCAAAGAGCGAAAGTCGGTGCACATCGGCAGAATCGGCGAGAGACTTGAACGTCTTCCTTCGGGAACACGTGCGTTCTGGTCTCTCGCCAAAGCTATCGAAGGTAATTTCTGCATGCCGTCTTTTCCTCCTTTGCGCACGGGAAATGATTCGTTAGCCCATGGCGCAAAGAGAAAGCCGACTTTCTGGGCAAACTCTTTGCGTCCAACTCGACTTTAGATGATGGGGCCAGGTACCACCGAGCATACCGCAGTGCGATGGGTGTATGCCCGACATCCGCTTCCACCAACGCTCGGTGCGTTTAGCCCTCATGTCTCTAGACGTTCACAAGTCGAGTGGGCCCGATAGAATCCCACCCATTGTGCTAAAGATGTGCGCTCCGGAGTTTGGCACCGGTACTCACGCGACCTCTTTCGGCTTTCCTACTCTTCTGGCGTTGTCCCGACGTCCTGGAAGACGGCCTTAGTCCACCCGATCCCCAAGAAAGGCGACCGCCTCAGATCCGTCCAATTATAGACCGATAGCCATAACCTCCCTTTTCTCAAAAGTTATGGAATCCATAATTACACAGCCAGCTCCTTCGGTATCTCGAGGGTCAGGAGTTGCTTAGCGACCGACAGTACGGCTTCCGCCAGGGTCGGTCAGCTGGTGATTTGCTGACTTTCCTGACTCACCGTTGGGCACAGGCGATTGAGAGTAAGGGAGAGGCATTGGCGGTTAGTCTGGACATTGCGAAGGCCTTTGATCGGGTCTGGCACAAGGCGCTTCTCGCGAAGCTTCCTTCCTATGGGCTTCCCGAGAAATTATGCGAATGGGTCTCTAGCTTTTTGGAACATAGAAGCATCAAGGTCTTAGTTGACGGTGAATGCTCCGACACTATGTCCATAAATGCTGGAGTCCCGCCAAGGCTGTGTGCTATCGCCCACACTGTTCCTTCTTCATATCAATGATATTTTGCATAAACGCGAGTATTCATTGCTATGCGGATGACAGTACGGGCGATGCGTTTTACAACGGCTGCGCTAACATTTCTCGGGAAAACGTCATCGAGAGCCGAAACAAACTTGTGTCTGAGATGGAAGCATGTTTGAACGAAATCTCAGATTGGGGTAGACTTAACTTGGTCCGATTCAACCCCAGCAAAACACAAGTTTGTGCGTTCACCGCAAAAAAGATTCCTTGGGTCGCATTCCTAATTTTGAGAGCACCCCTTAATGCCTCAGCCACTATTGGTATACTTGGTATCGACATATCGAGCGAAGTCCAATTCCGGGACCATCTAGAGGGCAAGGCTAAATTAGCCTCAAAGAAGCTTGGCGTGCTAAATAGATCGAGACGGTACTTCACTCCGGCTCATCGCCTTCAGCTATATAAGGCGCAAGTCCGGCCGCATATGGAGTACTGCTCTCATCTTTGGGCAGGAGCACCTGCGTACCAGCTTCTTCCTCTAGACCGGATCCAGCGGAGAGCGTCTCGAATCGTCGATTGCAGGGATATCACTAGGTCGGCTTGACCCCTTGGCGCTGCGGAGAGATGTTGCGTCTTTGTGCATTCTCTATCGCTTATACCATGGGGAGTGCTCCGAGGAATTGTTCGGTTTGATTCCTGCCGCCTCGTTTCGACATCGTTCCACGCGGCAGCAGTTCCATCCATTTCATCTGGATGGCTGGCAGTCCACTACTGTGCGCTTTGCCAGGAACTTTCTGCCGCGTACGACAAAAATATGGAACGAACTGCCACCTGCGGTATTTCCGGACCACTACGACCTACAAACCTTCAAGAAAAGGGCATATCTCGCTCTAAAAGGCCGGCAGCGCACCTGTGAAGCCCCTGGAGTTGCAGGTGTTCATGGGCGACGGTAATCGCTTAACATCAGGTGATCCGTATGCTCGTCTGCCCCCTATCCTATAAAAAAAAAAAAAAAAAAAAAAAAAGAATATAACGTTATTATTATTTTTCTTCTTTTATTATGGCTATATACGATGTATCTATGTAGGTACATTTACATCCCTTTAACCATGTCTTCTACTAAGTATTCTGAACATAATTTTGTTTTATGAGTTTTGGAAAAAATTTTAAACTATTCAAACAGTCAATCAAGTGACTTGTTCATTTTGTATGGGGAGTCGAAACAATTTTCGACCAATTTCTAAAGAACGATAGAACAAATGTTGTTCAGAATGGTTGGTAGAGAGTTAGAGACGTGGTTAAAAGGATTTCATGTTCACAGTCACATAATACACCCTGTATCATTAATTACAAATGAATTTTCATTGTTATATTAATACGGTTCTCATTCACTCATTTGGATACAAATCCGTCACTTTCACAGGACAGAACACGTGAGTTACAACAATAAAATTCAAGGGCTCCTCGACGAAGTTACTCGTGGACGGCTGACATTTTCGAGGAGGGAGGGCGTCTTGTCGGGGTACGGAGCGTACAGAGGAGCTTGTTTGGAGGCTGTGAGGAAATTATCGCTGACAAACAAGCGGCCTCCTTGAACGTGTGTCTCGCTCGAGAGACGGGCGTGAACGAGCGGGGATCAACGTCAACACGTCTGCCAAATAAATAAAGTTCAACTTTTTATGAAAAAATACCTGTGTTATACCGTGGGACAGCCACGTTACAGCATGAACGGGTGAACCATGGCGTCACAGGAGACCGGTGTGAAGCAGCACCTGCGCTGTGTTTCGTCGAGTAAGTGAGGGTACAGGAGGTCGAAATGGGGAAAGTGAGGTAAAGGTTGGCAGCCCACTTGTAAAATAAAATAAAAAAAAAATGCGCCAGACAATCACACCAATCAACCTGGTCTCAAACTAGGGCAACCCCTGTACTATGAGTACCAGATGACGATAATCTGGGGGCGTAAACCCAGAACACCCAGACCCAAGACAACTTAGAAAATGTAGTTTCCTAAAATTGACTTGACCGGGAATCGAACCCGGGACCTTTCGCGCTTCGGGCGAACACCTTAGTCCACTGCGCCATCGAGGCCGTCACTCTTGACGTCGTCTTGTGACTCTACTGGTATTGCAGGTGTCTATGAGCGGTGGCAATCGTTTACCATCGTGATCCGTCTGCTCGTCTGCCACCTATTACATGAAAGTAAGTAGCAGTAATATCCTCCAACTGATTCTACGACGACAAATTTCATTGATCTTATTAATAGTGCTCATGCCTTTGCGCATATGCAAGTCTGATCTCTACTCCCTTAACTAGGATAATTCAGTGGGACTCCATAATCAGAGGTACAGTCGGACACACATCAAGCTACCACAACCTGTCAAATTTCGTCAATTGAAATTCAACCTAATGTGTACGTCAGTAAGATGAGAGTCGATGAAGAAATCTGTCAATTTTGTATACTTTGATGTGTGGCTGTACGTACAATGTTGGTGTCGGACGCCCGGGGTGGAAAACTATAATGAAGCCAAATTTTTGCTGCCCCTTAAAAAGTGCGACATTGGTTTATCAATACTTTTAATGAGAAACAATGTTGCAAACACATAATTTATCGTAGGAATTTTAAACAAATTTATATTACTTAAAATATAGTATATCTCTATTATTTCATCTATGTTATGTATGTATTGGAAATTTACATGATAACTACGATTTTAACCATGGAAAATTGAAATTAAATCGGCATTCTAGCTCATTATCAGTCGTTGCAGGATTCATTAAGCAGTAATGAGTATGGAAATTCCAAAGTTTCAACTTTATTGTTAAAATATTATTAATGGACAATATTGTATTATTCATCACTAGCCGGTTGAAGGTAGGTACTCTAATTAATGCCATAAATTAATATTCGTACTTTTAGAACTTAAATTATAGATATTTACAGTAAATGAATATATTTTTAAGTCTAATCATCCATCCTATTGAATCCGCTAAATGTAGATTCAATAAATAGGTAAAATAATACTTCACTTATACTAAGAGAACAATTTCATGTTTGCTGTCTAAACTATAATCAGGCAGAAACAAAAATGAGAAAGGACTAAAAATAACAAATTCCAGTAAACATTAAGTATCTATATAAATTTAAAATGGTGTTATTAATGGATAAAATAAAATAAAAAAGACTATCAGCCTATAAGTATACTGTCCCACTGCAGGGCAAATGCCTCCATCATAGAAATCAAGTCATCGCTACTATGATGGGATTTTAATGAAAATAAGTACAGTTTTTATGTGAAAGAAAAACATACGAGTACATATACAAAATTTCGCGTTTAGTAGAATGTTATGATTGTATCAATATATAATGATTATTATTTGTTAACACTTTATTAACAAAGATATTAATTTCATTTCAACCACGGACACTCACACAACAAAATAAGTATTTATTTAGCATACAACAATTTGACTCTTGTTATTTCACTTAACTCACGGGGCTTTACCCGAGTTTTACGTATTTACCTACTTTGTTCTTTTTATTCCCTGTGTTCCAACTTCATCAACAATGTTGAACCTATTACCCCTTGAACAGCAGACAGGCAACAACGTTGCCGCCTGAGAGGAAACCACAAATCCTGTTTAGGCTGTTTACAGACACGCGTGTTTTTATAAGTGGTGAGTATTATTAATTCGTAGAGTTAACGTTAGACGCAAGCGATCGTATTTCAATCAAACACAAATACAGTCACTTGCGTTTTCGTTAAAATCAGAGAAGGAAGCGACATGAGTAAGTGCTCTGAGCGATTTGCTCTACTCTTATATCATCATCATCATTTCAGCCAATAGACTTCCACCGCTGGACAAAGGTCTCCCCCACTGTTTTCAACACAGCGGTCTGTATTGAAAGACCGGTGTCTTGTCTCGCCCGCATCCAAAGAATTCTCGTGACCCTCACCATCGTCAGTCCACCTTGTGGCAAGGCTTTCATGGCTAATGAAATGATGATACACCAGCGTAACATAACTGGAGAGGGATGGCCGCAGAATCAATAGCTTAATGGTGCTTTCTAAATCACGGAGATACAAAAATGCCAACTTCTTGCCTGGCCTAACACTGACAAAGTTTTGGCCGAACTAAGACCCGAAACGGGGTCGGCTGATTTCGTCGCCTGTGACCTAAAAAGGGCTGGCTATTGCACTAACGAGACAGGCTCCAAGCTTAATCGCCAACCTGAAAAGGGCCTTAGACTGCCAAAATGTACAACGCCAAATTCCGTGGGCCCAGGTAGACAGTTTGTCGTCTCGCGGGGAAATTGAAAAAGTTGCGATTGTTTACAACGCGTTGGTTAACCGGGGAAGTTTTTCAATTATATTCGAGATCCGGGCGGGTGGGCGCGGTGCAGCGCGCAGCGCACCAGTAACGTATTCATTGGGACGGCAAATTGCCCGGTGGTGCACTCGCCCGCGTGCCAGGGACGGAATCAGTCGCGGAATTGAGTTCTGAGATTGCTAGGCTTTTTGCGGGTCGGTGAATGGCTTGTGTTGGCCTTTTTGTTTTGAAATGGGTTGCCGGTTGACCTCAATTTTGTCAGATCACACATCCTTGAGAATTTAAATAGAAACTGCACTCTCCACTCACGTTATGGTTATTCAAAATCTAACTTTCGTGGCAGTCCTTTATTTCCAATAATTTTGCAATAGCATGTATCAAAACAAGAGGCTGAGAAGTCACCTGTCTCATTTATATTATAATAATGTTATATAAGTAATAATAAGTGTAACCTAAGCATTGTTATATAGGACTGACATGTACTTTTTATAAAAGTTATTTTAAATAAAGAGAAAAAAATCTTAAATAACGTTTATAATTGTATTAATTATGGAAAAATCCTTCCATATAATCAGTATAATAACCGTATACGAAGTATAATCAGTATAAAAAAATAAAATAAATAATAATAATAAATCTGTTATTGGCTGTAAGTAGTATACTTATATACATTTTAAATTGTAAAATTTAAGAGCTGTAGATTTTGAAAAAAATAAATAAATAAATAATAATAAAAACATCGTATACGGTTGCCATCGTTTAACTTTTGTTCCGATACGATATAAACTTTAAAATAAATGATGGTAGATGACATGTCTGAATGCGGACCTGTGGTGTGCGTAATGTATCACCCCCAATAGAAGTTCTGTTTGTGATTGCTCCACGAGTCTGTTCAGATCGCCGGCCGCAGAGCAAACTTGTTTATTTGCGAAAAGCAATGATTATTTTCTATCTCACCTATCTAACTGTGATTTTTTGCTAAGCCAGGTATGAATTCAACGAATACTTTGTATTGGACTCACTTGGGATTGTGGTCAACTGAGCCCAAGACAAATCACAAACATTATTGACTAAAACGATCGGATTGGTGTTAGATGGCCGAAAACCAACCGGATTAGAAAGGTATATTGGATTATTTTAAATCGGACACTGATAATGATATAGGTACGTAAATGAAGGATAGGTGAATTGAAGAAAAAGTCAAGAACTTTGAGTTTTAAGTTCACTTGGACGTGGAACTGTGGTTGTTTTAAATTTGGCACAGTCATATTGAAGGCTTCTAAACCTTGACCTGCTAACTCTAACGTAACACCAATGGATAAAGTCGCGTGTCAGTAACGACATGCATGTTCGTTTTACACCCACTATACCCCATATAACTTAGAGATGTACCAGCTCGGTATGAATGACTCGAGTTGACTTTACTTAATTATGCTATGTCCCTAAGATAGGGCACAGGGCGTCCGCAGAAAGTCGCCATCCCGAACGGGCGTAAGCTTTTCACTTGACTTTGCTTCAAGTGAGTCCTATTATCTGAATGACTCGAGTTACTTCCAGACAAATGTCTGTGATGAGGTAAACTGATTGCTGTCGTAATAAGTAGGTAAGTTTATTGCTTTTTCTTGAAATGTTTATTGACTGCGTTAATTAAAATGTCACCTCAGAAGTTAATTAAATACGAGGCAACCAAAATGAACTCATACTCGTAATGATTTCAAATTAACATAAGTTTAAAGAGGTTTTCGTCCACCGTCGGGTAAATTCATGAAGCTAATTTAGCAGTTGGTAAAAATAACTTTAACCGTGGGTGAGACACGCTTCATCATGAATGGGCCATCTGGACCGGAGTAATACCATGATCTCATAGAAGACCGGCGTGAAGCACCGCGCCTACGCTTTATTTTATCGAGTGAGGGTACCGGAGGGCCAATTGGGGGAAAGGTTAAAAGGTCAAAGGTTAACAGCGCAGTTGTGACTCTACTAGAGTCGCAGGTGTCTATGGGCAGCAGCAATCACTTATCATCGAGTGATCCGCCTACTCGTCTGCTACCTATCACATTTAAAAAATGTAACTCAACATGTGGTGTTGACGTATCTATATAATGCAAGTAGATATAACTCGAGTTATTTACACCAGACATCACTAAACCTTTTGTAGAAAATGGTGGTTGTGAGGCGGGGTTTGTGGCTTGATTGTTCGATTTGGTGTCGTTTAGCGCTTGTTTATGGCCTACCGTGTACACACATAAAACATCCCTTATTCTTTCCTATGGGGTAGGGAAATATTGGCAAATTGTCGCTTTATGCTGGCGTTTTTAGGTAAGTTGGTTGTTGCTCAGATTTTTTCATGGAACACTTGTGAGTTGTGGCTCCACTGGTGTTGCAGGTGTCTATTGAAGCGTTTAGATTAGCACAAAGTTTAAGGAACGTGAATCTTTTTCCCTCTCGACATTTGAGAAGTAACTTTCATGAGTCTAAGATCCTAACCCACCTCATCTGAGATCACAAAAAATCCAGATATCGAAGTTTATTTATTTATTTTATGCAATGGGAGGCAGACGAGCAGACGGATCACCTGATGGTAAGTGTTTGCCGCCGCCCATAGACACCTGCAACTCCAGTAGAGACACAAATGCGCTGTCCAGCTGTTACCCCCTTTCCCCCAAATTGGGCCTCCGGTACCCTCACTCACTCGACGAAATACAGCGCAGGCGCTGCTTCACTCCGGTCTCCGTGCGGCCGTGACATGTCTCCTGTCAAGCCGGCCCATTCATGCCGAAGCTTGGCTCTCCCACAGTTTCGCACAAGTGCAGTATTTTTAATACACAATATTAGGTATATGGTTTATATGGTTGAGATTTAGAAACTATCAGCGCCCGCCAGTCACCGTCTAACATAATCTTCATACGCAACTTCGGGGATATCTCAAACTAATCTAGGAGCACACTGATGTAACATGCACAAATTACACAGACAAGTCCTAAGACAAGCAATAAGCATGCAGACTGCAGGCGGCGGACGAGCATCCCCAGGGTTCCTCGGCTCCACCACACTGCGGGTGTAGCCAGCGACTCGACTTTAAAGGTCAACCACCTGCCGCCACAGACAACACAACAGGCAGTAACTAGAGTGAATTTGGCATGTTAGTTCAGTGGATAAAAATGCACTTTTCATAGGGTCGTGGTTTGAATCCGGGCATGTACCTCAGGATTATTATCTATGTTATGGTCGTAGGGCCCACAAGCCTTTTAAAATCCGAAGACAATTGATTTTTCTATTGTCTGCTGTCGCGGGCCTTAGGAGCTTATGACTTAGGGAGAGACGAGCGATACTCTTTCTAATGGGCCGGCAACGCATTAGCGACTCATCTGATCTAGCAGATGATCATGAACCGTTCGTGTACTCATTTTTTGAAGCTAAAGGCAACAAACGAGCAAACGGATCACAGGTAAGTGACCCGTTTACCCGTTTGCTCGTTTGTAGCCTTTTTAGGGTTCCGTAGCCAAAATGGCAAAAACGGAACCCTTATAGTTTCGTCATGTCCGTCTGTCCGTCTGTCGTCTGTCCGTCTGTCCGTCTGTCACAGCCGATTTACTCGGAAACTATAAGTACTACAGTGATGAAATTTGATGGGAATATGTGTTGTATGAACCGCTACAAAAATATGACACTAAATAGGTAAAAAAAGAATTGGGGGTGGGGCCCCCCATACATGTAACTGAGGGATGAAATTTTTTTTTTTCGATGTACATACCCGTGTAGGTTTCAATGGAAAGGTCTTTTAAAATGATATAAAGTTTTCTAAAAACATTTTTCTTAAAGTGAACGGTTTTTTGAGATATCAGCTCTCAAAGTCGTAAAAAAGTATGTCCCCCCCCCCTCTATTTTTATAACTACGGGGTATAAAATTCTAAAAAAAATAGAGGTGATGCATGCTAATTAACTCTTTCAACGATTTTTGGTTTGATCAAAGTATCTCTTATAGTTTTTGAGATAGGTTGATTTAACTGTAATTTTGGTTAAGTTTATTATATTTATACTTTACATAAACAGGACTAAGCGCGACGAAATTAAATAAGTACATTTTAGCACTTACTGCTTGACGTTTCGGCTGCGTTACAACAGCCGTGGTCACAAGCGAACTGGAGGGCGCACGGCGTCGTCTGCTACGCCCGGCTTGTGCATCTTCAGATACCCTCTCATTTTCGATATTTGCATTGCCACTAAATAAACTGTCAGTGAAGTCACTCCGACACACTACACTAACAGTATCCGGGTTGGTTGTGATTTGTATTGGAAAAATTTGCGCGGTTTACATTTATTTATCACTGGATTCCACGCCGACGATAATTTGAACCCGTCCCTCCCGATTGAAAGTCTGGTGTTTCTTGATCTCAATCGCTTCACGTACTACTCTAGTGTGGTAATGACGATCAGTGGAGAGGATTTTGGGCGTGAAACCCATACTTTGTTTGTATTCCCTGGTGTTCCAACTCATCAACAAGGTTGAACCTATTATCCCCTTGAACAGCAGACAGGCAAAACGTTGCGCCTGAGAGGAAACCACAAATCCTGTTTAGGCTGTTTACAGACACGCGTGTTCTATAAGTGGTGAGTATTATAATTCGTAGAGTTAACGTTAGACGCAAGCAATCGTATTACAATCAACACAAATACAGTCACTGCGTTTTCGTTAAAATTTAGAGAAGGAAGCGACATGAGTAGGTGCTCATGAGCGATTTGATCTACTCTTATATCATCATCATCATTTCAGACATATAGACTTCCACGCCTGGACAAAGGTCTCCCCCACTCTGCGTCCTCCTAGTATAATGCCGTAATCAACATTTGGTCATTTTTGAGTTATGGAATTACCATCCTAATAAGAAAAAAATTCCGCATCTAACATCTTCCCGATTTTTTCTATCTTGTTTAGTTTCTGAGATAGTATGTCATTAACTACCAGTCAGTGCACTATTTTTTGCAAGATTTTACATAGCTAGAATGCAGTTACCTAAATTCTTAGCTAAAACGCGGTTAAGGGATTTAATTTTTTATTAATGATGAAATATTCAGAACTTACATAGCTAAATTGCCGTTATTTGAATTTCCGTCTCAATAAAGCCGTTAAAGTACTTAATGGCAATATTGTTCGGCTATCTTTGGAAAGGTTATGTATGGCATTACAAGACTTAAAACACCGTTAAGTGAAAAAAACTAAACAAAAACGCGGTTAAAGTCCAATAGCGGCATTTAAGACTGGTAAAATAAGGTTTCTTGTTTTAAAATTTGCAAAAATGAGTTGACTTTAAACGCTGACCAAATGTAAAATGCTATAGTATTTTAAACGTTTACAAGACTTAAATGCGGCTAAGCCGCATTGCTAACTATATATGCGGCTATGTGCCAAACGTTGCGGAGAGAGGAGGACTCAGAGTGTTAGAAGTCGCGTACGCCCCGCAGAATTCCGTGCAAGACTTGCAAGGGAAGACTTTTGCAGGTTGCTACGCACTTGAACTCACTACACACTATATCGGCACAATTAAAAATATATGATTGTCGGGAAACAACGCGTTCAAAGATTTTTGAGCCCTGTATTTTTACAAAAATCGGTCATAAATAATAGCAAAATTATAAAACTTCATACACAACACTTGACAGGTCTGCTAACTTCCTCGAGCGAGAGGGGCTTTTTTGATAAATTCCTTCTTCAAAAAGTTGCCTCAAATGGCCCATGTCTTTTACCTTTCTTTCCATTGAAAGAGCCATCGAGTCGAAACGGGGATCAAAGGTGTTCGTACAATCTCTCGGAAGAAGCCACCTAACGAAGCTGACTACAGCAAGTGGAGAAGTGGTTGCCTCAAAGTCAGCAGTCCTTTCAGTGGTTAAAGATTTCTATAGCCGATTACGCTTTGCATGCATCTCAACCTGATCCTGAAAATAAGGACTCTCGAGCAACATTAACACGCCACATCACCCGAAGACCTGCCAGAAGTCAACGTTGGCGATAATCGAAATTGCTCTTGGGCAGCTAAAAATGGAAAAAAGCCCCCGGAGACGATGACGTAGCAACAGAGCTGATCAAAGCTGGAGGTAAACTCGTACAGAGGGAGGGTGCTTTTTAACGCTGTCCTATTTGAAGGGAGAAGGCGTGGAGTAGAAGTGTGGTCGTCCTGTTCTTCAAAAGGGTGACAAAGACCTGCTGAAGATCTATCGACCCATTTAGCTTCTAAATCACGTTTATAAGCTCTTTTCAAGAGTGTTTACGAACCGTCTGCGAACTCGACGAATTTCAACCACCGGAACAGGCTGGATTTCAGAGCGGATATGACACCATATAACACATTCACACAGTGCGGAGATTATATAGCTAACCGAGAAGTGTAATCAGCCACTGAGTGTAGCATTTGTGGACTATGATAAGGCCTTTGGACTCGATTGAAATCTGGTCTGTTCTGGAGTAGGGACTCCAGCGTTGGCAAATAGATTGGCGATATATTCAAGTTATTACTTGTTACTTGGACGGACATAGTGGCGACTTTGTAGAGACTTCTTATTAGAAGTCTCTACAAAGTCGCCACTATGTCCAAGTACAAAATCAGCAAATAAACCTAAATACCATTATATCATTGCATCGAGGAGTGAGGACAAGGGGACGTCTATCTCCCCGAAATGGAAAGGACGTAACATCAACATAAATGGCGTTGGTACACATCTCCTACTTGCGATTCGCAAGATGACGTCGTCATACTGGCCCAAAACGATGCAGGGACCTAAAATAGAAGCTAAATAGCTTGGCGGACTCTTCTAAACGCATCCGGGTCTACGGAATGAAGTTGGACAAAACCAAGGTCATGTTCAATGAACATGTTCTACCGGAACCGATTGTAATCCATGGCGCCACCCTCGAAGTTGTTCAAAAGTATGTGTACCTGTTGGGCAGCATTCGGAAAACTACGTCGAGTCTTCTCATCGTCGATTCCACAGTGCCTAAAGACATTAGTGCGTCAGCTACCCGTCATGACTTACGGGGCCGAAACGTGGACATTAACAGCACGGCTAGTCCACAAGTTTAAAGTCGCTTAGTGGGCTATGGAAAGAGCTATGCTCGCCCGTTTCTCTGCGTGATCGAATCCGAAACGAGGTGATCCGGCAGAGAACCAAAGTTATCGATATAGCTCACCGGATTAGTAAGCTGAAGTGGCCGTGGGCTGGCTGGACATATCTGCCGCAGAACTGGCAATCGTTGAGGTAAACGAATTCTGGAGTGGAGGACCGCATCTTGGTGAACGTAGTGTAGGACGACCTCAGGCCAGATAGAGTGACGATCTGCGCAAGAGGGCTGGCTGGAGCTGGACGCGAAGTAGCCGAAGATCGATCAGAGTGGCGAGCATTTGGAGTTGGCTGATGATGATGATCGCGGAAATCGAGACGCTTTACTCAGAAATGTTAAAAGAACACAAAATAGTTTTGGCATTTTTTAATTTGTCTCTATAATCTGAAAAGTGCGATACAATGTTTTAAATATATTATTACGGTAAACCTGTCATAAGTTAAAATAAGTGCCATAATAAAGGCAGTTACTATTTTTTTAAAGCAGTAAATTATTTACCTGCTAAATTTAAGTTATTATGTTAAATATCGATAAATTGATCTCAATGAGTTTTTTTTTAAATAGGTAAATCGTGATTTAAAACACTCAAATGCATTAATATGTTGAACATAAATACATTTTGTTGTATTTCCAAAATTGTTGGGCTAAGTATGTGCTTAGCCTTAAATGCCGTTAGGGTAAAAGGTTTCTATTTTAACTGCATTTTAGTCTAGTAATAATCATTATTTAAAAACAACATTCTGTAAAATCTATAATTTATGTACTAATTCTAGACGTGAACGCCGTTAAGTAAAAATAACGGCATTTAAGTTCAGTAAATCTATTAAACACCAACCTCATTTTCCAATTTTATGAAAATTATTCAAAATCCAAGACTCTAAATGCCGTTAAGGTAGTCGAAACGGCATTCTAGTTATGTTTTATAATGTTATATGTAAAATAATACAAAGCTAAACGTTTAAATTTAAATATTATCAAATATATGACACATAGAGTTGTGAAGTTTGTGTGTATTAAAGCTCTTGCAAATACCAAGCAATGATATATACAAGTTGTATATAAACAGTTTACTTAGAAACAGCAAATTTTTTTTTCTTTCGCGCACTTTAAATCCCATTTTTCTCGAATGTGGTTTTTGGCACTTAACGGCATTATAGTTAGAGGACGGCAGCACTGTTTTTCAACACAGCGGTCTGTATTGAAAGACCGGGTGTCTTGTCCCGCCATGAATCCAAAGAATTCTCATGACCCTCACCATCGTCAGTCCACCTTGTGGCAAGGCTTTCATGGCTAATGAAATGATGGTACACCAGCGTAACATAACTGGAGAGGGATGGCCACAGAATCAATAGCTTTATGGTACTTTCTATGTCACGGACGAACACTGGCAAAGTTTTGGCCGAACTGAGACTCGAAGCGCGGTCGGCTGATTACGTTGCCTGTAACATGAAAAGGGGTCGCTATTGCACTAACGAGACAGGCTCCAAGCTTAATCGCCAACCTGAAAAGGGCCTTAGACTGCCAAAATGTACAACGCCAAATTCCGTGGGCCCAGGTAGACAGTTTGTCGTCTCGCGGGGAAATTGAAAAAGTTGCGATTGTTTACAACGCGTTGGTTAACCGGGGAAGTTTTTCAATTATATTCGAGATCCGGGCGGGTGGGCGCGGTGCAGCGCGGTGCAGCGCGCAGCGCAGTAACGTATTCATTGGGACGGCAAATTGGCCGGTGGTGCACTCGCCCGCGTGGCAGGGACGGAATCAGGCGCGGCATTGAGTTTCTGAGATTGCTAGGCTTTTTTGCGGGTTCGGTGAATGGCTTGTGTTGGCCTTTTTGATTTGAAAGGGGTTGCCGGTTTGACTCAATTTTGTCAGATCACACATCCTTGAGAATTCAAATAGGAACTGCTCTCCACTCACGTTATGGTTATTCAAAATCTTACTTTCGTGGCAGTCCTTTATTTCCATTATATCTGTAATATTAGCGTCTAAATCTTAAATAACGTTTAAATAATTGCATTATTTATGGAAAAATCCTTCCATATAATCAGTATACTTTAAGATTTATTGTCCCGATATTGATTAGCGCTACGAGTTTGGAGTTTTCAAAAAAATGTGCCGGTTGGCGGGGAATAAACGTGTGGTAGAAATGAAGTTATATACATAGTATTTCAACTTGCAATACGACCGTTTACTTGTAAATAATAATTAATAATATTTTCTTTCTTTCTTTACCATTATAATGGAAGAGGCGAAGATGCGGACAAGTTTTCGTTCTACGGGGCTACTTCACGCCGGTTTTCTGTAAGGCAGTGGTATCGCTCCGGTCGAGCCGGCCCTTCATGCCGAGCGTGGCTCTCCACAGTCAATTTAATTTAATGAGGGCTATCGAGTGTGAAAAATCCGCTAGATGGCGTACTTGACACCTGACGTCTATCGACACGGTGGTTGGTTATTTTTGATGTAAGATGTCAATATGTCACTAAAAACCAATGACGTCGAAGTTGGACCTCAGTTTTCAAGTACGCCATCTAGCGGAATTTTCACACGCGGTAGCCCCCTTGAATTCATCGTCGTTTAGTGCAGTGGTTTGAACACCGGTTCAGACGCAAGGGTCGCGGGTTGGATTCGCGTGTCGTTTTCGCCCAACCTCCTCAGGTCCTCATCTAATCAGGTCGCTAATAATGAACCCGTCCGTATCCATGCCATCCATGCTTCGGCATGAATGGGCTGGCTCGACCGGAGTGATACCACTGCCTCACAGAAAACCGGCGTGAAGCAGTCTTGTGCTGTGTTTCGCCGAGTGAGTGAGGGTACCGGAGGCCTACCGGGGGGGAAGGGATAAAAGGTTGGCAGCGCACTTGTGACTCCACTGGTATTGCAGGTGTCCATGAGCGGCGGCAATTGCTTACCATCAGGTGACCCGCCTGATCGTCCTGCTACCTTTCAAATAAAAAAAAAATAAAAAAATATACCTGTCGCATTAACGCAAAAGCTATGGCATGAAAAAGGAAACCGATTAGGTCGTAACGCCCGCTTCAAATTAGGCCCTCAAGGACCCCAAGCATCCATGTCTTAAACCCTCACTTCGCTTC
>CM026278.1:17558645-17771153 GCA_014851415.1 Cnaphalocrocis medinalis
GACTCCGTAAAGTAGCTTAAGCACTTGTGTTTAATATCACGCAACAGAGGAAACACAAAGATAATACTTAAATACACCCAGAAACTGAACAAACATAAGTGTTCATCACACGAATGTTTGTCCAGGGTGGGGATCAAACCCACGAAATTGACGTAGAGGCAGGGTCACTACCAAATGCGCCATCCGCCAGTCATATTCCTCTGTTAACACTTAACCAGGCTATGTAGTATATGAGACCACCAGATTTTGAACTTTATGCAGTTATGATAAGGTTGAAAACCAATGAAAAAAATCGTACCGGGCCTGGTTAAGGGTTAAGTTGGCTACGATGATTGTATTGATATACTGCTTACCGAAATATTGTTTAGTATTTGGATGTCTGAATTTGACTTTATATACAATATTGACTGTACAAACACAGCTATTTTACTCTGTTACTATATATACAGATAAGTACTATGCATTCTTAATAACGATGAAGCCTGCTCAAACCAACTCGCGGCCAAGCGTGCTAAGCGCCGTGCCAACAACCCCACCGCAGCGGCGCTCGGTTCACCTGCTACAAATGCGGACGAGTGGTTTACTCCCGCATAGGACAAATCAAATACAAATACAACATTTATTTGGCGTCACATGGGTTATGGTTAGATGTTACAATGCGTTTTGTACGCACATGCACCCTGTAAGGGCACAGCAAAGATCTTACATTTAACAATATAGCGTAATTTTAACTGTGTCATTTTACAATTCAATAAGGTACATACAATTCAAAATTACAATATTAAAAGTATACAAATTCCAAACTACAAATTATTTTATAAATTTCATTCCAATTCGTTGATTTAATTAATTTAATACATAAAAATTTGCTGACAAATCTGTAAAAATCAGAAACAATTAATTATTTATCATCAAAAATTCCTGGAGGTCATAGTAGCTCTTATTTAATAATGTTTTTAAAGCAAATTTAAAAATTTTTGTAAATTTTCCTCTTCCTTAATATATTTGGGATGCTATTATAATCCTTATGGCGTTTCCTGTGAGGGCCTGTTTGGGTGGATTTTAGTTTCGAGTTAAGGGTCTAATTTATCTCGCTTTCTCTAAATTCTGTGGTCTAGAATAAGTGGGAAACAGGTGCTTATTTCTCCTAACAACTTCTAATTTCTAAAATATATATTGCTGTAAGTGTTAATATTCTAAATTTAATGAATAAGGTCTGCAACTGGTTCTATCATCTTATTTGCTAGAATTCTAATGCATTTTTTTTTGCCGACAAACTTGTGTTATATCAGAACCATTTCCCCATAATATGATTCCATATGTAATCCAAGAATGGGCATACGCATAATAGGCCATTTGGCTGTATTTAGGTCAGTACTTTTTTAAGATGGTATAGGGCGTAAGTAAAACTTGCTAATTTATTTGTACCTTTACGATATGGCTTTTCCAGTTGACATGGGTGTCGATGTTATTCCGTAGCGAAAAGTCTCCCACAGTTTCAATTTTGGGTTCCCTTAAAGAATAATCTATAGCCAGAGCGGTTTTCTGGTATGGCCGAAATTGCATTATTTTAGTTTTCTTTACAATTTATGCATAGGTTATGATCGTTCAACCATGATGTTATTCGCATAATGTATTATCTAGGAGGATATTTAAATCAATACTATTTACCATGGTACTGTTACCGAGAGATCATCCGCGAATAGACTCCCGTCGAGTCGAGGATTTTTGGCAGGTCGTTTATAGATTAGGAAATATACATTATACAATCCGGTTACACTGCCTTGTGAGATGGAGCTAACGACGTCTACTTTTTGGGATCTCACTCGGGACATAGTTCCGGTGGCCAAATCATAATGTTCTATTCCCAAACTGTTCGGTTTTTGAGATAGGATTTGAACCATCATGCGCTATCCCTCTCACACCTATGTCTAAAGTTTTTGCAATATATGCGATGTGAAACACGATCGTAGGCTTTGCCTCATGTCGAGCAACAACCTATCGCATATTTTTGTCGTTATCGTATTTAAGATTTCTGTAATATACTAAATACTGCTGTTGTAGTGGATCTGTTTTTTTCGGAACCCCTTTTGGTTTTCGTCCAGTATATTGTTATTTTTCGCAATATGAGTATAGCCGTTTCGCAGGGACTTTACAAGCCCGAGCGCTGCTGTAAAGCCACACCACGTACTGCTGCTTAAATCATCTATTAAGATGCGAAGGCCTATGATGATGATTCTTAATAATTAAATATTTGATTCCAGTCTGTTGAAAACAACGTTGACAAGGAATACTCGTACGGATGGGAATCCAGTGAATCTTCTTCGTCAGAAGAGTCTGAAGATTTTGAGGTAAATATAATTTTTGAAAAAAAATAACCGACTTCAATTACTACCAGCCACAATACTATTTTTTTTGTTTTTGTCAAAAACCACTGAGTCAATGTTAATAAAATTTATATGGGTACTACTAACTTTGAATGATGGCCTACCAAACAAAAAAAAGAATCATAAAATGAGGGGTGAAAATTATAAAATAATAAAAAAAAAATCTTTCTTTATGTCAACAGCAAAGCCAACAAGAGGAGCAAAGACGCCAAGATGAGCAAAGACGCCAAGAGGAGTCCAGACGCCAAGAGGAATCCAGACGCCAAGAGGAATCCAGACGCCAAGAGGAATCCAGACGCCAAGAGGAATCCAGACGCCAAGAGGAATCCAGACGCCAAGAGGAGTCTAGACGCCAAGAGGAACAAAAACGCCAAGAAGAGCAAAGCCGTATGGAGGAGCAAAAACGCGCAGAAGAGAAAAAACGCAAAGAAGAGCAAAGGAAAAAGGATGCCATGAAGAACTCTTCAAAGTCTTACGAAAATGAAATCACGGAACAGTCCCAACAGACAAAAGATATCGAAGGAGGACAAATGACCCGCTCTCAAAAGACCTACAACCAAGGAATCTGTGAACGAATACTCCAAAGAAGGTAGCTACTCCAGCGGTGGTGAATCTTCTGACTCATGGGGAGAATCAACTGGTGATTTAAGTCACCATTAAAGCTGTGATGATTCGTAAGAAATCATCAGCTTCATACCTGTAATACGTTATACAATGTTGTCAACGATACCGTATATACAGTCTACATCAATACGCAGACGTTTATTATTCCATTCTCATTGAATTCCTTAATTAAA
Source organism: Cnaphalocrocis medinalis (assembly GCA_014851415.1). NCBI lineage: Eukaryota > Metazoa > Arthropoda > Insecta > Lepidoptera > Crambidae > Cnaphalocrocis > Cnaphalocrocis medinalis. Next base: position 17,561,830 of record CM026278.1, read on the forward strand.
TCTCTATACTAATTAACAAGATATAACTTCTATAGACACGACAAGGCTTATAGTAAATCGAAAAACGACAACGCTTGCGCGATGCAATTGACACAGCGCCATCTATTAGCTCATTTCTGAATTACGGTCCCGAATCGAAGTGAGGGCGGGCCACTAGTATTGAAATAAATTCACACAACATCTACATACTTACCTGACTCCGTACTAAGTAGCTCAAGCACTTTGGTACAAATATATATAAGTTAGACACCAAAGCCACAAATATATACTTAAGGGGCTAGTACGAATGAAACTAGCGCCGCCAACTTATTTACACTGATTGTGGCGAAAAACTATGATTTTTTAAGAAAATAAACATTACAGACTTAGATCCAACTAAAAGTGGCCGTTTTTTAGCAATGATTAACATTATGTTACTTGTCGCGTGTTGTAAAATATTGTATTTCATCTTGAAAACCTCCAATTTATTTGGATATAAGTCTGTAATTTTTATTTTCTTCAAAATATCATTTTTGTCACATCAGTGTTAATAGGTAGGAGCGCTAGTTTAATTCGTATAGCCCTTAAACCTACATAACTATAATGCATCAAGAAAGTAATGAAATTAATGATGGCGCCACTGCCGCTTACTCATAGAGTATGGTACCCATTGGTTTTAGCACTATAGAACTCCGTAATAGTTCCTCAAGAATAAATGTCCACGACTTTATTGACAGATTTACAATTCTATACAACGTTATAATTTTTTTTAATCCTTTATTGCGATATCGACCGAAAAACAAATAAAAATTCGTAAATAGCAGCTTACTTTCAATCCTCATTTTGAAATGACAGCTGTGTTTCGTGATACTTCAAAGATTATACAGATTATTATAAAAAACCCGACCACGATCCAAATATGACTGTTTTTTTCTTATGTCGGACTTGGAAACGAGGAGTTCCGTACATTTTTTATCTATACTCTGATTCATAATCATGTAAAGTAAACTGACAGAATATGTCAATGTGTCATCCCCATACATTATCACCCAATTTGACACATGCAAAAAATGTCAAAGGCATAGAAACTTGTCATTTTCATCTGTCGGTTTACTTTACATGAGATTCTGTGGGTAACGGTGAAACAAGCCGCATCGGCTGATGCAATCCAACATTTTAATTAGTATCTAGTGGTTTTTAGTGTACAAATTTGGTGTTACTTTGTGCAGTGAAGTGCCGCAGGGTGATATTAATATAAGAATCATTGAATTGTGTCGTTTTTAAACACTGCTATTGTGTGTCGAGTGAGTTGTCACTTGAACAATTTGCTTTGGACCTAATAGGTCTTAAAACCTACGGCTTTGTTAAAAATAGTCTCCACAGAATCCTTCGGACATTAAAACGCTAAACCCGGCGTTTTATTGAGTGACTGTGACTTCGACTGCCTTCGACTGTTGACTACACTTTTATCAACTACACTTGACATTGGCAAAATAAATGTGTCATGACACAACTACGGCCATATAAATATATATATATATAATATATATACTTTACATGATTATGAATCAGAGTATAAGTGTGACCCCACTGCAACAATGTTCTGTAAGGACTTACTTATCCTTATTTTGCAGTCCTATCTGAATAAAGAATTTTGATAGTGCGGTACCCTAAACCAAGTCTAGGTTTTATTACAACCCAATTTTGGTACGTGTCATATCGATTATAGATTCTATACTAAGTAATCTTTACTAATACCTAATTAAAGGGAGTTATGTTTTTTTAATGATAGTGGCAGACGATGTAAGTATCACATGATTATGATAGCAAGTGATTGTCGCACACCCACAACACAGTGGATTCAGGTGCTGCTAACCTTTTAACCCAATTTATATTAAAGGGGCACAGGTTGGAAGCGCACTTGTGACTTAAATGGCTACACGAATGAAACTAGCGCCGCCAACCTATTTAGGTACACTGATTGTGGCGAAAATACGATATTTTTTAAGAAAACAAAATATTACTGACTTAGATCCAAGTAAATTGGATTTTTCAAGATGCAATACAATATATAGATCACGCGACAAGTAACAATAATGTCAATTATTGCTAAAAGTGGCCGTTTTAGCAATAATTATTCCCCAATTGGGTCTCCGGTACCCTCACTCACTCGGCGAAACATAGCACGTGCGCTGCTTCCCGCCAGTTTTTGTGAGGCCGTAGTATCTCTCTGGTCGTGCCGGCGCATTCATGCCGAAGCGTGGCTTTCCCACGGTCATATAGACTCCCTTCAGAAAGTTAGGGTATCATTTCACGTCTAACAATAATTACATTTTCTTCGTCATCATAAGTAGCTTATCTTTTTAACTCCGTGGTTTATAATGTTATCTTTAGCACGCGCATAATTTATCTACGTGTGTTGTTTTGCGGTTTACGTAGGTATTTACCAGAATAAACATTAAAAACACGAAAATACATGTTAGAAATTTCCTATAGGCAAAATGATATCATCAAAATAAGGGGCAGGTTTTGAATACATTATAGTCCGAGGCAAGAAAGTGTAGTTATGACCTTGAGTGCGCAGAAACTAATTTTGATAGAAAGTCTTCTTTTTTACAAGTGTGCAAAATAACTGTCATCGCTATACTTTCGTGCCTCCAGCAAGGTATACCTACTTATTTAAAGTTTTCATATTCTAGGAAGGAAAGGGGAACGAGCAATGTACAGCGAAGTCGATGTCTGTTTTCCCGACCACTATAACTTGGATATCTTTAAGGCAAGAGTGAATAGGCATCTTCTAGGCAAACGCGTCGCTTCCTAGACCTCATCATCGTTGCAGGAGCAACAAGGAATATTCGGTTTTTTGTCTCACCGGTCCATTCATGTCAAAACGGTAAGAATTAGCTTTGATCATTTCGACACCTCCTACGTATATTATCGTAACTGACTTTAATAAACTTTACAGTACAGCTGTTTAAAGATTCTCTAGCATATGATTGAGGTTCATGATGTCAAATATACTCATTTAAGAACAAAAATTGGTACATAGATACATTTTTGTGAATGGCTTAATACCTATAAAACGGTTTCTTAATTTTTTTGCTAGATTTCCTAAAAAGTCACATACGATACTTTTCCTTGGAAATTATCAATCGTATTTCATTGTATGTAATACTTACTACACTTTACGTTGACTTTTAAAGCAAGATTAAAGAATGTATGTTACATTTACGATAATTTACACCGATAAAAATCCACAAATATGTATTGTAAGTTATAATTAGGTACTACTATATGCTATGAAACAAAGTAATTTACATAATTGTATCGTAAATTTCATAAAGCAGGAATAGTTAAAATTAAAATAACGTCATTAAATAAAATATTGTCATCATCATCATCATCAACCTGTCCACTGCTAGACATAGACCTCTCCAAATGCTCGCCACTTTGATCGATCTTCGTCTACTCGCATCCAGCTTCCAGCTAGCCCTCTTGCGCAGATCGTCACTCCATCTGGCCTGAGGGCGTTCTACACTACGTTTACCAAGACGTGGTATCCACTCCAGAACCCTTTACCCCAACGGTTGTCAGTTCTGCGTCAGATATGGCCAGCCCCCCGCCACTTCAGCTTACTAATCGGGTGAGCTATGTCGATAATTTTGGTTCTCTGCCGGATCGGCTCGTTTCGGATTTGATCACGCCGAGAAATGCCGAGCATAGCTCTTTCCATAGCACACTGAGCGACTTTAAACTTGTAGACTAACCGTGCTGTTAGTGTCCACGTTTCGGCCCTGTATGTCATGACGGGTAGGACGCACTGATTATTGACTAGACGTCTTTAGGCACTGTGGAATCGATGATGAGAACGTAGTATTAGACTCGACGTAGTTTTCCCAATGCTGCCCAAACCAGCTGGATTCTTCTTTTCACCTCATCTTCAAAGTTGTTTCGACCCGCAATGTCTGCCCGAGGTACACATCTGTATCTGCATCGTTTCTGCCAATATGACGATGTCATCTGCGAATCGCAAACACATCCTTTCCAGTTCAGCGTCTTGAACACATCCTTCATTGCATTTGTGAACAATTTCGGGGAGATGACATCCCCTTGTTTCACTTCTCGATGCAATGGTTATAGGTTTTGTACTTAGACGGACATAATGGCAGCTTCGAGACATCTCATCACTTCACCAATCTATTTGGCAACGCTGCAGGGACTCCAGACCAGACCAGATTTCAACCAAGTCAAAGGCCTTCTCATAGTCCACAAAAGATTATACTCCTCGGGCTTCTGTATAATCAGCCGCACTGTGTGAATGTGGTCTATGGTGCCATATCCGGCTCCAAAATCCAGCCTGTTCCGGTGGTTGGAATTCGTCGAGTCTTTGCGCAAGACGGTTCGTGATCACTCTTGAGAATAGCTTATAAGCGTGACTTAGAAGCGAAATGGGTTGATAGTTCTTCAGCAGGCTTTTGTCACCCTTTTTGAAGAACATAACGACCACACTACTTCTACTCCACGCCGCCGGAGTTCTCCTTTTAAATAAGACATCATTAAAAATCTTTTGGAGCTCCTTCAGTACGGGTTTGCCTCCAGCTTTGATCAGGTTTGTTGTTACGCCATCTTCTCCAGGGGTTATTCCGTTTTTGAGCTACCCAAGAGCAATCCCGATTTGGCCAACACTGACTTCCGGCAGGTTTTCGGTGAAGTGACGTGTTAATTTGTCTTGAGAGTCCTTATTTTCAGGACCAGGTTGAAATGCATGGCTAACTGCCCGCTTTGAGGCAACCATTTCTCCACTTGCTGTAGTCAGCTTCGTCAGGCGGCTTCTTCCGAGAGAAAAAAAATAAATTTATGTATTTTGTAATAAATGCAATCCAAAAAGAACTCTCCAAAAATTTTACAAAAGTGTATCATACATAGTGTAGGTGAACAGTTTATCATTTCCACAAATTCTTGTCATTTAGGTTCTCTTCAACTGTATAAAAGGCATTTGCCATCAAATAAGTTTTCACTTGAGATTTAAATTAATGTTTGGGTAAATCAACAAGAGTTTGTGGTAATTTGATAAAACTTTAATGCTCATTACGACAAATTAATTACCAATTTTACGAAGTATGAGATTTGGAACAGAAAATTGGTGTTTATTTTTGGTGTTTAGGCTATGTTTATAAGATTTCTTCGGAAATAAGTTTAGATTTTTGTATACATACATTATACAATCAAAAATATACTGTGATGCCCTAGCATAAATAGATATAAATCATTGTTTTACTTATATTACCTAGACTTAACTTATTTTATACCGTGGGTGAAATATTATTGTTTTCAAGTAATATCTCAGAATCAGACAGTAAACACATAATTTAATTTATCTCATCAATATCAGCATCAAATGGTAGTAGGGATTCTGTATAAAAAGAGAAGAAATATATTATAACTAATGTTTTTCTAAAAGTATACTGTCGTAAAATATTTTGAGTGCCGAAGTAAACTATTGTAAGTTTAATTTAAGATAAGAAAACAAAAATATATTCCAAAGTAAAATGTCGTAAGTAAACATACGGACCTCATTTATAAAAAAAATCCATTGTAAAATATCGTAACTAATACTTACGACATTCTGTATATGACTGAAAACAAAGTACATTATAGTAAGTAATACTTACGATAGTTTACTATGGGTACAGTACGATAGTTGAATGTATAACTGATTCGCATTTATTTATCACATTATATGAGTTTAAAATATTACTTGCCCTCATCTCGACTATAACTCTCAACGGCAATGTAAGTAATCGTTACTGCTAGATGCGATCCACTCGCCGTCCTCTCGCCCCCGCGTATAGTGTGGAATCTGCGCTATACTATATTTTACTTCGACGTAGATGAACTTACGATTATTAGCAGCCTCAATATCTTCGGTTCTAATATGTTTAAAAAATTTTTGATCAGCTAAAATAATATATTCGATTATAAAGTATGTAAAAATATAGAAATGTCATTTTCGCATATTTGTTGGTTACGATATTTTACGTAGGAGGTGTCGATATCGATTATGACCATATCTGATAACCCACGCCGGGGTATGGCTACATGCTGAAATTTCAACTTCGTTGATACGATGTTTTCGATGTTATCGATGATGTTATCGATTATAACAATATCCGATATCCCAGGCCGGGGTACGGCTACATGCCAAAATTTCAACTTCGATGACACGATGTTTTTTATCGATTTCCCGTATTGGCTATTTGAAATACATACGAAAAGCATCGCAGTTTGCTGTATATCGATTATGACCACATCCGATATCCCAGGCCGGGGTATGGCTACATGCCGTAATTACAATATCGGTGTAACGATGTTTTACATTGAATAAAGACTCAAAAAATCATGCCTTAAAAAAACTATGAAATATAAAGACTCGTAAATTAAGGCTTAGAAAATTAAGACTCGAAAAATAAGGACCTGAAAAACGACGACACGTAAACAAAAGACTCGAAAAATAACGACTTAAAAAAAAGTGACTCAATAAGATAATTACTAAAAAAATAACGACTTGAAAAAAATTACTCTAAAAGATACTCCACAAATAACGACTCGAAAAATAACGACTTGAAAACTAAAGACTCGAAAACTAAAGACTCGAAAAATATCGACTTGAAAATAGTGACTCAAAAAGATAAAGACTCAAAAAATAACATTGTTCTGTTTTGACTTTACCATAGACAAGATTATCTTGTGCAAGAGGGGTTGTCTGGTTGTAAATAAAATTAATATTTGTCGATACCAGTTTTTTTATTGGATCCACCAGCGAGAACTAACAGCCCAACGTCTACAACTAGGTCTTAAAATACCTATTCTTGATGTCTATCACGAATTCTGCGGTGATTGTTGACACATTGGAAAACACAAACATCGATATTTTTCCGATTCCCCAACGGCCAACGCACATAAACTATGACCGGCGAACTGTGCAAACATCTAACGCGATCCTCTAGCTTAGTGATGTATAACTCAATCATTAACTCGAATTGAGCCCAGCTCGAGTCAACTCGAATTTAATTATCTCTAAATCGATTTTTAATTTTGAATAGGACAAAAATAATAAAAAAGTCAGATATACAAGATTTCAAGAATCGATTTTTCATTTACATTTTTTTTTTAATGCTATAGATTCGATCTGCGTTAAAATGTTATCCTATTTAGTACAATAAAAAATAATTATTAGGTTACAAGCGAAGAACTATTTAGTAAAAGGTAAATCGTAATCCTTAAATGAAATTGGTATACAGATGGTCTACACCCTGAAAAAGGACATAGGCTACTTTTTATTGCGAAAAGCAGGATGAGACTTCTTTATGCAAAAGCGAGGGATGCAATACACCTGACAAGCAGTGTCCGTTGTCCGAGGACACCTACTGCACCAAAAACGGTGTCCAATAGCATTGCCGGCTTAGCATGGAGATGAAACAACTCAAGTCGCATTTTCACGCGAGCTTGCACATCTCTCTCGCACCATTCCATCAGTGTTGGTGACGTAATGAAGTGATGACGCCATCAATAATAATCGCCGGGTGACATGTGCGTGTAATGGCGCGATCAGTCTCCGACGTCATCCTCTGTGACCGACACTAACTCGTAGTAGTTTACTCCAAGTAAGTTATGCATCAAGCGTAGACTATATATAGTATTGCCACTGCCCATAGATATTTTTAGCTTAAAATAGGAATGGGTCACCTGTTGGTAGTAATTAGGTACCAGCACTCTAAATAAGGGCTTCTAGAGTTGAAAAGACAGACAAAACCGTGTAGAGCAGCGATAGCCCTTTATTTAGATTTTACCGGTTCTATAAAATGTAGTTTGGTATAATTTGACATTCCTAATCAACGGTAGATCATCATCATCTGCCTGCCCTATTCCCAGGTTATCTGGGGTCGGCACAGTATGTTTTCTTCTTCCATTTGTCACTGTCATTCGTCATCGTATCATCCACCCCCTTTTCAGTTATGTCATTCTTCACACAATCCATCCATCTCTAATCAACGGTAGATAACATATTTTATTTTTAAAACAACACTTCTTTTGGATTTCAAGTAAAAAAAATGAATTTTACTGACTTCTGCAGACATAAGTAGTAGTTGAATAATAGGAAAATGAAATCGAGAATTGCAGATTCAACATATATAAACTATAACATTAATGATAATAGGTACCTACTAAATCAAATCAAACGTAGGAGCAGGTCAATGTATTCAAGATTTGCTAGTTTGAATACTATCTACATTATCCAAAAATAGTTTAGACATAAGCAAAAGTAAATAATAAGAAGCCCACATTTAACAGGCGACGTACGCCGACGCCCGTTCAATACAAACTTTCTTCGGCCTTTCAATAAAAGCTATTGAAATCTTTTCTTCGAATGCGATCGCAAAATGTTTGTGTAAAAAGAAAAATCAACCTTTGTAAACTTTTGAAAAAACACTTACAAGAAAGAAACGTCCAATGTTCTTTGTAATATTTAGATTAGAAAGAATTGAATAGAAAAGAAAAACATATTAAATATGCATTATTCTCTAAATTGAAAAAAGTAATTATTAAATACGTTGACTCACCAAGTTCTCACAGGAAAATCAGCATTATCTGTGAAAAGAAATTATAACATAATTAAGTACCTATTTAGTAATTACAAATACGTTACAGACTAAATCTGATTATGATAATATACATTGTTTATAATAATATAAACATGGGAACACCATCATACAATGTCGATGAAAGAGACTCTTTTATGCTCATTTGTATGGGGGGTAGAAAAAAAAGACAAATTTTCAAAAGTCGTGGGACGAGCAATTTAAAACAATTAGGTTAATTATCCCCCGACACCCTATAGGTTTAAAGCGTCCTAAAAAGTTGTTGAATTCACAAACATGCCGTTTTACGGACACGTTAAAAACAGAAATAGGTAAACCAATCGTTTCTTTCTTAATTATTTTCACGCGTGACTGCATTTCCGCAGATCAAACGTATCAATCCACGGCTGGAATCTGACAGGGAAACTAAAAGGCGGAAGCTGAGGATAGAAATAGAAGCCATGCGAGCAATCAGCCGCGCGCGACTCAAATCCGATGTCAGCCCATGCGGGTGAATCTTTCTCCGTAAACCGGTTTTGTATCGTGACATGCTTTGCATTTTTTGCTGAGTTTGGCAAAAGGATCTTTCATAATATGGAAATATATATTTTTGTACTATGTTTTAATATAATCTGGGTTCATTAACAACGAAAAGTTAAAACGTGTAAATATTTATAGTAATGGACTTATGATAGAACCCTGTAGCATGCCATTTCTGTGCTGATATACAAATATTGTTGAAATTTATACCACGATTATTAAAAAGTGCCATCTCATTTGTAATAGACATGAATGATAATCATGAGTGATTAATAAAACTACCCTTATATGAAAAGAAGCCCACTTCCATTATGTAATGAAAAAAATAACAAAATAGATAATTTTGATTTTGAAACGATGTACTCCTCTTTTCTATCGAATGTTCAATCACCTGAAGATTGTCTGTTATAGCAATAAGACCGCCTAAAGTAATCTAAACCTTTATCAGATATATATATAACTTTGTCATACATGTGATAAAGACTAAAAGTCTTTAAAAATAATTTTTAGTTACTAACGTCATTGAATAAGTAATTAATTGCGCTTGGCATTTTATAAGGTTTCCAGTATTAATCTATAAACACAAGGTTTTAGGAATAGAGATGGGGAACACCCACTAAGTCGAAAATCTACAAATCGAATCATTGAAAATAAAAATCGGATAGATTCCTTCAAAATAATGATAAATAAATTTCCTAGAATTTTATATGTAACAAAGTATACGGTACTTTATGCGGTGCAATAAGATTAGGAATTTTATCACTTTGGAGAAAAAACTATTTTTATGAAATAACTCAAATCTGTCGAATACGTGTACGAGCGTCGTGTTAAAAGCTAACTACAAAGTTGGAAATATTTTTCAATGCTCAAAACTGTGCGCTGATTTTTTTTTACTGACAGGCTATGGTCTCGATTTTCACGTTCGCAGTTAATTGGTCCCCGTACGTTTGTAGCAAAGTACACATTAACTAACGAAAACCCGAATATAAAATCTGACATGTTAAAATTTAATGACAGATTTTTATTAATAAATGTAAAACCTTTTTGCTTTTATTGTCATAGCACTAGTGCAGGGATGAGGTAAACCTGTAAGCGGTGGATAAAACAATAGCTTCTTTCAGGCTTTTTCAGGTTTCACCATTACCAAGGTGAGTGTTCCGAGGTTGTATTTGGAATCTATCCATACCATGTAGTGTTGCAAATTAAAAAATATGCCCTTAATGTGACACAATACTTAAAAAGACAGCGTTAAAGGCTCCAGATATTTTTGCCTTGGTTAAATAGCCGCAAAGCAGCTCCCTGTACTGCGAGTACTAGCTGAGGATAGCCAGAAGCATATCTCATACCTTAATCCAATTAAGAAAAAGTTGTGTCCTAATTAGCCCTGGCTGAAAATCGAACCTGGTACTCTGTATTGTGACCAGAGCCACTGCACTATCGGAGTCGTCGTAAGTTTTTGCCGTCAGCTAAAATAGTGTTATCATTCTGTCATTAGCGCGCACTCCTGACAAAGATGAAAGGTGGAGGTAAAGACGAAAACTTAATAGATTTTCTAAAATGTCCAATCCTGAAGCTGTCAGAATAATAACAATCAAATTAAAGTCACGGACAAGCAATAACAATCAAATCAAAGGCTCAAACATCTAACAACGAAAATCAAAATAGAAATTCTAAGTTTATTTGTGTCCTCTAAAATTTAATTAACAGTTACAAGTGCCAATATAACGTTTAAATGTTTTAGGCACCCAAACCAAATTGTGAAAATGAATCATTATAACATCAAAGCTATCCTTTTTAGTTAATAAACAGACATTTAGCCGCAATCTCCCCTGATAGTAATAGCAGTCTATAACAGCATATTCACTCTTCTCTTGAAAACGTTCAAATCATATGTTCAGAGAAAACTTCAGCCGGTAGAGGACTCCACTCTTTAGACGTACACCACAGAAGTGTACTTTCGAATAGTTCGGAACGAATTGTTGGTATTTGTATTTACAAATAGTTAACCTTTTCGTAAATAATTAGTTCTAAGATGACTGCCCACCTAGTGTAACGCCATCTAATCCGCCATTTTGGTTAGGACATTGAAGGCTTGAACCACGATTTGAATCTTGAATAATAAACCAATTGAGCAAGAGCTTTTAAGTAATTTTATTAAGTCCTTTTCTTTTCGAAGACAAAAAACAAAGGACGTAATAAAAAAAGGTCTTAAAAAAAGTCTAAATAAATATATAAAATAATGCTAAATAAAATTATTTTTTTCAGTGAATTTTTATTTTTTATAAAAAAAATTATAACATCTCGTCTACTTTGATTGGACTAAATGCATTTATTGATGATTTATCAACATCATCTGAAGGGTTTATAAACAAGTCACTTCGAACATATCCTTGCACCGTTTGCCCGTATTTGGGCCTTCTGAAATAGCAAATATACCGTCTGAACTTTATCGTATCCATAATTTTAAAAAAGACTATCTAAAACGTGCAGGTTTTATAATTTGAATACATCGTATGATTTCGTCGCAACTATTTTCAGGGGCTCCTAAAAGCAGTCAATAATTTGCTGTCACCATAAACATATCCTAAGTCGTTTGTATCCGACGCGGTTAATTTAAGTTCGCTGAGGAATTTATGCTCGTCTGAGTGGCGCTTGCGCCGCGATGAGAAGCGAATGCGAACCATCATCGTTCACTACTGATGGATGTAATGGGCATGTGTATTCGATAGTTCTACCGCAGCACAAAGATAGAAGAGCGGTGGTTGAGAAAATGCGTCTTCTACAGGTTACTGCAGGATTTTTGGAACTTCATTTTTAGGGTTCTGGATTTTTTTTAAATATAGGGAAATATCGAAAACCCGCCAACCAGAGGAATCAAAAGTGCGCCGCCGACCTTTTAAGAAGGTTTGCAGATAGGCAATTCTCGTGCACTCAACATTGAAGTCGAATTTGGAGATTTCATTCATTCGTATAATACGAATATAGGTACAAATCTTTCATTCGACGTCACTGTCGATTGTTCGAAGCTATTTAATCTAAAATAATTTTGTCTTGTGCCTGCCTGCCTCCTTTTATTACTAAAACTTATCTAATAAACTGAGGTAGAATTTCAATTCATTACCAAGAAGGGGCGCAAAAATATTAGCCCTACTAATGCTTATACGCACCTAAAGTTTGAAGCCCAACCAAACCGAAGCCGAACTAAAGTTTGTATAGTTCTTTGTGATATGATGTTTCTGATAAACATTGACCCTACTACAAGCCGACTTTTTCAATGCTTGTGTTTACCGAACAAGGTTTACCTTATGAGTAGATGTAGTATATTAATTTCGTTGGGTCTTTGAAACTTGCCCTTTTAAGACTTCCTTGTTTATTTCCTACAAGTTGTATCGTAAACTTAAAAATACTCCGGTGATATTACGTTTATACAGCACGTGCCTCAGAAAACTTGGGTGTATAAACAGGCGCGTATTTCTCTGTATGAAAGCCGTAAACGGGTGTAGGATTAGGAAATTGTTTATCCTCGCGCGTTAAATGTAAACTAGGTGCATTGCGCGCTGCACGTGTGGCCGCGTCGCAGGCGCAGGGCTGCAACCACCGGGGGATTGTGATAGTAATGTCCAGTTCGGATTTAGGTGTGCAATTATTGACGAAATGTGAACATGGATATCCCAACGTCGATAAATAAATGCAATAAAAATTGTTTACAGTAATTATAATGTTTACTTACTTTTGTACTTCTTTATTTTTTTGATTGATTTCTAATGGTTACTAACCATTGCACTACCTATTCCGATCATTGGTAATGTCCCATCAAAAACATTAAATGAAATAAGAAAACAACATAGTATGACCTGGAATTGCTATGCCCAAACCTTAGCAACTACTCCATTAAGGTGGCCCTCTAGCAGATGTGGCTTGTGGCTGGAAGCAACCTTCCTTAATGATTGGTGAAACGCGACATCTCGGCAATATAGTGCATAGGGTGTACGCAAACATACATAAGTGCAATTCCTATTGCCATCTTACCATCACATAAGGGGAGAACACTAGGGCAATGAAATCTGACAGGAATCAGCACCTTGCTTGAATTCCAAACTGCCAGCTTCTAGAATCTGAACTAACTCTGAGAATTCCTTGTACAACTTATAATTTGGGCTCTAAATTTAGACCACCTCTGTATGGTAACATGGGTAACTAGCAGCCAGAGGCAAAAAATATTACGTAAGTCTTCATAATCCCGGTGTAGAATTCCTTACCTCCCCAGGCCGCCGAAGTACGTAGTCATCTTTCTTTCTGACACATAGGTAAATAAAACCTGCCACGTCCTACGCATACAATGGGCCCACTTACAGAAAATATCTAGAATATCCCACGGGACATACCAAGAACCTAGTTTAGTAGATTCTTATAAATAACGCTTTCAACCAAATGCGTAGTGTATTTGCTTACGAGGGCGGAGACATTAAGTAGGACAAGTAAAATGTGTTGAATTATGGTTATTTTTCAATAGCGAAAAGCTTAAAATAGACAGAAAATACAGGTATTTCAACCACAAAGTATAATTAATATGTTTTCACTTATTTAACCAACAGCCGTCTTCCTACTCGTGTTCTCCCAGCTTCATACTACGGCAGTACGACTTAGTTTCTATGCCAGGTTTTTCTCGTCTAGTCAATCTTAACTACAAAATCAGCAGTCTATTAATTAGCGTCTTACACTAGGATTGTCTAACTGCTGACTCCACTCCAAGACACTTCTGTAAAACTGACAAATCTTGGTCTACAGCAGACGACATGTCTGGCCCCTTCAGCTAGCTGACTTTTCGAACCAATCAAATAATATTGTCCTTTATACAAACAAACCCAACCATAATATCTCCCTATTTTTATAAAATTCGCCTTTATTGCATCCACAGTATGCAGTAGTTACTCGTAGTAAATTAACATATAGAAACCAACATAGATCCCGTAGCGCGGACACAATCGACGTAAATACGCGTCGTGATAAGTTATTGGAAAAAATAAGAAAAACGAATTAAAAGAAAAACAATAACTGAAAACTAAAGCTATAAACTACCAAAAGGAAAAATTAAAACAGAGTAGGCCCCTGTGGCAATGTCCCCAAAACGCTGGCAACATTACCTCGTTGGATAGCGATGGAAATTCGCTGGGCGAAGTAGCTGATAATTGCTTTCTGTATTTCTATGCTATCTATTCATCCTAAAATTGTTGCGTTTCCTGAAATCGCCGCAGTTGCTGCAATAACTTAGTTCATAAGACATGAACAATAATATCAAACACAAATATAAAATAATTAAACAACCCTATCGACGTGTGTTCACACATCCTCGCTAGAATCAGTTGTATTTGTTTACGTTCCTTGTTCCACTGATCCTTGTGTGCCACCGTCTAGTTCACCGACCCTTGTCGTTTAAGCGATTGTCTCTTTCTTATTTACCTTTTTTGCTGCACATCTCTTAGTTTTGTTGCCTTGTGACAGTCCTCATTAATTACTTTTATTTTTCTTTGTGCTTCTCAATAATTGGTGCTTCTGAAAAATACCGCCAAGAAATAAATACGTTAATTTCTAGGCAAAATTTTTCGAAACTTATCGGTCAACTTGGTTTTGTGTTCAATAAAAGTTTACTTTGTTTGTTTTCGTTATTTTCTTTATACAGTAAAATATATGTCAGTTTTATTTAAGAGCCAAACTGAATAAGTACCTATTATTCCTATTTTTTGGAACAAGCTGTATTGCCGTGACTAGTTATGATATCAAAATCAATTCAACTCGCCTACTAGTATTTCAGAATATACAACCATTTCAAATAGTCCATCTACTCTTACTCTAATAATAATAATCTATCCGGTAATTTGTAATCCGTTACATAGCACCATAACAAAAGGTATACACTTTTTGGAACCAAATCTAGGTCTATTTACTGAAAAATAAGCAACATTTTTTCACAATAAGCGAGATTAAGTAAGATTGGGTATTTTTAAACTATTTAGTTTATCTTAGTCCTAAAAAAGTTGTAGAATCTCGTCAGTTTATGTAAGCGTAGAAAAGTAAACACCACAAAATGTTCATTTTAAACTGCACCACACAACTCGAGTCGTGTTGTCCGGATTTCAAGTGTAAATTACATAGCACGTGATTTACACGACGCTCCTGTGGCCTCACTGTGTTCAGCATCGTGCTCTAGATAAAGATAAACAACATTGGTGTCTGAATTTTTCTGGACGATTTCTTACATATGAACGTTTATCATGACACGGAAGAAAAGATTGTAGAAAGCTTTGGTGTCTAAATTTTTGTCTGACGACTTCTTAAGTACTGGTTAACTTTAACATTCTTAAATTGATGAAAGCAAACTTAAGAGTTACTTTACCACGAACGGCTTGCTATCAGCAAGCAAGCAGTTTTGTCATGATACAGTCTTGATTGAATCCGATGGAAACGATAAGAGGAGGTCCAGTGACAGCTAGTGAAGTATGATCCAACTTTACCAGTCGACGTCTGACGGACGCATTTGGTATATGCGAGTCTCAAACAAGAGGGTCTACGACCAGTCCTACTCTATGGTCTTCACTGTCCCCACCGAGACGCGTTCCCTTGGGACCTTGACGAGACCTGGGAGTTAAAGAGGACGGGAGGTTTAGTAGGTATACCCTTGGGAGATCCCCAAAGAGCCACACTACCCGTCCGTCTCCCAGCGGATAGGAAGGCATAAGGCGGAGCACCCGCGGCGGCGCCAACGTCAGATTTCCCAAGAGAAACTATAAAAATATAAAAAAAATGTCGTAGCAGCAAATTACAGACAGAGTTGGAGTTCCGCAATAATAGCAAATGCTTGTTGGTGGAGTCAGAGGATATAACTCGCTCTCGAATTCAAAGTTGGCACAAACAAACCTGTGCGTGAAAGCAAAGGTAATGCAGAATGTTGTTGAAAGCTTTTGTTTGATTTGACGACATCGCAACAATGTTTCGACTCGAAATGAACAGTGGATCTCATAATGATGCACAGCCACATACTATTAATAGAATGTTTTTAAAACTACGAGTACTTGTTGTTGTTGTGATTTCGTAGAGTTTTAACTTAATACCGATTTTTGCACCTATGATTTTTCTCCATATCAGCCGTGACGACGACTGCCATCTGCCGCTGAGGTAAACGAAGGTCGGGAGTGGAGAAGCACAGTGACATCTTGGATTAGCAGTGTAAGGAAAATATGGTTGTATGTTCGACTGAACGAATATTTTATTACTTTTTAATAAGTGTAAATTTTTACACCTCTTTAGTTTATAAATGTCGCTAGTCGATGTACAATAAAGTCGAAAATGTACTTATAAAAGTTTTCATTTTAGTGACTATTCTCCAATTTTATCGCGGAAAGCAATAAAATATGAAATAGGAGGTAGCGTCTGTCGCCGAGTAAAATAAGTTTGTGATGGGAAATAAGTAAGTGCTTCTAAGGTGCTTTTAAGTATGAATAAAAATCCACAAGTTTCAAAACGCCATCAATATTTTACTGCCTTTGAAAAGATAAGTTTTGAAGTTAAACATGATAGTTCATAATTTTGATTTCTGTTTCCAGCTCGAGCCAAATGTGGCAAAGCATACAGTATTAATTACGAATTAAAGTTATGATAATATGCTTTCCCATCTACAATTATTATTTTGCATTTTTAATCTTTAAATTTCGTTATTTTCTATTTGCCATCCCAGTGAATAAGTTTATGAGTTAAAAACTTTTTTCAATACCTACATCCGTTGTATTTATTTTCCTCAAAACTTAGTCAGACAGTCAGAAAAATATTTCCACGTCGATTGATACCTTATTTGGGAAACTCCGTTTAAATTGTTTGTAACAGAAAGATAACTAAAACGTCAATACAACTGATAAACTCAAGTATTCTTTGTCAACATTTCACACGTTATTGTTAGAACAATCGATTAGAATCAGCGAGTGCTTTCGAAAGTGCCAACAAGAAATCTTTCTAAAAGTAATAAGTTGTTCTTAAAATCACAGAAGCGGCAGTCCGTATTCCGTAAAAGCTTTCCAATCTGATTGCAGAGGAGGGCTTGACGTCACGAGGCGGACAACGAACAAAACCTCTCCTTAGGTCCTACAATGAAACGACCGAGAATGTACCCGTCGCATCCTTACAACACGGCGCACAGGGCGTGTGGAGGGACCGGGGATACAGCTTCGGTGTGAATTCAGTTTAGTGGTAGGCCCTTGTCCTCGCAATACGGGCTCCGAGAGGACCAGGTAGTGTTGCGACTGGAATTCAATTTCATTTCATCTGGAAGAATAACATCACAATAATTGCATTGTTTTATTACAAATGCTTCGAACTATTTGGTGATGAAATAGGGGATGAAGTTTACAAGTGTAAAGTTGCAAGGTCAAGTCCTCAAAGTCACGATTGGGAAAGGATTGCTGCCAAAAGTAACTATCTATTTAACATGGACAGAGTCGCGGGCAACATCTAGTAAATAAATAAACAATCTACATTGCAAGATGACTTCAGGGTAATTCGATAGATCGCATCACTAGCCTAGAGTTCCAGGGACTCAAGTTAAGGTGAAGGTGGTGAAGGGGCTAGGCATTCTAGCGACGCCAATTATTATTTTTTTGTTTTATAAAGCAAATTTTTTAATTCTGCAGACCGTCACAATCTCGGTAAACATACTATTTATTCAATAATCATATTTTAATAATATATTTATTGGCTGTTTTTGTTCTCGAAAACATTGAATAGTGCCTAAAGTGGTCGCTTTTGACGTTATTCAAGTTTTCGAATATATAAATATAGGTAGACCAAAAAGTCGCATACAAATAGAAATAAAAAGTCAGAATGATTGGCAAGATTCTGACGGATTACAGTTATTGGAAAAATATACGGTTCAGTAGCTAACAACTGAAATATATTGTCGTCGCTAGTGTGCCTCACCCTTCACCTTAAGTTGAAAGTTTAAGAGACGCGCGGGAGCTATATTGTCGTAAACGATTGTAGATTAGTTTTTAACTGAAATAAAAAGCCTGACTAGACTACTTGTAGTTCTTCAAGTCCTTTCTGTTAGCAATATTGTTTATGGAGTCTGCAATTGTTGTATGCTACTTGAAAGTTTAGCTTCGCATCATTTAGTTTTTTCTTTTCATCTGGAAAACTGAAGAAGAATATCTTTGTCTCTACATGTATTAGTAGGTACTGCTCTGTAAGCAATCATATACCCTAACTTTTATTTTAAACTGTCATCAACACGTGTGCCAATGTTGGATGCGACAGGTTGTTCTCTTTCGTTACGGGACAGCTTCATAATAAGTCACCTCATTGTCGAAACCGGTGATGAGCAAATCTCATTCATATTTGCGGATTTGTACACTGGAAAAATTCGGAAGAAATCAAGGTATAAGTACGGTCTAGTAATGTAACGATATATATTCTGACGTACTGCACATTATGTAGAATGTCTTTCGCCGTAAAATTGGATGCGGGTGGCACAGGACCGATCTGTGTGAAGAACTTTGGGGGAGGCCTATGTCCAGCAGTGGACGTCTATTGGCTGAAATGATGAGGTGTAGTTAGGTAAGTCTCGACATTGGCAGAAATCAACCCGACACAAAATAGTAGTAACTGAGCCGGTAGTTAGCGCAGCTCATCAATGGTGTTTACTCGCGGCCGCATACAGGAGATTTATCACCGCGTATTTATTTACGGGCTCGATTCCAGCGTGTTCCATTGCATCTATTTATACGAGGGTGTAGGGCTGTCGATATCTCTAAAGGATTTTTAATAACAAATGAGCAGCAATAGCCGGGGAGCAATGGTAGCTCATTCCCATCCAATGGGATAACAACACTTTCCATGCGGAGGTTCGTGATTCGAATCCGAGCATGGATAACCCATTTTCAAATCTATGTGTATATTTCTACCATCGGCGGTGAGGGAAAATATCATGAGGAAAGCTGCTGTAGGTTTCGGATAGTTTATAAAGAGTATAACCATGATTCAGTTGGTCTGGTTCCCCTGTCAATGGATTGCGAGGGTCGGACGGCAGGCGCTTCATTGTAATTATCAGGATCCCCAAATTCTGAATCATAGTCTAAGTGCACGCAACTGAGAATTATGCGCTAGGATGGGAGAGACGACATTAAACTAAACCATACAAAAATAAGGTACCTACTTTTGGCAAGCAGACAATTTACCTGATGGTAAGCAATTGCCGTCGCCTATAGACACCTGCAACACCAGTGAAGTCACGAGTGCACTACCAACCTTCAAAGCTCCCTTCTCGTCAAACTGGGCCTCCGAGACCCTCACTCATACAGTAGCGCTGTGTCACGTTCTAAGGCTTTTACGTAGAATATTAGCGTTAAACCCATTATATTTGCTTGTGTATTGTGTGACCTAATAACATATCGATATGCCAATTACTCCGCTTGTATCATCATTAATTATTCAACTCCTGAATGATTTATAGCTCTAGCCCTCCTCCTCCATTCACAGACCTCTGTTAACTACCTGTTTGTATTGTTACGTGTTTTCGTATAATAATTGCCTTCGTGAATACGTTTATACCCTAAATACTTAATAATCAAAATGTCACCTTGCTAATAGAACGTAAGGGGGCTTGCATACGAGCGACAGCCTACTATTTTGCGACAACAATTATAAAATAATGGAAAAACCTGCACGTTTCGGATAGTTTCTGATGCATGTAATCATGATTCAGTTGGTCTGGTTCCCCTGTTCAAAGGGTTGCGAAGGTCACACGTCAGTCGCTATTGTATACCTACTCCCTCAATTCGTGAACCTTGGTCTAGGCGTACCCCGGGCTTCAAAGCGACAGCTTTGGCCGCAACTGGGAATTGCACGCTAAGTTGAAAGAAAAAGTGTCGCGTGCCCATTATAGTAGTAACGCGGTAAAGTGATAACCTAATTGAAAAAAAAAATAAAATTTGCAAAACAATTGTCATAGTTTGTGCATTCTACTACTTAAGCCTTTTCATTTGATATTATATGTATATTACGTGAATCGAGTGAAAATATTAATTTCATAATTTTGTGGTGTTGGCCATTTTAAGTCGACGACCACCTCATCATCATCTAGCTAAGCTAATAACACTTACAGCTATTATTACTTTCAAACAGAAAAAAACAAAATCCCATCGGTTCATCTGGGAGCTACGATGCCAAAGAAAGACACACACTGACAGACATACACACACGCACAGACAGCCATACAGACAGATATGTCAAACTTGTAATACAACCCGTCGTCTTTGCGTTGGGGGTTATAAAGAAGCGTACTGCACCGCTATATCTCCACAAATTCCACTTCTAAATGAAAAGCCGCATCCCTGGCGGTGTTTACCGGCGCCGGCGCGCGCTGTGTAAACTATCTGGACTCGATCACAGATCAGGTGCGAGTGTTCCGCCAACTTTACTTGTTTTTGTTTCAGCGCGCGCCTGTTTCAGCAAACTATTCGTGTCAAAGCACGCCAGATTCATTAAGGGGTTTTGTTTTTTGTTATTTTTTTAACCGCAGAACGAGTACAAAAAAGCCTACATTTGACTCATACAGGGAACATTGCTTTTTTTGCATCAATAAGTTTAGGAAAGAATTGTAATGTGTTATTTATTAATTTGATGGCAGCTTTGCTGCTTTTGTCATAGGGTATGGCAGCCTCGTTGGTTATAAAACATGGGAACTTTAGTTACACAAAAATACTTCGGTTTTCAAAACTTTCTTGACGTATAGGATAAAAGGATAAAATAAACATTTATCACATAAAAAAAAGAAAAATAAAGAAATCTAATAAAAAAAAGTATTGTATGTAGAAAATGATTTGGTGAAAAAAGATCTCTAGTCTAGACAAATATTCAGGAAAGTTGAGAACAATTAAAAAAAATAATCTCATTAGATTGATTAATGATCTAATGATTTCGATCTTGTATCCACCTGCCTCGAATAGCATGAGAATCTTGCGCCTGGTCCCTATTCGGTGGCATCACACTAGTATCCCATCAAAATAATCAAGATATAAACAAATAAAGAGTCTGTACTCACAGACCCGTATCAAATCGCGGGTCTCATCATACCCCAAACACAGGAAAAAATACATTGTTAAAAAACTTGTGCTATGATACATTATCTTGCGTTGATGGCTGATCTGAGATTGACCACCATAGCCGAACGGTTATGAGGACATTAAAGAAAGAATATAAAAAAACTTTCGCGACAAATTCTGTAGTTATTACCAACACAAATGTAATCCGAGTGAGTAATCTCAGAACGTAATTACTTTCCTAGACAAAGGAAACCTTATTTCCTCAGATACAATTAATCTACATTTCTCTGGTTTCATTTCATTTGCTAGTTGCGATGAATATTTATGATGGATGGCTAAACTTTGATAGTTTTCTTAATTTCCTTGAGGTAATGGCCTGTGCTATTACCTAAAGGAAATTAGTATGAGTAGCCAGTAACTGTCAAGAGTAAAAGAAAGCAGCTGACATAATATACCTGATAGGAAGAGGTGTCGTCTAGGTGTAATATATTATGTATTTAACTTTTATATTAGTGTTTTCTATGTTGTCTGAGAACTGTAACATAGGTGCTTAATCTACTTAGTACGGAGTCAGGTCAAAGTATGATATTCTTAAAAGTGCATTGATGTATATCGTATAATGGTGTTAATATATCGTATAACAAGTAGGTTAGCAATATATCGCATTATGTCTCTCCCGCATACGTTCCTTATACTATACTAGCGGCCGCCCGCGACTCCGTCCGCGTGGAAAAGTAACTTTTTACCCCCCTTTCAACCCCTTACAACCCCCCTTTTCGCAATAAAAAGTAGCCTATGTCCTTTCTTAGGGTCTAGATTATCTGTATACCAAATTTCATTTAAATCCGTTGAGTAGTTTTGGCGTGAAAGAGTAGCAGACAGACAGACAGACAGACAGAGTTACTTTCGCATTTATAATATTAGTATGGAGTAAGTATGGAGTATGGATAGACTAGAAAATAGACAAAGAACGCCATCTGTCTACATCGCGAATCACAGACTACGCATACATTTAATGCGCGCGTGATCTCAGTATGGTTCGGCACTAATTACAGAGACAGACTATAGGGAACATGTGCGAGACACGATACGATATCTGCAAACGCGTAGGTCATTTCTTCTATATCAATGACAGCTAGATTCTATTTTCTGTGGCTGTAATTTAATAGTGCTATCACATCACTCATATTTGATAGATACATTTTTTCCAACCTCAAAATTTCAGTTCATAAAGCCATTAGCTCTTAAAAAAAATGTTATCTTACCGACTATTGTCATAGTATGGTTTTGGGCCAGCAACCTGAGCTTCGTCAAATCAATCTTAAGTGTAGGATAACTATCGCTAGCAAAACAAAAATGAACTTTTATAAGAATCCCAAGTTTCGTTTCGTTTGTTTTTCCTAAAGATTGGATAAAAACGAATTGGACAAGAAATAAAACCTAGCCAACGACTTTGACACATTAATCACGTTTTTATAAAAATGTTAAGGTTTCAGCATAAACTGCCTATTAGAAAAAGTAGGAGCTAATGATGACCATTATTCATTGGTAAATGTCCTTATCTCAAAATAACCAAATGCTATATTAACTCTACGGCTCCAAAGTTGCATCTTTGACTATAGGATGATGATAATTGACTAGGATATAATACTAAGGGGGCTGGTATCGCATCTGTGACAGGGTGCTATTCTGCCACCTATCACATATGATAAAACTTGTGTTTAGGGCAGCAAAAAAACTTTAGGTACCTAAGTACCTAAAGTTTAGTTTTTAACTTAATTGAAGTAATCAATACAGGTTGTGTAAGGTTTAACCACGTATTTTACTAAGCATTCTGAACATCACGTCATGTTCTCTGACCTTTGGAAATTCGCATTAAAAAACTATTTTTTATACAAAGTCGGTCCCGCAACTCGTTCAGTTTGTACGAGCAGTCGAAAAACTTACTGACGAATTTCCAAAACCTGGTTAAATGGATGTAAATATTGACAGATACACCCTTTATAGTGAACGTGACACGTCAATCCTAACTCCAATCATCTATCCAACAAGTCGTGCCAACGGCCACTGGCATCTGAGCGCGTTCCCTCCTTTTCATCATTTCCATGCATGTCAATGTCTTGGAAAACACGAAAAATATGTATTCGTCGGAAAGTTCCCCAATAATGAGGAGCCGACGAGACGTATCCGGGGCGAGGGAGGGGCGCGGGGCGGGGAAGGGGTCGTCTTGTCGAACTTCGGACATTCCTTTACATTCCGATCACGGCGCCGTCCGGAAGATGGCCGAAATTGGCAGACGAGCGGCACCGGCCCCCTACAATAATTTTTCCATCGAAATAGTCAGGAATGCGAAAAAGGACCGAATTGATAGCGCCGCGTACACCAGAGCATTTTGGATTTCGTTTATTCCATTTGTGACAAACGTGCCATTGAATTACGCTGAGAGTTTTATTGTGTAAGTGTCCGATGTAGCTCAGATGAGAGCTAGCTCAATAGAGCATTAACTTGACGGGGAAATTAATGGGCTTCAAGTTTTTTCTAAGTTATTGACGTCGTGTCTCAGCTCGCTAAGCCTACTGTTTGAAATTGCTTTTTCTTTATCAACTAATAAGCTTTGTTTTCTTTCTTACACCAAAGGATGCGCAAGATACGAGATGAAAATGTACCGGAAAATTTTCATTGACCGCACTATTAAACAAGGTGCCCCGGAAATGCCGAAAACAGGCAAATAAATTAATATGAGTTCATAAGTAATAACGGTCTTTATGTATGGACACATATGGAAGAGGCCCATGTTCATTTAAGCATACTATAGTATGTGTCAGTCGGGTTGCATGCGCACGATGTACTCGTATGCCAGGTTTATTTGCCATGTTAATTAATTAGCGCATAGCACGAACCCATCGCGACCGAGCGCATTCGAGTAACATTATACGTGTATACTTGTACAATGTAATGAAATCAAAGAGGTAATTATAGAGTAGCAATCTTTTACTGGTATACCCGACAACTTTAGTAACTTTTGTCAATTCTATATTACTATTTGTTTGATGCTAATATTTGTAGGTATAAGTTAATGGTATAAGGAGAAAGTTATACTGATGGTCATTTTGTTAATCTAACGTAAGAACGAAATGCTGCCACAGTAAAATTAATTTTGTATGACATAGAAATTACTTAGGTTTCTTCTAATGAAAATAAATTCAAAACCAGTCAGGTAGTTCTTCCAAATACATACCTACTTAATATCGTATAATTATGGTCCAAGATATAAACAGTCATGGTGGTTTTTTTTTCGTTGCAAATATTAAGTACAAAGTTTTTCTTTGTACGTTTTATGTCAATTAAATTAGATTCTCTCGAGCGCTCAACATTGTAATACAAAGTGTATTGCAAGTTTAAAGGTTTCATACGCTACCTTTTATTTTCATCGTTTTACGGTGCATTTCCAATTTACCTCAAATAGGTTTGGTGTTTGTATTTAAAAAGTTTTGAAATCGAAATAACGTACAGTAAAAGTTTGAAAATACGAGTATTTAGTTACACGGGATTGGAAAACAATTTCATCAATTCTATGCAAATTTAGAAAAACGCTCTGTCTATGTTTGCAATTCAATTAGCTAAATATTCAATGAAAGATTTTATGAATGTGAAATTTATTTATTGAACTTGTAGATTTAAGCACACTGCTTTAAAAATACTTAATGTTTTTAGGATCTAATAAAAACAAATTCCACTTAACAGTTTGCGTAAGAAAAGATGTCAACGCCCGAACAAATCGGTAATGGTGTTATCCGTGGACTTAATGCTATTGTGTCACTTCAGCATCAACATCTTACAATACCTACATCTCAGCAAAGCTTTCCACATTTTCCTATTGATTTAAATGATTTTATTAAGACACATAGTATTATTACATTTATTTTCATTGTAGCTAATAAAAAAAAAGATATTTTGAAGTAAACGGTCAATTATTTTAGCGATGAAGTTGATTAGTTTGATGTCAATCTTAGTAAAGTTCATACAATAAATTAATAATAATTATATATTCAGCAATATTGCATGGAACAGCTGATTTTTAATTTGTTTATTCTGATGATCTAACACGCAAATCTATCCTTTACTTGTGTTACCTACTATCAGGGCTTCAGTAGCCTTACCATGAGTTTGAAATACTATCCTCGCTATCGAAAACTATCTCTTTGTCTCTTTCATTGTGATGCATTTGAAAGGGACAGAGCAATAGTTAACGTTATGTCAGTTTTAGATGTCAACTCATGGTAGCGCTACAGGATAAAAACGACCAAAATTTAACCGTGTACCTACTTAAATAATTATAATGTTTATTAATATGTGTCGAGGAAGACAGTCACAGCGCTGGGCCGGTGTAGCCCGCCACCCTCTACTTAGTCCCGTTATTAAAGCGCTAAGCGAAACTGTATGAGATGCCAACTGTTGCCAGAGTCTTCAGCCAAAGGTGAATACACACCTGACAAACGTAGTACGAATACACCGCTTGCAAATTCTCCCAAGTTGTGACGTGTGATTAGGACCGCACATGCCTTGTTCTCTAATTTATGAACAACCTGTTGTTAACTGTTATGTTTGTTTCCCTTAATTAAGTTATTAGGGAAGCTTAAAATATTTTAGTGTGATACGTGCACTGACTCCACTGGTGCAGTGATTTCTTTGCCTTCTGTGCTATCCTACATCTTATGAAAAGAAAGAGCAAAACACATTATGTTCATTATTCGAAAGCTTTCAGTTTTAGAAATTTACATTTGACAACCCGTTTAGCGCAGTCTTTAAGTGACGCAAAGGTCGCATCGATTCTCGTATCAACACAAATGTTTATTGATAAAACAGATTTATGAGATGAGAGAATTTCTGATCAAAAAATCTCAAGTAAGTAACTAATATTTATAGTTTCATAATCATAATCATAGATATTAGGAGTGGAACTCCCACAACCACTACCACTATAATCTGGACATCTTTCAGGCAAGAGTGAACAGGCATCTTCTAGGCAAACGCGTGTCATCCTAGACCTCATCGTCACTTTCCATCAGGTGTGATTGTGGTCAAGCGTTGTCCTATAGTTTAATAAAAAAAATAAGAAGACCATAAGCGTAGCCTTCGCTTGAGTGCGATCTTTAGCCGCCATGTGGCCGAGGCTGCTAAAACTACACAGATAAAATGCATCCGGTAGATCTGTAGTCTCCCTCAGGAAGCGACACGCTCACAGATGCAACGAATGCTTTCACAAATGCATCCTTGAGAATTTCCTTAACATATTCTTCAGTGGCATCTTGTTCTTATGTTAAGACACCGGGCACAGAATACTTAATGGTACAGGGTGGCCAAAGAAATCGGGCCACACAATAAAGTATATTTCTGGTTTCATGTGATACGATAGACAATCAGATGGATCACCTGATTGCCACCGCCCATAGACTGCTGCCCCAGTGGAGTCACAAATGCACTGCTAAGCTTTAGCTAGTCCCCCTTCCGCCGAATTGGGCCTCCATTTCCCTAACACACTTAGCAAAACACACCACAGGTGCTGCTTCACGCTCATTATCCCATTGATGCCTGCAACACTAGTGGAGTCACAAGTGCAAGAGCTTTGACTTGTGAGGTATGATCACTAGCAAATTAATGTAAGCAGTAGGGCCAGTTAAGTTTTTTTATGTTGCACGCCGGAGGAGCCACCCTGGCCAGAGATAAAAGGATTAGCAACGTTCTGCTAAAAACTTGCGGCAAATTCCGACCTACTTGTTTATGTTGCGCGGCTTACATATTCCAATAAGTTGGGAGAATTCTCTGTGTAAACTTTAAAGTCTTGCTTTTCTTTCTATAGCTTTAAGGAGCTAGACTATGTAAGTACGAAGAAAGTATCAAGATAAATGCATATTTAAGCATCGACAAAACCCTCGACATGTTATACGGCATTTTGTGGGGGCCATCTTGAATTTTATAATTTTTCAGAATATAGTTTTCTGTCGAGAAGATACCAGCAAAAAACTCAGCAGTCACTCTTTGTAAAAAAAAATGTCCCAAGTTGAACACATAAAAATTACGCTGCCAACCTTTAAACCCCCTTTCCCCTGATTTGGCCTTCCGTTACCTTCACCCACTCGACAAGCGCAGGCAGCTGTTTTCCGTAAGGTTTGCCATCTGTCAGAGATCGCTCCGTAAATAGGGTCGTTTAGTCCCCAATCGGCGCATTGCAGCTGATTTTAAACAAAGGTTCACATTCCTGCTCCAACACGGAGCCGTGCTAGTTACAGCTCTCCGCTAAAAGGAGCCACTTCCACGCTAACGGTGGCGCTCGCAGTTACTCCCGAGCCTCTTGAAGCTAAATGAGCGTCCTCTTTATATTAATTTTCGGCGGAATTTCCCGTCCCCATTACTGATCTATTATGTTACCTAGAATACGAGAGCTTTTAGAGTGAATTGGGAGCGATGTCACTACTATTTAGCTCTTTGTCTTACACAATGTAGAGCAACTACAACAAAAACTAAAGGAACTAAACAGAGCAGCAACTATGTAGTTATTCTACGTTATTTTATGTAGTTCACTATACACACTTGTTTAGAGCCAGTTTTGCAACTCTACTCGTGACCACGGCTGCTGTAATGCAGCCGAAACACGAAGCATTAAGTAAGTAAGTAATTTATTATGTGCTTAACAATTTTTAACGTCGCGTGGATTCCCGTATTTGATAATAATAGATAAATTTATAGGCACCAGTTGGGTGAAAAACCAGTAAACATGTTGGTAATTGCCGAGTTTTGCTTGCTCGGGTGTTTGTAGAGCATCGTCTGATTGATTCGCACGCCAGCCGCGGCCGCCCCATCGCCACGGCAAATATAGGCCCCTAGCGATAGATCAAACATGGACTGAGCGGTGGTATCGATGTAATCTAAACCTCTTTACGGAACATTAAGAGGTTTAGCGTCGGCAGAAGGTCGATACTAAGTAACTCTTGGTAAGTAATTATCAATAAAATATATTTAACAACTTACATCAACATCACGTTTTCCTGTAACAAAAAAATGATTTTTTGTAGTAAAATAGTCTATGATACCCAATAATAACCATATTTTTGACTGCTAACAGAATTTTCATTAATCTTTTTAGTATGTACTAGTCTATATTGTAGAAAAAAACATTGGTCCCTAAAGGGAAACTATTCGTACTTCCAATTTTTAAGTTAACAATTTTCACTTAATTAAAAAAAAACTTAGTACCAGAATAAGAAGCCATTATGAAAAATAGGTATCTATAATGATTAAGTGTTGTCAGTTATATAGGCATGTATTTGACAACTGTACAGTGTCCCTGCATGAAACTTCATATAATTTGGGACAGTGTTCTAGGCAGGTATTGAATTTCTAGAACATTGACAGCCTGATTGTTTGTAAGCTGAACTGAGTTAATATAGCCAGCCGTAGTCGCCGCTATGTAGACATTTAGCCGAGGTTTCGGCGCATGCGGTTAATTGCAGGACAGAGCGCGGGCACGAAGCCATCAACGGATTGGTTTCCATCCAAGTGTCCGGTATAATTACAGAGTATTGTAACCACGAGTATCGGATCAGTAATTTGGAGTAATAGGTCCTACGTCCTGCAATAGGCAGATCTATTCATGCTAATCGTTCAAGATTGGGATAGAGACGGGGACAAAGATTCGATTGCGAAATTCGTGTCGTTGTAAGATCTTTGGTTCTGAATTCTGGAAAAACAAATTGATAGTGAAACTATAAGTTCGGTATCATTCATTCCGAGTTTCGTAAAATCTGAACATTACTTGTACTTATCAATCATTTGACGTAAAGCAGCTTTTGATACACTTTCCGCATTGTTAAACAGACAAATTGCGTTTCCTCGAATGATAAATAAAACCACAAAAAATGTAAAGTTAAATTCATATTTTCGGTGTATTTACATACGCTCTTAAATTCTGATAACTGATAGTTACATCCTGTTTTTTAAATATGCAAATTGGCGTGAGTTTAAAACGAGCTTTGGGGCGTTTTCCGATTGTCTTTTAGCTCACTGTCCAGGATGGGCCCGCATGTTGGATTATTTTTTAAACTCAGCTGAAACGGTAGTGAATCACATTTTCTTTATTTAACGCGAAAATTGGGGCTTGCTTTTTAAGCGAGACAGTATTTCATGTTGTTTCGGCACGAGTACCTACCAGTTCGTTTTGCCTGAAAAAGATTACCCAATGAGGGTTATTAAGGGGAGTGTATAAGCATACATACTCTTTAAAAATGTTAGTTGCAAACGTAAGAGAAAATGATTAACATCAAAAGACAAATAGAAATGAATAGACAGACAACACTAGATTCCAAAGTAATGTTGCTTATGTACTTGTGTTATGCTTATCTGAATCAACAAAGGTAACCAAAATAAATATTTCATCATTATCATAAATCGGCTTATCGCCCATATAATAATGCTTAGATAAATATAATAACACTCAGATATTTTAAACAGGCATAAATTTCGCTGAGGATTGAAATCTATGATCAGGTGCGAGCCAAACCAATCAAATGCATTACTTAGTAACAATTAACTATCTTTCTCTCTCCAAATGTTCTCCAATCTGATCGATCTTTGGTACTAGTACACATCTCCTGCCAACCACCATGTACATGTCGTTACTCCATCTGACCTGAAGTCATACTACATTACGTTTACCTACTGAGCCGTGGTCTCTACTCTCTACTCCAGAACTCGTTCGGCCCAGAGGCTGTTGGTCTGCAACTGATATGGCCAGTCCACTGCCACTTCAGCTCGCAAATTTTATTAGCTAGGTACGTCTATTAACTTGGTATTCTCTCGGGGATTATGGATCGATTGCGCAGGCAAATGCCAAGCAAGCCCTTTCCACAGCGCTGAGCGACTTGAAACTTGCGGCCCAATGAATTAATTTCATAGATATTACAAACTTTAAATGAAAGCGGTCATCAGTTCCAAATCAATCAACAGTTCAATAGCTCTGCGCCTATGCCCTGGGAGTGAGGGTCTTGGAGTAACTTCCACGAGTCACTGCCAATCTATAACAGACTGTCGCAAGAAACTTTGCTACACGCACAGATTCAAACATGCCAACTCATTTTCATTTGATGACAAAGTTTATGTTCTAAATACGTACATGGTATTATACTTGTAGGTACATACTAATGTTGTAAAGAGGATTGAGTATGCATGTCTGTATTTAAACTCAAAAACTACTGAATTGATTTTAAAAAATATTTTAATATTAGAATCTTATCATTTATTGACAAAAGTAACGAACAAAATTGAAAACCACTCGTACTTACTAGAATTATTGCTAAAAATATTAATTGCTACAGCATTTTATGGGGCTACAATGACGAAACTAGTTTCGTCGATATAGCCCCTTAAAATTTTTCTTAACATATTCTTTGCTAAAAAGAAACAGGGAGTTATAATTTGAAATTAGTAATCAGTAGACGCATGAAAAGGAACGTGTAAAGAGATATTTAGAACATGTATGTAATGAACATGAATAATGTAATTAGCGGTGACATGCTAGAGTAATACAAAAGAAGAAAACTGATGATTGTATTACTTCCTTTATACCTAAATAAACCCGTGCAAAGCCGGGGCGGGCCGCTAGTCTTAAACCTAACACGGTCATATTAGAAGCAGATCAATACGCTTAAGCATAGTAATAACAACAAGCCCACTCCAACAATAACTCGCAGTCGACGCGGCTTCAGCAGGCTGTCCACACAAACGCCCCGCGCATTGTTGGCGCGATGACTAATCAGTTTTGTTGATAGCACATTGTACACAATCACCCCTTTGGGAAGTAACTAGGTTAAATCGTTTAGTATACATACCGCTAGTCAATTTAATTTTTAATTTATAGTTTGAACGCATGACTCTGTTCGGTTTACTGAACCAAGGGGTAAGTAGGGTTACTAAACTACTTCTTTTTCTGATGACTTGATTTCTATGATGGAGGCCTTTGCCCTGTGAAATAATATATAGGCTGAAATTTTACTTTCTTTCCTGGCCGCAAACTAAGATTTTTCCTTGTATTTCTAACTTTATACTACATACCAGGAGATAAGGAAAACGCCATAAACAACATAAATCTGTTTGTGAGGTCACCGGGATCGAACCCACGACTCTAGCATCTCAATGGGCGGTTAAATCAATGCGTCATATTATTGTAAAATACAGCCAAGTTTTAGTAAAAATGGTTTGCACATTTCATATATTATTTTTCAGGAACCTAAAGAACCTAAAGAATGCCCATCCGTTCGAAGACAACTCACAACCCATAGAAAACTGTGAAGCGGATTTTACGCTGTGAAACACAGAGTGATTGAGAGCATTAGAGTCCCAATCTGGGGAAGAGGATTTAAAGGTAAACAGCGAATTTGTGACTTCATCGGGACGAACAGCAATCGCTTACCACCAGGTGATCCGTCTGCTCATCTACCATCTATCACATAAGAAATCAACTGAGACACAAATCTTATATTCTGGATCTGACCATAAACAGATAAAGAACACACCAGCCCGCCCGCACCGAGTCCGCCCGATAGGCGCGGGCTATTTCGGTATAATTGAATCGTTTCGCCCACTCCGGCGCAAAGCGGGCTCTTTTCGCCTCTGATTATATTTTGTACTTACCTCCGAAGCTCGGAGGTGAAGCCCTTTGTGCTAAGACAATAAGCAGGAAGAAAGAAACGACAACATAAACATAAAGGGAGATAACGCTGGTTTCTGAGAATGACGTCGGTATTACACGGGCCCTTTGGTGCGGTGGAAAATTATTTATGTTCAGTCTGATCACCTCGGGCTAGCAAAAATATTATTGTTTACCATTTTCTGTACAGAAAGTTGCAATGGATAAATACAAATAATTTACATAAACCGACGCCCCCAGCAATAAGTCGGTAATGTGCTATTATGGACTTTATGCTGTCATGGCAAATTCGACATCAACAGATTACAATAGCGTACCTTGGCAATTTTTTATAGATGTTTTCCTTAACATATAAATGAATTTATATGAAATAATACTACTGTATTATTTCATTTATGCATTTTACGGTAATATTTATTTTCTTTAGTACATATCTATGTTTTTAATAAAAGATGTTTTGAAGTAAGATGTGTTTAACGGTTAATAATGATTATACCTATTTGGTAAAAAATATTTTCGTTTTGATACATTAATGGTTTAAATAGTCTACTAGTTGAAAGGGAATTTGGCAAAAACAGTAAATCGTCTCTCCTGTGAAATTTTTGATTTTTCGATTAACAACTTGTTTTTCGGAGGCGTAGGCCTTATATGTATACCATGATACAGCTTTATAGTTCAGTGGAAAAAACGTGCGTCTTCTTAACGGGAGGTCGTAGGTTGAAATCTGCGCCTGTACCTTTTTTAAACCTTTTTTGTATATATACCAACTATTATTTTATTTATAAATTGATAACTTATTTACGACACCACAAGCCTTATGTAACCCGAAAGGACAAACCACTCGCGTGATGTAATCGACTCCCAGCGCAATCTGTTGGCTAAGATTGGAACCATAAATAAAACTGAGTCCTCAAACAAAGTGAGAGCGGGCCACTAGTATTGATAAAAGTATTCCAATTCTTCATCATTTTGGTTCCAGAAAATGTTATTTTCGTCATCGATTTCATTTAATTAAGCCATCTCAGTGATTGTAAAACTTATGCAAGATTCTGGAATAATCTTCGCCTGGCGATGCAAAGTTCACCTTCAAATAGGAACTTTAACTTAAAATCTCTTTGCTCAACTTTTAGCATGAGCTCATTACTATCAATTAAGCACAGAACTCTCCCGTATTACTTGACTTTTATCCGTATTAAATAGGCACCCGATTGCAACAAGAAAATTTATTTAAAAGAATAATATTATTTTAACTACTTAGCTACCTACTGAGAACGGAAATTGCTTGTGAAAGAGATTGTGTTGCGTTGAAAGCTCCAACAAACGCTCGAGGCTCTATGATTAGCAGAGTAATACTATATTATGCAGTTTTTGCCTTATTGGTACAATAGGAGACCCTACAATGTTTCGGTATGCATGGGCCGGCGCAACTAGAGTGATACCACGGCCTCACAGAAGGACCAGCTTGAAGCGGGGGAAGGGATTTACAATGTTGGCAGTGCACTTGTAACTTGGCAACCTTTTCACCTCCTTTCCTTCCCAGAATGAGCCTCCGGTACCCTAACTGTACTCAGTGAAACACAGCGATGGCGCTGCTTCATTCCGGTCTTCTATGAGGCCGTGGTATCACGCCGGTCGATAATTAATTAATATTACTTAACCAGCAACAATAGGAATTAACAAATAACACAGATTCAATACCCACTACCTGTCGGAGTCGCTTAGGAATTCAAATAGGCAATTAAGTAAATGGGTCCCATACCAATTTGATTTGACGGTCGCAATACAGGCTTAAATCGATCAACGGAGTTAATTATCTAATAGTCTCAGATTGCGGAACAATACAACAACCAACCCTTTATTATGTAGGTATATGTTTACTCAAAACAATACGCCGTTAGACAAGGATCTTCGTACCCTGAGTCCCTGACCCTACAACGAAACTGTCCCGTAGCCAAAGAGCATACACCTGTCGCATCCAAGCAGGAACCGCACAGTACGGTGTGAAAGGGGCAAGGATGTAGATTTTCCATTCCTTGATGTTTCCTTGTAGGCCACCTCATGTAAGACACGCAAACAGTTTAGCAACGTTTATCTTAGGCATCCCGCAAATTCACGTTAAACATTTGATACCAACTCCAACTGGAATCCACTTTACAGAGCTAGTACGTACCTAGGGCCGTGGCAAGTTTGCCGCATACACGCCAATACTTAGCTGTGCTTGCACCACTTTGATCATAAACCCTAGAACGTGAACGCGCTAAAAGTGTCGCCGCTAATTAAAAATATATAAAAATAAAAAACATTAAAATAGGCCACTGACCCAAAAGACAAAAATAGATATGTATACAAAATGAAGACTTCATTCCCAAAAGCGTATGCTGTTTGGCATTTTTTGAATTTAAACGGTGTATACTTAACAGCTTTTTGGCGATTGAAAAGAATAATATACTGGTGAGCTTTTTGCCGGGCCTATCGTCAGAATCAATTTACCGATTTCTAGCGAAAATCTGATTATTTTAAGGCGATCTCGCGCATAAAATACTTACAATTTTAGTGAGCTTGCAAAATCCGCCTAGTTACATCATATTTTTCATTTCTTTCTCTTGTATTTTGTAAATTTTTGGTACGCAAATAGTTTCGCCTTGTAACTAAAATATTGACATTTCTTTCATTAATACTACTTTTAAAACCCTTTGAAAAATGTACCTTCTTCCCTGATAAGGCGTCTGCTACACTCGTCGCAACGTAGATTGATGACCTCAAATCTGAGAGCTCTAATCTCTAAGTACTTATTCAAATACTTTCTAATTTCTCTCAAATATAATTGACGCCGTTTATAGGTTCATAAAATCTAAACTCTTTATTATGGGAAGCATCGCGAGCGCCGGCCCATTATCTAAGGTTTAATGAGCCTTTTGTCTTGTTTCGCAGTTTGGGATACATTTCATGGCCCCCAAGTGTTGCCAACTATTATTCAGGACACGCCTAATGTGAGCAGAAACAGATAAGTTCCACTTCAAATAAGTTTTTCCTTTAAGAAAAACCTTTCCAGAATCGTCTTGATTAGATAAGTAGGTTAAATCAACGTAGTTTAAAAGGACTTGGTTACACGGTTTAAGTCGCTGTCATAAAGTTTACATAGAACTAAATGTTTTGGAAAATTTGGCA
This sequence comes from Cnaphalocrocis medinalis, assembly GCA_014851415.1. Lineage (NCBI taxonomy): Eukaryota > Metazoa > Arthropoda > Insecta > Lepidoptera > Crambidae > Cnaphalocrocis > Cnaphalocrocis medinalis. The sequence goes on from CM026278.1 coordinate 17,596,944, forward strand.
AGAAAGGGTCTAATTCAATTATTATCTCTCAGAGGAATTTCAAGGAATTTTTGACCAGAGTAATTTCTGTGTGTGGTAAGTATAGTTGTAAAAAATGTATGTACTAATATTTATGTAGGTAGTTCTTCCAGAATTTTGAGCATAAACTGGCAACACCGGGCCCTGTAGCCTTGCTGTGATTGCCGGCGACCGAGGCGGGCGCAAGGGGCATTCGCGCCAACCCCTTAATGACTTGACAAAGTGTCGGCCTCGGAGAGAATGTAATATTTATGAGATTTCTTTCAAAAACGAAAGAAAGACGTTGAATATTCATTGACATTATGACTATAAAATCATACTGTATTAATTTTTGTAGGTAGATATTATCATATTTGGACAGAACTCCTCCGTCTGTACTTCACAGCGTGACCGTGGGAGAGCCAGGTGATATGAATGGGCCGGCTCGACCGGAGTGATACCGCTTTAGAGAAAATCGAAAAATAGTCTCGAATATTGTTCGGGTTTGTGATCACAAATAGACATTAGACATTATAGTAGCGATGGGTTCATTTCTATGATAGAGGCCTTTGCTCTGCAATGGAGAGGAATATAGGCTGATGATACTTTACTTTTTTACAACAACGCTCAAAGCAAGCAAAGCCGGAGTCGAGAGCTAGTGGAAATAAGAATAAGCATTCAAAGGATAAAACCAAATTTATTTCGCAACACGACGCAGGAGCACATCACGCAGAGCCCCTTACGGCGATCACGTATCTAGCGGCGAATAGTAAGTCCGTCATTTGCATGTCAAAGGCTACCAACCAGCCGCCTGTCTACCTGGTGACGTCACGCCGTGTCAAGACACTGTTTGATGTGGCGGAAGGCTGAATTGAAGCGTAGGCCGACAGGCACTGATTAGCCTACTAGCCTAGATTGTAATAAGGGCAATTTATAGCTTTTATTATACGAAAATCACGGAAACGTCGCACTTATGTGATCGATAGCCTTCATGTTCAGTTTACTTACAAAAAAAAACGAATATAGGAAATATTTATTTATTCGTATACAAATACTTTCCAAGAATCGAGATGAGTGGCATTTCCATCGTTCTCGCTTCAGCACACTCGTCCGATCCGCGTCAAACAGTTGGGGTTAAGTTTTTCCCACTTTATCCTTCTTTATTTCTATTTCAAGTCTCACGGCGAGTCTCAATCCTAATTTCGGAACTCATTTTAAAGTAAAATTCTACTTTTAGTAGTTCCGTGTAATAAATTGTACTTCCCTTGAGACTTGTTCCCAGAAACTCTTTAATTAAAACTCACTTTGAAAGCTGCAGCTGCAGGAATAGGCTCCTCAAATATAATTCAAAACTCAGATACGATTCTCGAGGAACATCTCGCCGACTCCGAGGAACAGTTGGCCTAAACAAGCAAAAACAAAGCTTATGGCGCCAAAGTGGAAATGTACAATTGTACATACAGAAGGTATAAATACCTTAACGGCTTAAAAACCCTCTATTTAATTGACTTTTGACTGCAGCGAGGTTGCGTAACAACTTTGAACAAATGAAACAATCTGGTCTCTAACAAGAGTTTCCTGTTTCAGAGAAAGGATAGTTTATTACAATTGAGCATCTTGTAACCCTCAAGCAGTGAATGTACTTTAATGTAGGATTGTAGGTACTTAGTTGTTAAACATAAAACCGCATACAGGGTGAACAAATGCTATTCGTTAATAATGTAACAACTGATCTTTTTCGCTTATTTTATATAAGGTTGGTCGATGTCTTCAGAATTTACCTCTTTATAAAAAGTATAGAAGATAGATATAGAAGAAGATAGAAGATACCAGTAAAGAGAGCTTCGTGAAAACAACGACTTAAATTTCACGCTGTATGGTAGGTATGATACAAGAAAAATTAATTGTGTAAAACACCTGCATAGAATTATAGTACGCTAAGTATTGTGTACGTATATCCGTGAAGAAAACCTTTACAAACTAATTCTAAGGCGCCGATCAACCCGACCGCATTCCTGGTCGGCGCGGCATTAATTCATGAAGTTTATGATAAGTGCCGTTATCGAGACCCGCGCAATGGAGCAAATAACAGTAAGAAATGCCTCCATTGGCGTTAAATCTACGGCGTGGCGTAGCGTGGTGTTTGTCGGCGTAGCATTCGTCGCGTGGCGTAGATTGTCGGGCCGAGATTTTCTGTATACGCGGTGAAAATGGATTTTCTAGTCCATTTGTTTCGCGCGTGTGCATCGAGCTATTAAAACGAGTATACGTTGATATCGAATATTCGAAATAGAATCATTGTTATACAGATTGAACTGGAAATACAGTCAGTTTTAATAGCGAAATCCATTCCCGAAATATAATGTTTTATTTACATACGAGTCCGCAGTCGACACGGACGGGGCGATGAAAAGCTCCTTTATTAGGGTTTTTTACGCGCTGAATTCCTTTCATTAACCAACAGTATCACAGTCAAACTTATGCTGATTTCAACTGCTAATGTTCCTAGTGTTCTCGTGCTTTTCCTTTTAGATTGATTTTTAGGTATCGACTGATGAAGTAAACATTTGTCTTGCTTGCATAATATTGTGAAAATTACGTTTTCGGTAATACAAGTCTTATTACAGATTTATCTGATCGTGTCAACTTAAGTCATCACGGCAAATAACGACAAATAATCGTACGTAACTTACATTTTTTTTAAGTAAGTACCTACCTAAGGAATCGTAAAAACACAAAATATAATCGCATAATACCCCTTTTGAGTTCCTGATATTTCAGCGCGTGACCGTAGCGCCAAAATAAATAAGGTCGTAGGTACCTTGGATGCAATCTTGTTACAAAGTATTTGTATTGTGATGCTATAAAAATTTGAACAATATAAAAAAATGTAGACCGTAGAAGAGACGCGCTTTGGCATGGGCCGGCTTGATCGGAGTGATACCATGGCGTCACAGAAAACCGGCGTGAAGCTGCGCCTACGCTGCGGGCCCAATCGGGGAGAAAGTTGGTTAAAAGGTTGGTAGCGCCCTTTTCAACTCCACTGGTGTTGCTCCACTGTCTATGGGCGGCCACAATCACTTACCTACTCTCATAGATGACTGCTCTACTCTACTGCCACCTACCACGAAAAATAGCTTACTGTTGCTGTAACATACACTTGCTGTAAGTCAACGGCCGAGTGGCAGGCGTTGCTTGTAATACCTAAGGCGTAAATCTGATAGCGCAATCGAGGTGAGGAATCGCCGACGCATGCGCTGCAGCCGCGCCGCTTTCAACCCGACTGATGGCTCGATACTAGCGGAATTGCACATGATTTATAACGCTGCAAATCGCTGTCGATTTGTTCCCAATGCGACGAATTTGAAACAACATTCACGGGGTTTGCTTTCAATCTCGCTAACAGCTTCCACCTATGATCTTTATTAACATTTCTTTTTGCTTTTATAAATCTAGCAATTGTCTTTCCATTGTCGAATGTAGACCATTCTAATACACTACTAAACTATGCCAACAGTCCCTTCCATCACCAAGGTCTAAACTTTACGCTGAAGCTTGGATTTTGACACAATATGACTTGTGTAAGAAGAATTGATATGTGAATTTATAGAAAAATGTTAAGAATAATCCAAGATACAAGCTAAAAATAGCCCAAGAAGAAGATCATCTTGACAACACAAACAATTCAAGCAAATTGTGAGATTGTGACACGTGTGACTAATAATACCCACGTACTGATGAGGTATACATATAGAGATTGACGTTTAGTCTTAATCAAACTACTAAAAAATGTGCCAATGGCCGGTATAAATTATGAAAATGAAGAGAATAAAGAGACAAAAACCATCAACACTCCACAGCAGTAAGATAATATATTGATATGCGCAACTGGTTATGACCTTATATTATTATTAGCTTTAATATTGGCTATCGATTCCTCTATCCATGCTCGGGGCTAAAGTTTTTATCGGCGCGTCCCGATGTTTTATCACCCCGCGTCGGAGCCTTCCTGTTTGCCGCAGCCGCGAGCCCCGCAACTGTTGGCTTTCCACTCGCCGGAACATGTTTGTTCAGCTATCATCTGGATCTAGTTCCGTTTGTCTGGAACTAAGCACTCATTTACTGGCTAGTTGGAGTGAAAATATTGTTTTACTCTCCAGTCGGTCCTCGCGTCGCGTTTTGTTTGATTAGGATTGATTTTATGTGACTTGAGTCGTTGGTATAAAAATAGAGACCTTTTCTGTTGTTAGTGGAATGAGAACTGGGCACACTTTCGGAATAGCTCTTTAGGTAAAAAAGTAAACACAATAGAAGTGGATACTCTAGGTATACCTACGGTAAATTTTTGATGTTTACTTAAGATGATAAGTTTTGAAAATAAAATGCTTTCGGCATAATAAAAATACTTTAATAGCTAGGTATCGAAAAGGTTCAAATACTGTTTCGATTCATAAGCACTGTTATTTTATGTTTGTTGCTATGATTTGATTACAGCTATTTATAACAGAGACAATGCAATTTATAAGAAATGTAACAAATAAATAAAATTGGTTTGTTGCCATCATATAATATAAAGAGTCGCAGCAATCGCAGGTGTGTACAATCAGTGTGCTAGGAAATTGGATAGTAACTCAGCATGCGCTGGCTAGTATTTAGTCAGTTATTCAGTCACTTCTACTACTCTTAGGTGTAGAGCGAGAAGTTAAGTCGTAGGGGCTAGGAATTTAATATAAATCAATGTAAAACTTATCCAAAAGACAAACAAAGATTAGCACTGAATATTTCTAAATCATAAAACTGCACAAGCAAGTACTTATTTCATAGAATAACTCCGATAAAATTTCGGACTTATCTGTCGTCAAATTATTATGGATAGCAATGAATTAGGAATTCATAGCGATAGCTCGGGTCCAACGATCAAGCGATCACGGGAGAAAAGTTTGATTCAAGTTTTAATTTGGGCTTTAATTTGAGGTTTACAGACTCATTTCTGGTTACAAAAACGTAAAGTGGACACGACATACCCAGAAGAATCTTAGAAGTTAATAAATTGAAAACGTTTTGTGCTTTACGAAATTTAAGTCAAATACATATAATACCACAACACTACGACTATAATACTACTATACTATAAATAATCACCCTTCATTTGGGCTATCTAGAGAGTAGAAATATCCCTCGTGAATGATTCAAGAGACGTTAATTGGCAATCGTTTTTATGGAGTGAAATAAAAATACTCTTAAGTCCTCTATTTATATATGGGAGGAATAAAATAGACACATCTTTTATTGAGAAAGCTGAGGCGGTAATAGATGTTAAGATGTCTATAAACATTTTGTAACATCTGTCAAAACATACAGCACTATTTTTCTTTTTCATTACCATGAATGCGAAATCGTGTTTTCTCCCTCGTCACAATGAAGCTTTGAATTAACTTTGGAAAGCCCCAAAAGAAGTTTGGCATTGAACAAATAAATTTACTTTCCATGTGACTTATTAAGCTAAAATCGAATTTCACAGAAACTTGTTTAACTCCCACTTTAATAGTTACTTAGTTATTTCTTCTTAAATAGTTACTACTGAAGTGTCCATATAAGTGGGACTAAAGTGCTCATTTAACATTGTAGTGTTAACTGAGTTGATTAAAAGTTTGAATCTCAGCCATTGTGACTAAAATCCCAAGGGTGATTGACCAATGTGAGTACTTAGCTTCGGTTTAACTGAAAATATTATATTATCAGAAAATTCGATAACAATAATTGTTCAACATAATTAAAAGAAGATTAAAAAGATAATTGGATTAACACGAGCAACGTCACCAAAATAAATAAAGCAGTAGTAGACAATATTCTGTTTACAAATTGGGAAGTTAATTAAAACAACATTTTAATATAATCTTTTGGTTTTGGATCTATTTTTCAGTTGATTCTGTTCCCTGTGTGATGGAAAATAGAAGACATTGTAACAGAGATTTACCTAAATACATGTCTATTACCACCACAACAATTATTTGAATGAATTTACGTCCTAGCTGACCAATCTTCTCTTATGTCCACTTGAATAAGTATTCTTAGGTACTGGCATAAATTGAAAATACTGATGTTACCTCTAACCCTCAAGTAAAGCGCATTAAAACTCTTCTGCCAAGAATTTAATCTATAAAGAAGGAAATGGAAGTGTCTCTATGAGTCCGCTCTGAGATTTGGCTCGTGGGGGATATGTGCTGTGGTGGGGGATATAAGGGTGTGGTGGGGGGATATAAGGGTGTGGTGGGGGGATGTAAGGGTGTGGTGGGGGCCGGCCAGATTTATGCTGCGGCGATTTGTTAGGCTTTACCCGGCTGCCTGACGTGCTTATGATCCGTGAGCCCGCGCGCACGCATAATAAGTGGCCGAAAAATTTACCCTATAATTTATCGGGATTATTAAGTTACTAAGCCCCGCGGTGTAATACTGGGTTTAGCTTTAATATAATATAGAAGACACACATACAAACATTTGTCTTTATATTATTAAATTAATGTGGGAAATAATAAAAAACTATTTAAATTAGGTCAATAGATACAGAATCACCTTATAAGTGTATAAGGTGATGTAAGTAAAGACGAGACGGATAACGCATTAGTTTAAACATATCTGAGAATTTATACTGGTGATCCCTCTGTTGTCTGATTTTCGCAACACAAGGACGTAAGCTTTAATATATTTACTACGGAATCAGGCATTGACCCGAATGTGGAATATTGTATTCATATAATTTTCGATTTCATTGAATTTAAATTAATGTGTGCACTTTTACTTAATTTGATTTGAACTCGTTGGTAAAATCGTATTTGGTTTTGATATAATAAATGCAATATTTGTTATTTAAATATAAATGCAATATCAAATAATTCAGTGCGTGGAAAATGATATTGGAATCTATAAGGACACCGGCGAATGGAACCACGTCTAGTAAGTCGCTGCTTTCTGCTGAGTATGTATTTTCTGGGATGAGTTTTGCGATTCTGCTTCAGTTTAAACTTTGAACAATAAAATGTTTCTATCTTTATTCTCAAATGCATTTCCGAATTCTTCTGAATAGTGAATAGTGTTCTTACTATTTGACGTCATGAGAAAACTGACCATAAAAATAAAAAAAAAACAAATTGCTTTTAAAAAAAAGCTTCAATAAATGCTTCTCAAGAAGTGGCTGCCATTTTTGAAGCGGTTAAACTTACCTCTACATCGAAACAAACACTTTTTACAATAATATCAAATGATTACTCGGATAGACATATAAATATTTGTTTTGTAACATACTCGCACATAGAAGACCACCGATAAACGAAATATTATGTATTGACATCATTATATCAAAACCGGCAAAATACAAGTCGAACTCTCCCATGAAAAGTTCCGTAGCAGCAAGTTGACATTTAAAGGTAAATTATGGTTTTTATTGTGTGAGTGAAAGAGTCCCCACGTTTATTATACCTAGAAATCGTCGCCGAGTGTCCCTCCTCTCCAGAGCGCATGGGCGCGTGGCCTCTTAGCCTCGTGGACTCGTGAGGGCACACCTTACCCTACAAAACGAAATAAACCCTTGAGACTCAACAACTACGAGTGCGTCGCTGGTTTGGTACCGCTAATGAAGTATCCTCCAAGTTGATAGTCCTTGAGTACTTTGTCAAGATTCGTTTGTTCTGGCATGTTGTAAATATTTTTGAAAGACTTGTATCGGATAAGACTTTGTATCGGAATGTTAATTGCATGACTGATCTTAATACAACTTATCAAGGACCAGGAGGCCAATTCTCGGTTTTCAGCCTACTATGTCGAGTCGACTTCGTGGAGCGCACAACCAATAGGAGAACACAGAATAGAGTCGACATTCCTTATCCTGTTCTCCTATTGGTCTTCTATAGGCGAGTCGACTCGTTCATGCGTTCCATGAAGTCGACTCGCCATAGAAGGCGAAAACCGAGAATTGGCCTCCTGATCTTTTTCGATACCTACCTGTTGTACTTCCTACTACTATTATAAAGGCGAAAGTTTGTATGGATGTATGGATGTTTGTTACTCTTTCACGTAAAAACTACTGAATGGATTTGAATGAAACTTTACCACAATATAGCTTATACATCAGAATAACACATAGGCTAAAATTTTTGAGGTTTCTACGAACCTGAAGTCCACGCGAACGAAGTCGCGGGCAAAAGCTATATGTAATAAAAAAATGTTTGTTTTGTTGCATAGACAATGTGATGACAATGTCAGATGTGTTTTAAAAGAAAAACATTTTTTTTCTTTGGTTTTTATTTACCTACTTTTATTTTAATACAATAATGACATATTTTACCACTTCAAGAGTAGTTAAACACCCATTTCGTAAATAGATATATTCTTTCCGCACCTAGACGGGGCCCAGATAACAATATTAATGTTTTTCCTTTCCACGGGCATATTAAATATGAAAGTCGCGTGTTTAGTTAATTTATGGACGAATAAATAAACGTAATTAAATGTTGTGTAGGAAACGTTTCAGTTGTACCTTTTGTAATATTCATAATCTCGCATTCTGACAAAGAGTTGCGAAATTTGTATTCTTGTACGGTATTAAATTATCGCTGTGAATATTTTAAAAATTAGAATAGTTAAACCTTTTATACCTTCTATGAGTATGTACACTTCTAATAAGTAGTATTTACTTAGTACTTCATTTCTGATGGAACTATGAAAGTTTTTTTTTAAAGAGAAGAAAAAACTCATACTATAAGTTGAACAAAGAAATACCAATTAAATTTAATTTCTTAAGGAGTTTTCCTTCCAACTTCAACTCAAGAACATACTTTACGATGATGAGTAACAGAAGCAAATACTCAAACAATCTTTGAAAATACATAAAACATAGATTATACGAGCGTGCAAAATCAGTGTATTTGTTTAAGACATAAAAAAAATAGAAGAACCCTGCGTAGCTAAAACTTAAGTAAGTTGAAAAGGGAACAAAATGCATCAATTCAATAAGTTTTGGTATCAATTATATACTTGATGTCAAGTCTTTTCCGACTTTTTGGGGGCGCCGGTACCTCCAAGATGTGTCGCTTTTAAAAAGGAGTTCGCTTCTGGAAGATCCCAAACGAATACCGCCTGAAAATCTATCATTGAAATTAACCAAAATCTCTCTAATCTTTCAATGAAAATTTCAATAATAATCTAAATAAATTGCCTGTTTTTTGCAAATTGTATTTATAGTAATTGACTGCGACTAAGTATTTTCATTAAACCGAAAAAATATTAATACACAATCAATTAAAGTTTTCATCGGTGGGGGATCTAAAGCGGATTAATGACAACATAAAAACCGGCTCTAATGGACATTACGGGGAATATTAAAACGGGCGATCAATCACCCGCCGGGAACCCGCAAGGTGTTGCGAGCTGGAAAAATACAACTAGGAAAGTGGATTGTGATTGGCGTTAGAAGTGTAAAAACTTGTGTATAGGCAAGAGAAAAGTAAGCGGGCATTCATCGTGATGAGCGTCTTAAGCCATTTTCAATCAATTTAGCGTAGGCCTTCAATTTTATCTGCTCTGTTCTGTTTTGGACAGTTGAAGTTCAGTTGTGTCCTGCGATCGTTAGTTACTTATGTCGTACTTCCATCACAATAGTAGCTTTTCAATGTCTAAGGACCTAAGGACAAAACTATTACGTTTTAGTCCTTTCAGCGTTATTTCATTCGTACCTCTTCTGTGAGGAAAAATATTGCATAGTGTTCCCTCACCGCCGAGCTACGCAGAAATATAAACAATTTTTTGGATAACTACTATTATTATTTGGATAGTTATTGTAAAAAGAACATTGTGATATATAACTAAAAATTATTGTAAAGGACAGTGACCTGCATTAACTTCGCTTCGGAGCAGTCATTCCAAACTGAACTAATAGATGGCACTGGGTGACGATTACAACGTGTTAGTGTTTCGTAGTTTCGGTTTGCCTATAAGCCTTGTGGTTGTCTATAGAAGTTGTCTCTTTATAAAATAGTATAGAGTATAGATATAGAATAGATATATGTAGATATGGTGAGCTCCAGTCTCCGTAGCTCTTAAAACTGCTTTCACCAGTGAAAAGTAAGTATATGACAAAGTATCAAAATGCAGCCAAAGTGTAAAATAATTTTATCATGATTATAATATCAATAATGGCGGGACGCGTTGTGCAGCAAGCGCCATCCATCAGGGCATCGGAGCCGGCGTTACGTGGGACACTTTCATGCTCATGATTAAAAAAGTTTCTCGTCTAATTATGGTTTCGCTCCTTTATAGAAGGCGGAACTTCCTGTTCCATATTTATCTTTCAAACCTTCAAGAAAAGACCGTACAGTCAGCCACACACGTATTTCCTCAATTGATATTCAACTTTACGTGTATGACAAAAAGATGACAGTCGATTTGTCTACTTTGATGTGTGGCTGTACGTACCTATTTCTTTTTGCAAGGCTGTCGGCGCATTTGTGACTACTCTGGTGTTACAGATATCCAAAACTGCTCATGAGATTTGATGTCAAAACAAGTACACGAGCAGTATCTCTATCAAATGGACTAACTTAATAAAGTAACATTTTTGATCGTACACAGTAGTGTAGTAGAGTTTAGTAAAACTCTCTCATCTCCGCGTGTACCTAACTCATGGTAGCATCCAAAGCTTTTGCTTTGGACCCCGGGGTGCGCTTAGACCATGGTCTGATCATCATGGTCATGGTGAATCATGATTCAGTAATTAAGGAGTCCGGTAGTTACAACGAAGCGACGGCCCACTCATGCCGAAGTGCCCCTCTCCCACATTTCCACCACGATGTTTTCCTTCACCGCCGAGCGAATAGTAGAAATAAGTACCTACATAGATTTCAAAAATCTGAAGGTGCCTGCTCGAGTCCAAACGGCGACGATATTAAGATGGTTACTGCAAATAAAAAACCCTATCTTAAGCAGGTTTGTCACTTACCATTAGGTGCGCGATCTCCATGCCCTGGCACATAATAAAACCCCTCACATTCCTCAGGGGCAGAACAGGAGTCCTACCTGTAGTGGAGTGACCCAAACGGGCGATACATTATGCAGGCCGGGGCCTTCGAGGCTAATTTGTCTTTGGCCGGGATCCTGCCTGCCCTCGGCTCTCGCTAGGATCCCCACGAGAAAACTTGAGGAAAAGGACACGTCATGAATAAAGACAATGGCTTTTCTTAGTCTTGTCAGTTTAGTTAGCAGAGTAGTAAATGTGTATGTAATGAGTCTTAAGAACTACTGTATCAATGATTAAATATGCCAGAGCTTATTCTGTCTTTAATATTACCTAACAAAAGCAACAAAGTCGGTCGAACTCACCCATAAAGGGATCCGTAGTAGCAAGAGACATGTATTTTATTATTGTAGTTGGTTTACGATATAGGTAATAAAAAAATGCATTACTAGATTTCGTACTTTTAGCATTCTCTAATTTTAGAAATTAGAGGGGTGACATTTTTCCTCTTTGGAAGTGTCTCTCAGGCAAACTATTCAGTTGTGAAAGAAATTAGATACCTCAATATCACTTTTAAAGACCTGTCTTGCCCCCATGGGCACCATAGATACCCCACAAACAATTATTTAGATTTTCAGTTCTAAGTATGGGTTACCCCAAACAGATTTTTTTTTTCTATTTATCGCTGTCAACAGTGTCAACCGTTATTGGCAGATCCCGAATATGTCCACAGCAACCGCCCTGCGTTTAGCCGCCATTTAGCTCTAAATTACGACGCCTGCGCTGCGCAACCGCTATGTGCACCAAGTTTAGCACTTTAAGCTTAGAATCGCCAACTGTAGTGTAGAGGGCTATAAGGCTTCTTAGTTTGTAATTAACGTTAACCCTGCATCTAACTTAACTCTGTATCTGTATAATTATAAATAAAAAATAGTCCAGTGTTACGATGGTTTCGACATCTCCAAAATTGGAGGGCCTACGTCATGGATCCGAGCAGCTCAGAACCGGGTTCAATGGCGTAAGAGGCCTATGCCTATTGCACCCGAATAATAAGTATAGACTTAGCAGTAGGTGCTACTGGGCTAATAATAATGATGATGATGATAAAGTAATACTTTCATACATCATCGCTTACATTAACCTGATGCCGGACTGAGTAACTCATTTTATGCATGTGTTACAAATGTTAGACCTACCTAACTGTTTGGTACCTACATATTTACATAGTCTATTGAAAGAAACAATTTAAAAAGACCTGCAAAATACTCAACTCAAATCAATTTTTTACCAATCTGAACTGATCATAGTACCAACAGGATAATTATACTGTCTCGCTGCAGGGTATTTCATAAGAAGAGCGGCGCTAGTGGGGCTTTAGGGAATAAATTGAACATGAAATTAATTAATGTATTGAATTATTTTAAAATTAATAGTGAGGAAGCTGCGTGGTGACTCTCGTCCTGGGCTCGTACCCGGCGCCATTACGCCGTAATGACGTCATAACGCGCCCGGTGCAAGGGTTAACACCACTTATAGTGGGGACGCGGCCCGCGCGGGAATCCGACTCGATCATACAAATTCTAAATGACAGACATAAGTCAAGGACGAGGTACTCCTATTGGAGAACATGCGATTAAACTGTGAATTGCCCATTCTCACTTTGTTTCGGGACAGAGTTTTGCTATTTTCATAGCAGATATTTTTTTTTCCAATAGATTTCGATTACGTCAAGCCAGTGTTTCGTCTTTTCGGATTACTTAGAAAACTATGAAGTAATTTTGCGTTAAGTAGCGTTTTGGAAATATTTTGGAAACTGTTACACAAAAAAAAACACATCAATGTTATGTTGTATTTACAATTTGATTTACAATAAACATATTTTTACATTTTTCTTTATGTGATATATGGAAGACGAGCAACTCGGCGACTGCACAGGCGCCGCTGAGGCCGTGGTATCACTCCGGTCAAGCCGGCATATTGTTACCGAAGCGTAGCTTCCCCACGGTCAATAAACATAATATTTACAATAGTCCAAGCAATTTCGAGATCACTATGTCAGATCACGGGTGCAAAATGCGCAGCCTTGCCGGCGGTTCACCATTGAAGAGTACCACCCCTCTGCAGAGGTTCTGCAGTGCCACGCCGATGGCTTGCGGGACGGGATGCTCGTAATCCGAGTAAAATATCACAATTAAAAGTCCCACATTATAAAACCTTCTCTCTTTTATATAATGCTCCAACTTTGACCAGTTAGGAGTTTCAAATACAGGAGTCAATTTTGTGAAATCTAATTTGTTGGTCTCATTCTTGGATTCGATCTCAGCACTTTGTGCTATTTTCATTTCAGCTTAGGTGCTTCCGAATGAGCTTGGCTAGATCGACGTCTCCTCTTAGTTTTTCTTGGACGAGAGACAGCTGTATAGCGACCGGCACAGATACCCTTTTAGGCATGTCCACAACCGTAACTTTGTAACTAGACACAAAACTCAAAGGATCACGAATCACCTTTACACGCGCTGTATAGTCTTGTTGTAAGATCTTCGTAATTTTTTCCAAATAGTTTTCGGGAACCTTTGACGCGTATTGCGTCACATCATTGAAGTTTAAGGGGAAACAGTCTTTTCTAAGGTATCTATCAGGGCCGATTCTAAAGTCGGCTGTCAGCATTGGTATCCGAGGAACGGCTGCAGGAGAGCAGTAGTCCCAGTTGTTTTTCTCGTCTGTTGTGCACCAGTGGTAGTAAGTGTCATGATGTTTCAGGCAGTGTGAGAGTGCTCCCGCGCACGTCGCGCCGCGAACAGTCCGGTCCGTGGTGACGCGGACCCCTCGGCCGTCGACGCCATCTCGCACACGTGAGTTGCAATAGTTCCAGTGGCCCTCCTCGGTGGTGATGCACCATTCATACGAGTAGCCGAACGTCCCGCAGTTGCTCAGGCAGCGGGTGTTCTCCGTGGTGGAATATATCAGCGCCGGAAAACCCGTCGGCTTACAAGCTTCTTCTGCCATCTTCCAATTCACTACACATTTCCTTTTCACGCAATTTGACATGCAAGGTTTTCCTCTCAATGTTTTAGCTTCCTTCTGTGTACCCCCATTCAAATGCACAAGTTACATAACTGAACAATGAAACTAAAATAACTAAATAACGCATCATGTTTTCTTCCGAAATATAAACACAATGATTGAATCGGTTCGCTAGCGCATGTTCCGGCTGAATCCCTAACGCGTACTAATAAAGTGCAATAATCTACAAGTTTATAAATTGGAATGGAGGCGATAAAATAATCATGGTCTCATTTCATGGATAAGATATAATATAATGATAGCATGAAGTTGTTTAAAATGACGTGACTATATGCAATTGGCAAGTTTGTTTGGGTTCTGAATCATGTAGACTTTGTTATACTAGTGCATAGATAGACAGTATGTAGTAGCATGGAATACAGGTAAGGGGAATTAAGCAAACCACATAAAAAATCATTTTTTTTTAAGTCATACAATATCTCATTGACTTGGTTCCTTACTAAATAGCTTAAAAACTTGTGTTTCGGGTATTAGACAACAGAAGAATTACAAACATAACTCAGACATATACTTATTACACCCAGACACTGAACAAAGGCAAGTGTTCATCACCCAAATGTCGCCTAGGATTGAACCCACGATCTTTGAGATAAAGAGTCAAAATCCCTAACGAATGCGCCATTGGACTATTCATTAAATGTTAGAGATTTTTCAAATGTAAGTACTTATACATTTAGCAAGATTATCAACTTAGTATAAATGTGATGCAATAAAAAAGGCAATAACGATTACACGTGTACCCGTTTCCTTATCAACACTACGCTCCATATTCCGAGTTTCAGACATCAATAGCCTATTCTCGTATATGATGTAATTAATTACTCCCACAAAACTTGTTAGATTGAACACCCCAAATATCCATACACTAAGTTATCAGCGTCGTGGCCTAATCGGCTCCGAGCAAGTTCGCTAATTTTACTTCATCAATCTCAGTTAGTAACCATAGGCTCGAAGTTGGGAAGAACGCGGCGATCAGTCACGAGCCTCGAATAGTGGCGCCCAAAGAGAGGCCTTGGTCTCGAACTTTGCAGCAAGACCACATAATGGAAGGGGGGAGCGAGGGGCATCCCGCATGAAAAATCCGCTGGATGACGTGATGTGACTGAGGTCCAACTTCAACGTCATTGGTTGTATAGTGACATTTTGACATCTCACATCGAAAATAACCAGTCCAGTGTACCAGTGTAGGTGGACCTCTGTTCCACACTAACTAGGTTTTTTTCACACGCCATAGCCACCATGTGAAGAGACCGTGACCATTAAAATACAAGACTTGAGCAAAAACAACATTAACTCTACAAGCGGTTCTTCTGTAAAAAATATAACCACGCGTTGCCCCGCGCGGTGGGCTTTTCTATGAAACTGCGCGGGCGCTGCCGAAACGTAGTTTTGGCTCTAACAAGCTGACCTGCATATTTTTTATTTATTTTCTATTAATGTGTAGGTAGTTTTAAGTGTACTTACTACTCAGATTTTTAAGTTTTACATTGTAAATGCTGGATCAACATTGAACTTATGGATGCAGTGAGGGGCAGATTCCTCCCTTTGCTTGGTATTTCAACGAGGGCAATGTACTTGCAGTACTCGGGGTGGTTTTGAAAATCATACTACACATTCCACAAAAAGTGTTGGTACCATTTTGATTGTAAAGGGCAAGTGACACGGCAAGACGAGATGATTAATTTGTAAACCAAGAGATTTGAATGGAAGTAATTTGTCATTTAATAACATCTCTAGGTATATCGTACACTCAAGTCTGTACAATTTCTATTGTTAGGTACCCTTGACATGCTCCGCTCTACGCTCGCTCTCATCTATTATGTCTTTCCCCAAATTAATATCTGTTTAATGGGAACGTTGACCTCAAACAGCTACTGATCCAGATAAACGAAGTTCCGATTGCGTTCCATTATTTAGGTGTTAAGAGCGAAGTTTGCAGTTGCAGTCTGTGGCGAGTTCCGTATCGCTGCTCGTTCGCGATCCTCAATAAAAACTTCTTCTGGGCCGGGAATTGAATTTAACTGCTTCCCTAAAGAGCCTCTAGGTGCTACGAAAAAGTTCATGAAGCCCGGAGTTTCTTCGTAAACTAGTTTTTTAGGGTTCCTGAGTCCACTACGAACCCTTATAGTTTCACCATATCTAATACGTCCATTACGGGAGTCCATTGGATGCGGGTGACACAGGATCCGATCTGTGTGGAGAACTTTGGGGGAGGCCTATGTCCAGCAGTGGACGTCTATTGGCTGAAATGATGATATCTAATACCAAATTTTTCAAATTCCCAACCTCTGCCAGCTACATGGTTGAATAGAGGTCTGGAAAAATCATCACAGTACACTTCTTACAAATAAGCACTTAAAAGAAAAAAACTATCACGGTTTGGTAGTCTTGAAAAGGTTACTACTACACACACAGTAATAGTAGGTAGATGATAAAAGGCATGCAGGCGTTTTTGTCTCAGGGTAGCAGTGGTGAGAGGTGCACTTTTTTCACCATTTCAAAATAACGATAAACAACAAGTCCCCAGGAGGGGATATGCATCATGGGTAACTACTACGTAACCCTACGAAGCGTATGGCCCGATACACACTTGGCCGGATTTTTTTGTTAAAACAAGAAGTTGACTGAAATAAGTGTGAAATGAAAACTTTATTCGGTTGGGAACGCAGTGCAAAGTACTGTAGTCCGTAAATCTACGAAACAACAACGTCAGCTAAACTCTCCGTGTTATTTTATAATGGTATCTTTTTGAATAATTGCTGCTGAGCTCTGTGTATTATTCTGCCTTGATTGCGGACATCCATTTCATGGCAAAGGAAGTCAAACAAGCAAATTGGTCACCTGAATGTAAAAGCATCGACCTCCACCACCATTATTATCTTTGCTTAATGATAAAGTGCTATCCGAATGCGTCAAGTTTTCCGAAGCAACTAAAACTTTCTAGTGTATAGTTTAGAAGTACGGAATCGAAATAACTAGTCGTCGGAAATTCGGACGCTTAAATCTACCTAAACTTGGCATCATAGGAGATTATTTTATGGAATACCTTTTTTGATCCTGCATGCTTAATACTCAAAGGTCTTGTTATTATTGAAAATTACTTACGAGTACCTGTCCACTTTTATTGATACCAATTGAAATCTCATCATATTTCATACAATTTAACTTAGAAAGTCATGTCCATATTCGCCTTTAGTGCTTGACATTTCCAAGTTTAGGTCGAATTTCCAATCACAAATACTAACAATCTTCCACGACCTGGTACTGCCACGTGTACTAATAAGTATACATCCTCATTCAAATTTGAACCTTATACTCCTGACATAAGAGTCGAGATGTCTACTTTTCATTGCTGGCGTTTGTACATCGTTTTCGGGTAAACGCCTCCGCTGACCGCGCGTGTTCCGCAGTGAGCCTCGACGCGGTGTCCCGTGCGTCCGCGTGCGGCGCGCCGCGGCGACGTCATCAAGCATGCACGCGCGCCTGCGCACCGACATCCTTCCGCCCCCGGTAGTATGGACGTGACGTAGGTGGACTTAAATTCGGCTGTTTTAAATATAGCTTTTGAATTATTCCTCAAATTTTATGTCGAGTTCGTTCTGATAAGAACTGAATGTTTTGTTATGTAGGTATGAATTGGAAGCGGCCGTTTAACTGCTTCTCCAGTTCACCTTCGGTGTGTAAAAATGCTGAAGGTCTTAACCGTTGCCTTGCTTGTAGATTGAGCTTTAAGTTACTTCGACGTAATTATCTAATCAAGCGCTTGTCTCTTGAGCACAGAATCTTCAACGGCTTGGCCTCGGGGGCAAAAAGGCAGTAGCAGTGTCAATAAATCTTATTTGAGCCAACCAAACCCGGTCAAAACCTGGTGGGCTGCGCCAGATATCACTGGTATGATGCGCAGACTGGCGTGAAACCGCTTTTGACTGACACCAAATTGTCATCTACATACTAGTCCCGATCATTCACGTTCATTCAATGTCTTGGCTTACGATATAAATCTCCTGTCTTATACCGTAGTTACTATTTTTAATAGCGACGATCCACGAATTTGCGATTCGCGTTTTGGCGTCTCTCTGCTTTCAACCGCGGTGTTGGAATTACGCGTTTTAAGATTGTTCCGGTGCTGAATCAGCGACATAAGAGTAGCGGAAAGCGGCTAAATCACTTCGTGGAGTTTTTAGTCTGGAATCGGTGCTCGCTGCGTAGAGCTGCTAAGATGCGGCTAAATCGCCAATCGCTGATGCTAAGAGTAGCAAGTCTGTGTCTCTAAATAATTTATTCACGTGAGCCTATTACTCCAAACAAGGCTCATTACGCATTCCCGATGGTAACGCAAATTCCTCTTTGTGTGCCCTGATTCAATAATGAACTTGACTGTACCCGTTTCTCGCGAACGCTTCATAAACATTTGTTTTCAGATCGAGATAAGATTAATACCGCGTGCCTTTCGCTGTAGATGATGGCCGCCCACACATCAGAAAATAACAATGTAATAACACATCTAGACGTGTCTAAAGTTCAAAGAGAATAAATCTAAGATATGAGTACGCTTTTATTACCCGCCCGCCCCATTGTCCCATTTGGGATGTTCTGTCCCGTGCCTAATATTTTAAGTCAAATAAAATAAAAAATCGAATTCAAAAGTATACTATTTAGCACGCGACACAAAAAACGAAATAGATTTGTCATACCTGTCTATCCGTTCATATGTGGCAGCCATATCTTTTCAAAACTATGTATAAGAAGTAGGTTAGTTGAAACGTGGAACAGCATTATGATTTTCATACAGAAATAGAAAAAATATTAATTGGATTGAATGAAATCTAGTAAATAGTTTTTTTAATAGATTTGTCATAAATTGTAAACCAGATTTTTTTTTCAATGAACTCAAATATTATTATGAAAATAAAACCAATTTTTATTTACGAACGCGGCAAACTTCGTCCCTCCTTATTGTATTTGCTATGTGGGTTGAAGAGAAATTCAACCAGGCAGGGATCATAATTCATCGCCGTCAATCAGTTATAAAAAGCGTAACTAAAACGCCATTTTAAGACCTTCGGAGTCGAAACGTTTTAGCCACTTGTTTTACTTTTTTTTTGTTGAGGTTTTCTTTTCCTATTTTACTACATACACACTCTGATATTTTCCAAAAAGTTTCATGGTAACGAAAAAATCCTGAAAACTGAATCCAGTTCAAAGCGGCTTTACATGCTGAAGCGATGCACCAGATTTTTCATGAACCGCGGACAACAACCACGAAGCCACGTCCGCAAATAAATATTTTGCGAAGTTTCCAAACCAGCCATCACTTCTACCTGACTACACGGAGTCTGAGAGCGGTAAATACAGATTAAATGTATGTACAAAATACATACATTGAATGTTCTAGTAGCAAGTTCGAGTACGTTTCTGCAAGTATTTAAAAGTGTATATTTTGTTATGTAGATATCAATCGGAAGCGGCCGTTTAACTGCTACTGCAGTTCACCTTCGGTGTGTAAAAATGCTGAAGGTCTTACCGTTGCCTTGCTTGTAGATTGAGCTTTAAGTTACTTCGACGTAATTAATCTAATCAAGCGCTTGTCTCTTGAGCACAGAATCTTCAACGGCTTGGCCTCGGGGGCAAAGAGGCAGTAGCAGTGTCAATAAATCTTATTTGAGCCAACCAAACGCGGTCAAAACCTGGTGGGCTGCGCCAGATATCACTGGTATGATGCGCAGACTGGCGTGAAACCGCTTTTGACTAGACACGAAATGGTCATCTTCATACTAGTCCCGATTATTCACGTTCATTCAATGTCTTGGCTTACGATATAAATCTCCTGTCTTATACCGTAGTTACTATTTTAATAGCGACGATCCACGAATTTGCGATTCGCGTTTTGGCGTCTCTCTGCTTTTCAACCGCGGTGTTGGGATTACGCGTTTTAAGATTGTTCCGGTGCTGAATCAGCGACATAAGAGTAGCGGAAAGCGGCTAAATCACTTCGTGGAGTTTTTAGTCTGGAATCGGTGCTCGCTGCGTAGAGCTGCTAAGATGCGGCTAAATCGCCAATCGCTGATGCTAAGAGTAGCAAGTCTGTGTCTCTAAATAATTTATTCACGTGAGCCTATTACTCCAAACAAGGCTCATTACGCATTCCCGACTGGTAAAGCAAATTCCTCTTTGTGTGCCCTGATTCAATAATGAACTTGACTGTACCCGTTTCTCGCGAACGCTTCATAAACATTTGTTTTCAGATCGAGATAAGATTAATACCGCGTGCCTTTCGCTGTAGATGATGGCCGCCCACACATCAGAAAATAACAATGTAATAACACATCTAGACGTGTCTAAAGTTCAAAGAGAATAAATCTAAGATATGAGTACGCTTTTATTACCCGCCCGCCCCATTGTCCCATTTGGGATGTTCTGTCCCGTGCCTAATATTTTAAGTCAAATAAAATAAAAAACTCGAATTCAAAAGTCTACTATTTAGCACGCGACACATTTTTAGGGTTCCGTAACAAAAACGGAAATAGATTTGTCATACCTGTCTATCCGTTCATATGTGGCAGCCATATCTTTTCAAAACTATGTATAAGAAGTAGGTTAGTTGAAACGTGGAACAGCATTATGATTTCATACATGAAATAGACAAAAAATAATAATGGATTGAATGAAATAGTAATAGTTTTTTTAATAGATTTGTCATAAATTGTAAACCAGATTTTTTTTTTCAATGAACTCAAATATTATTATGAAAATAAACCAATTTTTATTTACGAACGCGGCAAACTTTGTCCCTCCTTATTGTATTTGCTATGTGGGTTGAAGAGAAATTCAACCAGGCAGGGATCATAATTCATCGCCGTCAATCAGTTATAAAAAGCGTAACTAAAACGCCATTTTAAGACCTTCGGACGTCGAAACGTTTTAGCCACTTGTTTTACTTTTTTTTTGTTGAGGTTTTCTTTTCCTATTTTACTACATACCACACTCTGATATTTTCCAAAAAGTTTCATGGTAACGAAAAAATCCTGAAAACTGAAGTCCAGTTCAAAGCGGCTTTACATGCTGAAGCGATGCACCAGATTTTTCATGAACCGCGGACAACAACCACGAAGCCACGTCCGCAAATAAATATTTTGCGAAGCTTCCAAACCAGCCATCACTTCTACCTGACTACACGGAGTCTGAGAGCGGTAAATACAGATTAAATGTATGTACAAAATACATACATTGAATGTTCTAGTAGCAAGTTTGAGTACGTTTCTGCAAGTATTTAAAAGTGTATATTTTGTTACTGGCTGACTGAGAGACTAGACGAAGATAATCTCGTGATGCTCGGTAGGCTGAACTAGGTACCGCTGCAAAGACGTCGTCGAAAATAACTTGTCATAGCTCAGTCATCAGCCTGAAGTTCTACTACTTGTAGTATAGAATCTTCCAAAGTGGCGTTCTCTTGTTTCGGTGGCCTAGACTCGTTTCGGGTCGCTGAGCCAGGGGAGTAAGTAAGTATACATAGCTTTGTTACGGAATTGATAAAATGTTCTTACCTACGCTGTTGCTAGCACCATGGTCCCGATGTAATGTACTCGGCGAGACACTGCGAAAGCTGAAACGTCATTTACCTACATGCTGTCTCGCCTGACGAAGTGCCAGAAAATACCTAATAGCAAATACTCCTAACACGAACTAACATTTGTATGGAATTAAAGCAAAGCCAACTTGTTGTTTTAAATAAGATCCAAAGTTCGCTCCGACGCGCTGGAGGGTCGGGCTCTCCGCGCGTTGCCAACTTCGTGGCTTACCACTAAATCTGGTGGTTTCACTGCCAAGTTATTTGGCACCATCTGAAATTAGTAGATGGCTAATTTAGTTGACTATTTGTGCATACACAATTATTAATTAAACGATAATATTTGGTGCAGCAAAAATATTATCTTTACACTAAAAATAAAATTTTATTTGTACACCCGACCATTTGGTGAACACTTACTAATTTAGGTATGCAATTTCGTATTCAGTGTTTCTATTGAAACAGAACTCTTACAAGCAGATATGAGCTATAAATAGCCCAATGATAAACAATAATGTTTCATCAACGAACATTCGTGTCGGTGTGGACTTCGGACGTGTAACTCTTGTAGCATTCAAGTCAATGTGCTTATAGTGTTTTTATTTAATTTTGCTTTCTACTCATAGGTATAATATCACTCCTATTTGGTGAGCGTAAAAAATGGTGAATTAGTATTCAATACCAAGGAGCAGATGGATCACCTTATGGTAAGCGATTGCCAACACCTGCAACACCAGCAGAGTCACAAGTATGCTGCCAACCTTTAAACCCCTTTCCCTCCAGTTGGGCCTCCGGTACCCTCACTTACTCGACGAATCACAACGCAAGCGCTGTTTTCTATTCTTACGCGAGGAGATTTTCAATGTTTCAAAGAGAACAAACACGAATTTCCAAGTTTAATTTGCAAAACAGTACTTAATGTTGGCATTTGGCATCACTGCAGCTCTGCCCGATCTCTGTTACGATTATAACTGAGAAACTTTTAACTCTGTTTTTGGAAGCCACACCTCGAAGTTTGTTCCGAACTAAAGCTCCCAAAAAGTGAAACTGTGCAGAGACTCGCAAACTTGCAGCCGTATCTTTAAGGCGCGGAGGCATCCGTCGCTTGCAGGGCGCAGCGAGGCCTCGCCGCGGAGCGCACTCGCGGCGCGGGAGTGCGGCGGCGACACACTGACCCATAAAACTCTCACATTTGTCATTTCGTCTCGCATTCTCACTGAAACTGCAGTCTTATTTCAAGTAAAATACGTATCGTTTGTCACCGCGGGTATCTTAAACGCGAACAAACAACCGACACATGTGGAGTATCTCGCCGTGGATTAAAAATGTAACGCGGGGACAACAGCTTTTCAATCTGGCATTACCATTATGTGGGTTAAGGAAACAAACTTTGTGAGTTTCTGGATCCAAATGTAGAAATCTATAAAATATTAATCTCCTTAAGCACGCGTGGCGTGTTTCTCTAAGGATTTTCCTTTTGCGAGGAATATTCAAGTTCCTCGTGTAGTATTCCTTTTTTATGTCGATCGTAAAAGAGTACCAAAACGTTGTTATTTTTTTGTGTTCTACTATAAAAGTTTAGTTATTGAAACTATGTATTTCCTATGACGATAATACTTTTAGAAGCATTCATCGTTTTAAGTAGATACGTAGTTTCTTTCTTTAGAAGGAGTTAGAAGGAAGAAATCTAGTGTTGTGGCAAATATTATACTTAAACTAATTATTAGTTTAATATAGACTGTAACAATCAAAATAATGATATTAAAAATAAATATAGGTATAATTGTGGCCTATTTTTTTCTGAATGGGAATTCAAAAATAGAAACAGAGACAGTATAACTCTGTTAGCTTGAAAACTCTCCATAATATCATGGAAATATCACATAAAGTAGACTTTCCCACTACGTTTCATCATACAAAGGGCTACCGAGCGTTACGTTAGTGATTGGTAGCGAGAAAACTTAAGTTATCAAGCTGAAATGTTGGACATAGTTCTTTTGTAGAGTTATAATGATATCTCCAATTTATTAAAGCATCTGCAAACCTCCGACTCGTCAACTCGCCTATTCTATAAGCGTGTTCTGCGAGTGTCGATGCAGATATTTCAAACATCTAAGGAAAGAGTTCGCGGAAGGCAGAAAAGTATTCCGACAAGTTTGTGGCGATCCCTGTAATTCAATCTATTCGTGTCTGGAAGTTAGGGGAATGCTGCAGCGAACAAAACATTCCAGGGACGCCATAATAAACTTGGAAATATTTTGCATTTAAATACTTATTTGGGGAGTATTTCAGATACCAGAAACTTGTTTTATGAAAGTAAGAACTGGTGAAAATCGGTACCCATCTTCAAAAGGAAGTATTAAATATTGAAATATACGTAATAATTGTTCAATAATCATGTGTTCTGTATGGACCAGACCTTAAATGAAATTAAATATAAGCCTTTTTTTCAAGACTTGATTCGTGTGAGAACTTGTGTTACTTATACTTCCTTTAGCTTCAATTTTGTCACTAAAGTGCATGTATTAACTGTCGGAACTATTTCAATGTAGTTATGTAACAAGAGACCTGCCTAGTAAGTAGTACCCGTACTTACTTAGTCAGTTGCTGCGGTTTGCTGTACACCCGTCCGAGTTCAGCATATCACGGCTACAAATTTGCTATGCATGTCTCAGGACGTCACAGCTCAGTGTTTAGACAACCATTTGAATTCATGAAGACTAACAAAGCAGTTATCCACAAGCGCACAAGCCGGTGCGGCCTCACCGCCGCGACGCGGACACAACACCGAGAATTATGTTGATTTGGCCACACGTGCAACAACATAGCTCTGCACTTGGAGGAAGCGTTTTGTGACGACTTGAGCTGTATCCATACTAATATTATATATGCGAAAGTAACTCTGTCTGTCTGTCTGTTTGTTACTCTTTCATGCCAAAACTACTCAACGGATTTAAATGAAATTTGGTATACAGATAATCTAGACCCTGAGAAAGAACATTGGCTACTTTTTATTGCGAAAAGGGGGTTGTATCGGGTTGAAAGGGGGGTAAAAAGTTACTTTTCCACGCGGACGAAGTCGTGGGCGGCCGCTAGTTGTGAAATAAATCTTACAACTTGACTATTAAATCTAGACACGGCAGCGTATCAAACCATGGTTCAAAGAAAAACAAATGCCGAGTAAGCGGACAAGTGTCATATTGTAATATAACACTTGTACCGAAATATGAACAGCGATTTTTGACACTCAGCTTGTGAACGTGCTTTCCGAGACACGGGTACAAAACCACCATCTTCCAGAATTCAGGCTGACATTGTAAATGTTGTAAGAGAAAAACGCAGGTAAATTTTGGCCCGACCCGAGAAGATAATCGTTTTTATTTTGGACCATTGCAATTGGCTTTATTTTCCTATTTATAATTTAAAAAATTACTTAACACAAAACATTTTTGACGACAACTTCGTCTTATCGTGCGTCTTTGACAACTTTTGAAAATTGGCGCATGTTTTATTCCACCACTGACACCATGAACCCACGTTTACGGGTGAATGTAAAGCATCTTTATCGGCCATCGCAGCCGAATCCGTTACAGGGTATATTATTCTGTTTGAAAAGAGTAGCTCAGTTTTTGGGACGCAGCTACTCTCCTCAATAAATCAGTATATTTGACATTCGAAAGTGTTCTGTACGGACTAAAATTGAATAAGGAATTTTCATTTTGAGTGTAAATAAGTAACTACATAGTTCAAAGTACAGTTTTACTATGTAGTTTTATTCTGATACGTGACCTATTTCAGGTATTTCCATAAAAGAGTACTTGCATCGATGTAAGTTACAAGACAGTGCCGTGTAATCCCTGAATGTTCCTTGCTCGCTTCCCCCAAGCGCTGTTTCGCAGCGCTCACTAGAACTTTGCTTTTTTTGCTTCTCCCGCTCGTTCGGCTGGCCTGGCTTTTTTAAGTTCTTTAAATCGGACATTTTAGGTCCAGCCTAGATATGTTTAAGCGGCCTCGTAAATAACGGATTTAGCTCACTTTGTTTCTCTTTAAATCTTTTGGAGTAAGTTTTAATTTGCTCGAAATTCTTTTTATTCTTGCTTAGTACGAATAATGAAAAAATATACACTGGGTAGCAAGTAAACTGAGCCATTAGAGCTGGTTTTTGTACAAACGTGCCCATTTTGGAAGCTTACAGATATAAAAGTTTTAATGGTATATATTTTTTTTTATTTAAATGTAAGTAAATTAATGTTCAAAATGAATCTTTACTTTATTTTTTATGTTACGGCAGGCAAGCATTTCAGCTCGATTACAACAGATATTAATTGAAGAGGAGATCTAAGGTGGACCATGCAAATGCAATGTGGTGGCAAATGACCCAAAAAACACAAAACTTCCTACAATTAGGAAATAAACTACATGTTTTTTAAGATAAGATACATTATCTTATCGCATCTGTCAGAAACATGTATGGAACAAGGAAAACAGATTACATTTTCTTAATAAGAAATCAGCTGGTGGCTTGGTTCATTTTCTGCCCAGTGCATCATCATTCATTTAACTGTAACTAAGTAGGTATACGGAACTATATAGACCCGAGAATTCCATTACATAAAATACCTGCTCCATTGTTATATCTGACGATTTTTCTCGGTTTTGTGGGTTATTCTTATGCAAAAACTTCCATCGACCCCATACGAGAAGCCCTAAGTACCCGTCATGATTGACACCGCCATTAACCTTAAAGTATGACGACCTGCGGAGGCAGATGCTCCGTGACGTAATGACGTGTTTCGTCGCCAGCCGACTTTGATTTGTCTACCCTCAGAATTACAAAATCGTATGGTGTCTTTAAATTTTTATCATTTCATTAGAGACGCAACTTTAAAGGTTGATCGTGGATCCTAAGAGTACGAGACACATGCACATCCTCTGCCAATGAGCTACCCTTGGGCACTCAAGAAGCCGCTCCCAGGGCAGCTACCGCATTACCCGGAGAATTCTAAGGCTTTCGCACTCAAGCCTATAAAACGGTTCATGACGACCGTCAGCCTAGGGGAAGATCTAGATCATTTTCATGATCGCAGTGTCCACTCGGCGACGATACGGTCAAGTCCCCCCTAACACGAGGGGACCCTTTATCAGAAAAACTATCACGGCTAGGTAAGTTTAACCAAGTAATAAGTAGTTAATTAACTTAAAAGGGAGTCCGTAGTGCGGGTTTGTTGGCGGTGTTGATAGTGGTCAGCGGGTGCGACACGCCTTTTTCGCCATTTCACGCCACGGTAAAATAAGACCATAAATTCACACGCGTTATGAACAACTACGGGGCCCTAGATTGCACGGATTGCGCAAGTCCGACACGCACTTTATCCCTCACATATTATCTGCTACTGCGATAGAGATGGATATTTCAAACCTATATGCGTATTTTTCGCATAAGCTTAACGGCGAGGGAAAACATCGAGAGGAATTCTTTCGTTTCGCATAGTTTCTGAAACGTATACCATGATTATATACCAGTTGATCTGGTTCCCCTGTTAAGGTTGCGAAAGTCAGACGGCAGTCGCATCATTATAATAATCAGACTCCCTAAATCCTGAAATATGGTTCACCGTACCCCAGGCTCCAAAACGATAGCTTTGGATGCAACCGGGAATTATACGCTAAGATGAGAGATATTATGTTACTAGCTACTACACGATGGCTCAGCGATGTAATACGTGTGTCTTGGCTTCTAATTTAATATAAGTACTGCCTTGTTTGGTCTTGCAGGTGATCCGTCTGCTCTTGTCTGCCACCTATCACCAAAAATAAACATTAAATTAGTACCGATCATCTCTTAACCCTATAAAAATCATTTTAATATAAAAATATTCGTAAATTAGAGTACAATATAACTTTCTATGTGAACAAATTGCCTACGTAAAACTTTAGTCTCACACAGGTTATGGACCTGCCAATCCACGATGGAATATTGTGTACCATTTGTACACGAGTTCATTACAGAGAGTTGTTAATGAATTTAGACTTTTTGGACTGAACAACTTTGTTCATTTTTCCAAACAATGTTGTTTTTGTTGCGTGGTCCTATTTGTTTCAGTCACAAAGATAAAATGTTATGGTGTTTTTTCAAATCATGATTGTTCATTGTTAACTCATTCAGAGGTTTATTGTGCCCATCAACTTCCGAACTTCAGGAAAATTGCAACATTAGCCCAGTTTATTTTAGAGATTGTGTGGGAAAGAAAAGTAACACAGTCTAAACATCTACAATAATAGGAAAAAAATACAGTAAGTAATTAACAATGTTACACCCTTCACCAATTTTTAAACAAGAATAGTTACGAATTGAAGCTTTATACCGTTTATTTACTTTCGGGACTTAGAAACTTTATTAGTCCTGTGGGTAGACCATCTGCCCGTTGATCTGACGATACTGTAATGGTAGCGGGGAAACAATGGATGAGGCTGGCAGGTGACCGTAGGGAATGGCGGGATAGAGAAGAAGCGTTTACTCAGCCGTGGGTGGATGTGAGCTGATCTGATCCTCTTTAAGAAGCATCAATCAGCTGATTACTTTTTATGCGATGGTGATTTTTTGCTATTATCAAATAAGCATCATCTATACATATAATAAAAATGTAAAAAAGCTGTGTCTGTACATTGAAGATATTTATCTCAAAATAACTTAGGACGACTAAAAAACAGTAACAGAACATGAATCAATGATTTTTAAAATTTTTGTCTGTCTGTTTGTCTGTTTGTCTGTTTGTCTGTTTGTTCGCGCTAATCTCGGAAACTACTGAACCGATTCGAATGAAACTTTTTTTATTGTATAGCTGTAACATCAGGGCAACTTATAGGATATATTTTATTTTGAAGACCAGGCACCTTGATGTAGAACCACAACAGCCCAGCTAAACTATAAGAGGTAGGTCAATGGCACCTTAACAAAAGTTGTTCAGATTGATGAGCATTTTATGATGCCATGAAAAAAATCAAAGATCATGGAACACCTGGTGAAGAACTCTAAGAGCCCAGCTACCCATAACAAATATGGAATGAAATGGAATGCTAAATTGTCAAATGTGATGAGCATTTTTGGATGAGATCCGATGAGGAAGGATATTTCGAACTTAAAGGGGGTTCCAAGTTAGGTGATGGGACTACGTGATCCCAATCTACTATTTAAATAATCACCTTTAAGTCAAGAGTCATAAAGTTCACGCAAACGAAGTTGCGGGCGGCCACTAGTGTATAAATAAACAACAACATTCTTTCTAACTCAGCAAATTGAAAATATACTTTACTTCATACGTACGAGTAAAACATACCTACAAACATACGTGTAAAAAACAAAATATTAGGTTCAATGAAATACAAAAGCTGCTAAAACAATAGCTAGTTCGACATAACGACATACAGTATATCTTTGTGGCGAATGGAAATCGAAGAGGGCAAAAAAGCAAAACACCGGCAGATGGATACATGAGAGCGGTAGTAGCCTGCGGCAAATATTGTGAAATGGCAACAAAAAATCACGCGGAAAAGTTCCAGGTCGGCCTCGAATACTGGCAAAATATGAGCCGCGCCAACTTCAAAAACAATGTTTGCCGTTGCCAAATATTGTGGGAGGCGCGTCCGTCGGTCGAGCGGCTGTCGCTGGTGGTGGAGTTTACCTGGTACAACACTTTCATGATGTCTTTTGTTACCGATTCCTTCAAATAATTCATCATTATTATCAAGGGTAAGACAGACTTTCCAACTGACCAAATACTAAAAATCGGCGAAGTGGCCAAGTTCCGTAACAAACAACATTTTTTTTTTTGTATTTGAGTTGATTGAATGTGATCTTATAGGTAATTTCCGGTTAACGGTTTATGACGTATTAAAAAAACTACTCACTAGACCAATTTTGGTTGGTATTTTTTATCGTAATATTAAAATATAAATAAGTATATTTATTCCTTACACCAACATCCACAGTATTAGATACAGTACCTAATTAACCTCATATACATTTTTTAGTTCTATTATTCCATTATTTTAGAAATTAGAGAGAGACACATTTTTCCACTTTGGAAGTATCTCTCAGGCAAACTTTACAGTTTTTTTTATAGTTGCTCAGTAAATTGACTCACCTCAGCCTGATGATAAGCAAGAGAGCCTACGTTGCAGTCACAACGCATGCTACGTTGTAGTCATACTGGCCTGCGAAGCTGCTTAGATACATTAACGTTATAATTATGTTTTAATTTTATTACTTATTATGTTATTTTAGAATTGTTATACCCAAGCCATGGACTCATGGCGGCCACCCCGCGAGTCATTGCGTTTAGTATTAGTGTGAATATCTGAAGCGAGTACCGCGGACGGGTCCCGTCACGCCGCTTTATCTGCATTCAAGGAAATGCGGATGAAGTCGCCAATCCAAGAATACTTCCAAGCTGAACGCGAGCCCGATTTGTCAGAAACCGGAGAGTGTTTTCAACAAGTGCAGAAATCTATTTTCCGGGGATTGTTGTGTGTGGACGTGATTCAAGAACTCAATGCAAGTATTCGTTTTGCTCTATATACGCTACATAGTGTGAAATTTATATTTATTTTCAACATAACTACAAACGTTAGGTTAGGTTGTAGAACTTGTATAAACAAGTGCTGACCATTTTAAAACATGTCTGTAAAATTTCCACAAATATTGATATTGAAATAAACATTAATATTTAAAAGTTTGATAGATAGAAAATATTGAAATAAGCGTGTTTGAAATTAAGGAGAAAAACGACCAAAGATGATACGAGATATCTATACATATAATAAAAATGTAAAAAAGCTGTGTCTGTACATTGAAGATATTTATCTCAAAATAACTTAGGACGACTAAAGAACAGTAACAGAACATGAATCAATGATTTTTAAATTTTTTGTCTGTCTGTTTGTCTGTTTGTCTGTTTGTCTGTTTATCTGTTTGTCTGTTTGTCTGTTTGTTCGCGCTAATCTCGGAAACTACTGAACCAATTCGAATGAAACTTTTTTTATTGTATAGCTGTAATATCAGGGCAACTTATAGGATATATTACATTTTGAAGACCAGGCTCCTTGATGTAGAACCACAACAGCCCAGCTAAACTATAAGAGGTAGGTCAATGGCACCTTAACAAAAATTGTTCAGATTGATGAGCATTTTATGATGCCATGAAAAAAAATCAAAGATCATGGAACATCTGGTTTGGACCTCTAAGAGCCCAGCTAAACTATGACAAATATGGAATGAAATGGAATGGAAAATTGTCAAATGTGATGAGCATTTTTGGATGAGATCCTATACGGAAGGATATTCCGAACTTGAACCCCTAATGGAGCGAAAAGGGGGTTCAAAGTTTGTTCATGGGACTACGTGATTCCTTGGTCTAATTTACTCCAACTTTTGCATACACATTCTTTGACAGAATTGATGGATTAAAATATAAGATTCAAACTTTAATAGAATACTTACATCCCCTAATGGAATAAAAAATAATTTGGGGGTTACTTTCATAAGAAGTTGATATTTTAAATATTAGATGGTTTGCACTTGACCTCATCTCACCTGATGGAGAGTGACAATAAGGTCTAAGATGTAGCGTGCTTTCCCAGAAAAAGCCTATTCACTCTCGACTTAAAGACACCCAAATTGTAGCTCTCTGGAAATACAAAAGCCGGCAAGTTGTTCCATTCCTTAGCATTTCGTATAAAATATTAATGAGCCGCCTTAAAAATCTATTAACCTATAAACGAACATTTTTATAACAAGTAATATTTTTGTTAAATTCTATTTAAATAATCATCTTTAAGTCAAGAGTCATAAAGTTCACGCAAACGAAGTTGCGGGCGGCCACTAGTTAATAATAAATCGTAATGTATTAAATGGTATTTTGTAGTAAATAAAAGAAATTTGTCACATTATACAAATGTCAGTATTGTATTGTTGAAAATAATTAGCAAAGACCACCGAAATGGTACATTCTATCTTTTTTCATATTGTGAATTTTGTGCAATAAGTATCCTAATAAATATTTATCTATAAGGTTGACGTCCACCAAAAAATGCTTCCCATCATATTTTTTCGTTTGATTTATTCAAGAAGGCTATTTGTTTAATTCCGGGAGGGAGCACCGACGGCGAGGCACACGAGAAGCAGTAAGTACCAAGAAGTACCGTTAACTAGATTGAACCAAACATTTACGAGGATCCATTTCAATATGAGTACAGCCATTTACATCGAAACGTTTCAATAAAATTGCTCTACAAAGAAAGTATTCAAAGCAGACCTCTTTTTGCGGAGGAACAAAAACTCTGTATCCATAAAACTCGCTAGAATTGAATGTTGGAAAGATTTTTATGGTTCCCTCTAGCCGGGCGTCGATGTTAGCTTTATACGTGCAGGTATAGAGCGACGGTAGCTCGGTGGATAAGAACGCTCTTTGCATCCAGATTCGAATACAAACATGCACCGCTGTTGCTCGGATTTTTTAAAAAATTACGAATTAAACAATTTTATAGAAGCATGTAACCGCTAATTTAGTTTTCGGCTAGTGGCAGAATACCAGTAATTTATTCGCGCAAGGGCAAAATTATACACTGAACCAGGGCTTTTTTCGCACCCTTATTCAAACAAAGAAATAACTCAAAATTTCACTTTGTGGGAATACGCATTTGAAGTTTGACACCTCCGCTTAGTGTACTTCAAAATTAAATAAAAATAAACTAATAACAATAGCCTTGTTTTAAAAATAGGCATGAATAGTTTAAAACATTTAGAAATTAATTTGTATGAAGGTCATAGTTATTTATAAAAGGAAGGTATTTATTTATATTGTTGAAAAAAAAGTTCGTACTTATTTCACTTTTTGATAAAAATATTAATTTAATTCCTTCAAAATGGTACGATGCAAGTCAGAATGTTGCTGTTTTTTATTGTTATAATTTAAAAGGTTTCATCTTTTTTACTTTTATTCCAGTATAAGATAAAATTAAGTGTAACACAAAGACTTAAATTTATGTAAAAAGGTGCATTTTCCCCCCAATTGGGCCTCCGGTGCCCTCACTTACTCGACGAAACACAGCGCAGGCGCTGCATCACGCCGGTATTCTGTGAGACCTTGGTATCACGCCGGTCGAGCCGGCCCTTTCATGCCGAATTACGTTCTGCGCTGCGTAATTTTGCGCGTTATTTGTTATGTCGTCGACGCACTGGTGACAGTCCGAGTTTTTGAACTTCGGGGTGCTACAGTACTTGTCACTGCTGCTAGGCGCGGATCCAGACCTCAAAAATGGTTGTGGGCATCTAGGGATTATCTGACTTGGGACATAGTGGAAGCGGGGGTTCTAGCGGCTCGTTCCCCCTAGCTACGCCCGTGATTGTGGGCATCTAAGGATTTTCCGACTTGGGGTATCGTCGAAGGGGGGTCCTAGCAGGCTCGTCCCCCCTAGCTACGCCCATAGTTGTGGATACAACCTCCCCCGCCAATCCCCCTCTCCCTCTCTTAGAATCTCTTAGAATGCTGATCCTAAGTTGATAGAAGAAAGTGCAAAGTCTCAAGTAAATTTAAGGCTGTGGGCATGCCCACAGTGCCCACAATGGTGGATCCGCGCTTGACTGCTCTGGCAGAGGTTGTGTCAAGGGGTACACTTCACAAGTCCGAGGCAATCTGGTTTCTCAGTCCTCGGAAAAAGTCCTCCTGGACTCACCATTGTGGTGGGTGGGACTACCATCCCAGTTTGAGCTACCCTTAAGTACTTGATACTCGTGGTTGACAGAGATGGGAGTTTACCGGGCACCGGCAACGGCTGGTCCCGAGATTAGTTGGCGCTGCAGGGGCTCTTAGTTGGCTGTTGCCCAACCTAAGAGGAGGCGATGAAAGCTGTCGCCGTTTAAAATGGGGTAGTAAGATCGATTGCCCAATACGGGGCACCGATCTGGTCGGGATCATTAAAGAAACCGTCATAAGGCTTGTTTCAAGTACAAAAGGTCATGGAAGTTCAGATAATTATAGGATACCGTACCATTTTTTCACGAGGTGGCGTGCGCCATAGCAGGTCCCCTTAAGGGATCTAGACGCAGAAGTCCAGGATTTTGTTTACTGGCAAAGTGCTCAAATTCGCAGTAATGGTGCCGGGTGTTTGTGGTTCCTTCGTGGTTTCTGGTTTCCATAGTACAAGGGAAAACCTTAGTTTAGGACCAGGGCAATGTATGTGATATTGTTTCAATTTATTTATTCATTTTTATTTATTCTCCGCTGGACGTAGTAGTTGCGGTAGTAAAGAGCTGCTCAGGACACGGCACTAAGTGAATGGGGGCGCCGGCGCCTGAAACTAGTTCGACACTGAAGGTTCTGAATCACGACGTCGGATTCTGGAGCCGGTCCTGGCCCATCTTAGACAGATGGATTCGAAGAAAGTGGGGTGGATCGATGAGCTATCTGTTGACACAGATCCTCTCATGACATGGCTTAAGTTGGAAGGTATCTATGCATCGTTGCCGGTGCAGATGTGTACGACTGTGCGGAAGATACCGCACAGCACACAATGGCGGAATGCCTGCG
Source organism: Cnaphalocrocis medinalis (assembly GCA_014851415.1). NCBI lineage: Eukaryota > Metazoa > Arthropoda > Insecta > Lepidoptera > Crambidae > Cnaphalocrocis > Cnaphalocrocis medinalis. The sequence continues at coordinate 17,631,184 of CM026278.1, forward strand.
TGGGATGAATCAAGGACAACATTAACCGCCCTTGGAGATCGGAACCTATTATTGCCGCCCGTCCTAGAGAAGATTGTCAGTATTGGAAAGTGCTCTTGGAGTTCTGTTTCATTTCATTTAATAAATATGCCATCATCTTACACCACGTAAAAGGATTGACTAGGAATTTCGAAAAAAAACGATTATCGAATATCGCAGATCTAATATTCGAATATACGGAACAGTTTTATATTAATTTTTTTTCGAATATTTGATTGCAAGCCCTAGTTGAGCGGCGTACGTATATTTATATTTATGTACAATGACAGTCATACAAGAATTAATGTACGAGCAGGCGTATAATAGACACTCATCGCAACACGAGCGGAGTCACAAATCCCCTGCTAACCTTTTAACCCCCTTTCTCCCGATGGAGCCTTAATACCATCATTATTTTCTCGTCGAAACACAGCGCAGGCGTAGCTTCTCGCACTGGCACTGCCGTGCCTCCAGATAACTTACTTTACAATCAAATTTGGTGTCATTCAATGTATGAGGGTCATACTTTTTTGAATCGTTATCAGATATTGATGTATTTTGATCAACTAAACCTATATCATCCGCGTCCTATGATAATGACGCCATGCTAAATACAGATTAAAATTGCCATTATTACGATACTTTCAGTAACGTGACATGTATGAATTACTTAATAGTGAATTAATTTAAAAAGTTGAAAAAGTAATATTTCTAAAGTTATTAACACAGAGACTCAACTCCAAATACCACAACGGTAATCGTGAATTAAACAGTACAACATTGAAATAAGTCTTATTAAGTTCAGTATCTTATGATACTTTTAAAATAAAACAGAATTATGTCTAAAATGATACGGAGAAATTTCAATTTTATTTCTAATAAAGTGAACTAAGTATAAATTATTGCACTATTAGATTAAATATTAGAGAAAATAAATTTTATCTGGCAGTAAAACACCCGCAATGTTTGGTTTTATTTCACTCAAACACGGAAGAGCAGCGGTCAAACCTTGAACAAAGCTGGCACATCACTGAATCTTTCGCTTTACCGGAATCAACTTGTTCGCGCGTGTTAGTAAAAGAGAGGCGGACCATGCGCTGTCTCCCTCAGTTTGCTCATATTTGAATGGCTGTTCGAGTGAAACGATAGTCCTTGTTAAGTTATTACAGTTTTTGATGAAATCTCGAAAACGCGAATTTTTGAGTTATTTCTTTGTTTGAATAAAGTGCGTTTTGAGCTGCTGCAACGCACAGACAGATCCTTAGCGGGTAAGTAAGTTATTGCACTATTATATTTGTACCTACATAATAATCTTAATACTTAAGCGTTCTCTGATGTATGTTATTATACTTTTAATATTGTGTGTGTAAAGCATCAGTATGAATAAACGTGTTATTATCTATCTAATAGATTCACCCTGTACTCTGCCTTTTCTTGCGGCGTACGAGTATAGCCACGATCTAACTTCCGCGTGTCCTCTATGAATTATGTATCGCGCGTTTATTGCTCTGACAACACTCGCCAGCGTCCAAACATTCCTAGGTAAGTGTTGCCAAGATATCCCGCTTGTAATTACCTACATGTTACTTTTTGATTTCGCGTTACTTTGATTTGTAAGCGTAATGCAGGGTGCTCTTTTTCCGAGTAAGGATCAAGTTCGCTGGTAGAGACTCGATGTTTCAAAACCGAAGATGGGATTAAAATGGGTAATGGCTGTATCCAGCTGAAGACTGTGATTTTACTTCCTTCTTTAGGTTTTCCTTTACGCTTTAAGTAAAAGTCAAATGTAGCCACACCACACCGCACATACCTGTTTCTATCCTTATCCATTACAAATACCTTTCTATAAAGCGAAAACGACGAGTCTAAGTGATAGAGAAGCATAGATGTAGAGGCAATACAATGAAAAATAATGTGAGATTATAATCTATTTATAAGTGTATAATATAAGTATGGAAGTGTTTCAAGATATTACGTTAAAATGGCATAAAAAGTTCAGAAGTAATATAAAGTAGAATGAAACTGCAAGTTGGCAACACTGGCCCACTAACACAAGTGAGCTTAGCGTTTACAACAACTTTATATGCAGGCTCTCCCTTTAATATTTGAAAGAATCGTAATCGCATTGTAGCAGCTCCGGGATGTAATCAGGAAGCGCAGTTCGTTCGTCCATCAGTTCCGAACAATGCGGAGGGCTCCCTCCGTAATACGCGCCCTTTGTGCGCGTCTCTTAAGCCCGTCTTTGGGATTATTGCAAAGGATAAATATATGTGATACCAAATCGTGTGTTGAAAAATGTTTACCGTTAAACATGGATATTAGGAAAAATGTTTGCATACGCTTTCTACTCAAGGCTTTTACATATTACAAAATTTAAAGAGGTTAAAGCTTTGTAAAGCACTTAATGACTCAACAGTTGTTGAGGGTGTCAATGGGCGGCGGCAATCGCTTACCCTCAGGTGATCCGTCTGCTCGTCTGACACCTATCTCATAAAAAAATAAGCACTATTTCAGGAGAAATTTCTGAAAATTTAACCCTCTATCTTAAAGAAACTATAATGACCTTGAGTGAAGTTAAGGGACCGAGTGTACCTATGTGTTTTAGGTAACTTAGTATGAAAGTGTCACCCCGAGGGTGCTCCGTTGATTTTAATGAATGAAATCAGTGTCAGTTCCATTATGATGAGGCTACATTTGTTATATAAAAATCGTAAAGATTATTACTTACAGAATACTCCATCTACCAAGTTTTAACTGTGTTGTTAATAGTTTCGAGAAAAAGTTGGCTGTGACAGACGTTCGCGCGACGTCAAGTCATGCCGAATTCATAAGGGATTGTTTTTACCATTTACTGCAGAACCCTAAAACGATATTTGTAAACAACTGTGGAGCTTCCGATCCTAATTCTCCTCTCACCAGATAATAAGAGGCGATCGGCAGCGGAAGCGTAATCACCAGTAATCGGCAATCTGTTTGAACGATTGATCGAGCTGTTCTCTACGCGGGCAACTAAGTTGAGAGCAAGGAACCAACAGGAAGAAAAGTCAGGCAGAACGCGCCCGGTGTAATGTTACACAAATCATTGTTTAGTTTTAACCCCTTAAAAAGTTTGTGATCACCATTGCGTATGAGGCAAGCATAGTGGATTAAGCCTAATCCCATCATAGTGATGGAGGCCTGTGCAAGTTTTACAGAAATAATTAATTTGAGAAATGATACGAAAGTTACATATCGAAGAATAACCCAGTGACCCTGCAACTTACGTCAAAGGTTGTGGATTCGATCCGTGTTATGATTTTACTTATTTAGGCTGTATAATGCCATGTTTTTGAGTATTACTATTTGTAAATCCTCTGCTGTCTGATATCGTTAACATGGGTTTAAAGTTACTTTATATGGAGTCAAGTCAAAGTGTGAGATGCTTTATGAATTTTTACAAAGACAACTGTTTTCAAAGTAAGGTAGCCGTCTTTTACCTATTCCAGTGATAGTCAATCATGCTCTGATCTTGGGCCTGACCTATTTACTGAATCCAAGCTATTCAAAGGAGAAGTTGATTGGCAAACAAATGCTTTTGATTTCTCTCGGACGAAATTGCGCGTAAAAGTTATTTTGGAATGAATCTGGTTCAATTCAATTTCATAAATAAATCTGATGGCGCTTGTTTAAATAAACCTCGTTTTTGTTTTTATAAAATTAACACCTTTATAATGTTTCGGAGAATAGTGTGCCACAAATAGGAAAACCAGGTGAGGAAATACTACGCAGTTGGAGATCATCACTTATGTATAGGAAGGTGAGTGGGTTTTTTTTTAAGATGAGATCCTATGTTCTTAGGGGGAAATTGATTGTTTTAATCAGTATAGTTCCCTCAAGAAGTGAGTAAGACGATTTAAAAGCAGTGTATAATTTACTTTTCTTTCAACAAGAAATAAGTTAACCGGCAGTCTGTGATGTAAACACAAAATTCTACTAACTTGGGGCAACTTTTTGTTTGCCAAATACAATGTTATAACGAAAGTTACATTTCTAAGTTCGGTATTTTGTTATTGTAATTAGTTGTTTTTTGTAAAAAAAAGTAGCATTGTGTAGTGAGCAGATTCAGTGTCGAAAAGGACGTATAAAGTAAAAAACTAGGTATTATGTGCAGAGGTGACGGAAATTGTACAACGAAGGAAAACAGTTTCTAAACGCCAGAATAACTCAGCAGCTATTCAGGGCTGTTGGCCGAATATTCAGAGCTCAGGTGTAATCGCAATAATGCAAGGCGGGCGACGACGGTTTGCGACGAGATGGTGCAGGCGGTGCTCGTTGACTTACGGATCATAACACTTTCCTACAGGAGGCTGTTGGCTTTTGATGAGTTTAGGAGAAATTTGAGCATCTAGGAATTAAGTTATATATTATGAAGGTACAACAGGTAAAATTTAATGCTGAGAATTTATTTTATTTTCTATATGGCAGACGAGCCAACATCACCTGACGGTAGTCGATTTTCGTGGAAACGTAAAACCAGTGCAGTCAATGTGCAAAACTCCCTTTCCTTCTGAATTGGCCTTTCGATACGCTCACTCACACACGAAACATTGAGCCCTATTTTTTACCCAATGGTAAAAACTCGCCGAGCGTCCTTAGTTAGTTATTAGGTAATTTACACCAGCACAGTCCGTTATCTCAAAACAGATATTCAAATTCAAAAGTATTCGCAATCTAATTGCGAAGCAGGTTCCGTTAGCAGACGTAAACGATTATTAGAGACGTTCAGAGCGGAATGAATATGCATTAGTTGGACGTCCCGGCCGGTGTTTAGATCCGTTTGAATTCATGAAGACACAAAGCGGCCGGCGACGGCTCCGAGGACACCTCGCTGCGACTGCTCATTGCCAGCGCTTGAAGACGGAATAACATTACAACTTGGCATTGCAACTGCTTTAGGTATCGTGGATAACTTAAAAATACAACAATTGACGAAGTAAATAAGACTTAATATTTATAAATTCTATATTGGCTGTACGAGCTGCAATAAAAACCCATGAATACTTCCCTCCAAAATTGACATCAGAATCTTATACCGATTAATCGTATATTATACAATCTCAGATTATGATGTCAATTTCGAAGAAATATAGATTTGAATATTGCCACGGTAATGAATCGATGAGAATAAACCTAATAATTGTACTCATCGAGTCGTGTCTTACATAACTAAACACTCAATCACTCGGTAAACTTCCAAAATATTTCGCGAGTAATTCATTTGATTAGGCTAGTTTCGCAGGAGATCAATTCCCTTCGCTTTCCAAATCATATCTGACTCGTTCGCTTGTAGTTCCCGCTTTTATACTAAAATTCAAAACATACTCGTCATGTGCTACGGAACGCTAGACGAGTATATAAGCGCAAAGCACGTGGGGAGTCTGATTCAATGAATCGTAAATACTCGCATTACGCGTACAGTCGCGGCTATTGTGCGTCTTGATTTATTTGCGAAGCGGCGAATCGCGCGAAATAAAATAAAACCACCTGCGTGCGTTGTTCGTTCGAGGACGAAAGATGCTTCTTTCAGAACTGAATGAACGCGCCGTATTTTGTAAATTTACTTCTGTTGAACGTTAAACAAATATGCATGTTTACGACGCGAAGACTTAAAAGTTGTATTGGGTAATTTTTGTTTGCTGGAATTGGTTCTAAAGTAAAATTGATTTTGCTAGTTTTATATTTAATCCTAACCACGTGAAGTTTAATATAACGATTACTTTCACAAAGATAAACAAGTAGGTATTAGTATTGATCCCATCAAAAACAATACTACTACCGTAAAAAGTGGTGAAGTGTGTCATGTTTTGCCGAGTCGGTTATTCATTTATTGACTTGGCAATCACATTAAACAACCGAATCAATTTAATGCATTACTTGTGAGATAAATTGTGTGATTGCTAAGACTTGGCTAAACATGGATCTCACCACTTTTTACGGTAGTTGCGAGACTTGGTTTTTTTTTACAAATATTGTTTTGATGGGATTTGCTTTATTTCTGTTGCCAACCATTCCAAATAACGTTTTTTCGACGACTTTGGAAAATCGTCGAACATTCTTCGTTTCTGAAACTCTGCATAGAAAATACCTAGTCACGTGTAATACATAGTCACGTGACCTTTTTTATGTGATACGGCAGACTTTTGCCTCATAAAACCTATACCTGTACCCTACTTCTAAAACAATCCATTCACACATATCATCCAGTTTTGTTCTTCCAAAGGTACTTGTAATGTTACTCGGAGTGGGCACTAGAAAACAGGCCTCCTTTCATTTTACATAATAGGATTACTTACTCAGTAGTCCACCGCAGTGAAAGGACCGAGAATATCCTCTTTGCGTTCCTTTAGATGTATTTACCTACAGTGCCTGCAGGAAAATAGGGGAAAACTACCGCAGAATACCTATAGCATAAGATCCCACTGCCCTATAATGTTCTGCATGACGATTTCTTAATGAAATTAATCTTAATTTAATGTTAAGATTTTTAATGAACTAGCGATAGGTTGCTTAGACAAAAAATGGCCTTAACAAAGACATGACAATTACACGTCTAGTAATGTCTTCCGTTGTTGTTATATTAATTTGATTACATAAGAGGTACCTAACAACACAAAGTAACTTAAACAAGTCCTACCGCCAACCAAACCGAGTTCATTAAATACCCCTTGGGAATAGAAATGTTTCTGAAACAAGCTTCGGGAAAGCTCTTATCTCCCCTTCAATTCAAACGTTCCGATCACTATCTACAAAACCATTATAGCACTACGAAAAAGACGTAATATAATATTGCTACAAGGCTTCGAGCGGCTTTCAAATATTAACCATGGTGTGAATCGATCTTGCTGTGTGGAGGGCTCTCCTCAGCGGTAGTCGAGCCGCTGGCATATTGACGCAGCCATGCCCGCGCCAGCCGCCCACTTGCCTCCCTAATGTCGACTTTACAACTAGCCACATAAGGTGAAAAGTCTATCGAGCGGATTAACAGAATTATGTCCGTACTACGGCTTCACTTGGGTTATGCGAGCTCGATGTAATTATTTACATAAGTGTCTGTCTGTCACAGACGAAGCAAAGGAAGAGAATTAATTGAAACGGTTTGAAAAACATTCATATTCCGAATGGCGTGACTGAGGCGCAGAATAAAACATCATAAATTCTCTTTGCAGGATCTAAATGTCACGTGGTTGCATGAGATGCTGGAAATTGGAGGGGAAATGTACGTCAGTTCTTTCCTGATTTACCTCTTAACAAATTGGAAAGACTCGGAAGGGGAAACGCGACTCCCGCATTCCAATGAAAATTTTATTCAAATGTCAGTATCAATACTTCACTCCTAAGAAATAAACGCAGTTTAACATCGTGTCAATGCCTGACTGTTCAATATTACTTTGGAATAACATTTGTTCCCAAACTCTTTCTGAATATTGCTAAGGTTGTCCATTGATTTGCTCGAAGTTGTTTGTAATACCGTAATTTCTATTTCGACTGTTTTAAAAATACATTGCAAATACAATCTACTTGTAAATTGCTTCCATTAAATAAAATGGCAAACGAGCTCGGAACCGCCATAAAATCATGGCAGACCTCTTCCCAGACATTACAAGGTCATTACCTAAATCTGAATGTAATGGAAACCCATCAAAATGCAAATGGCTGAAACAAAAAAACCTTGTCCATGGTTCGGTTAATGCGACGGGAAATGAAGTAGTTAAGTGCGCGTTAACTTCCCAAGAGGGTGTGAGAGAGTGGAGGCCAGTGTTGTTGGCTTGGTATCGCGGGTGGGTCTCGGTGCTGGGAAATTAAATAGATTAATCAGAATTTTGAAACTAGATTTGTTGGATGTTATGAGGAGCTGTTGAGACATTTTTCAGGAGAGTCGAAAGCAGGAGCTAAGTGGGAAACAAATATCTGTCCACCACCATCACCGCCGATAATTTTGTGTGATGAGATAATATAAGTTTTTTTTTTAAATTTTTAGAGGCTCACTTAATAAAGCTTGTGTTAAAGTATATTTTTTACATTGATTTTAATTAACAAAATAATAAGGCTAAAGAGCTTAAAGGCATCTGGCCAAAAATATAAGAAAAGGGTTCACTTCAAAATTTAATGTAATAAGAAAGTTTGAGTTTTAAGTAGGCGGGAAATGGTAGAAAACCTTTGCCACATGGATTCTGCAATGTCAAACCAAATTACAATCCTGTAATGTCCCACATTACAGGATCGTAACTTGGTTTACTCGTAGCATTGAAGGCAATGATGCCAAAATAGTGCTGAGTGCTATGTGTAAAAATTGCATAATTACACTTATAAAAAGAGTGCTAGATCTAGCACTGATAGTAAGTTGAGTTGGCAACACTAGGAGCAGAGGGAATCACTGGGAAGCGATGTTGCGGCATTGTTTAGACGAATGATGCGAAATTGGCCGACAATGGCGAGGCAAATTGACGGTTTATGCGGCGCAAGCGCTCCGGAGTCGTGTTTACTAAGACGACTATTTGGAACCGGAAATAGTAAAAGCTTCCTAGAAGATAAAAGTTACATCTACTTTTAAAATTCAAAAATGGCTACTATAGATTGTATTGTATAGACAAACAAGTAGATGCAGGTGAGCTGCGCTGAAAAGTGCGACTTATTGTACTAGTAGCATCATGTAGTGATGTTTGAAGCCATCTTGTGTCAATGCTCATTTTGTGTAATAAATAAATAAATGATTTTGATATGCCGACTGCCTATTGATTATTTGAAGGCAATTTAAACAGGTTTTGTTATATTTAGAGATCATTTACAATGTCTTCTACCAAACATTTTTGCTATGACTTTTGAAAATTCGCATTAAAAAAACTTACATACAAATTCAGTCACGTGACTTGTTTATTTTAGGAATGTTCGGTAAAACACGTCGCTAAAGGGATGTAAATACAGATAAACCCTACATGATTATACGGCCTTCCTTAGGCCATTTTTCCAACGAGTGGCAGTGCCGCACCACGGTTTCCATTCCAAGACTGTTCAGCTCAACGATTATCGTATTATGGTGCACACAATGATATAAAGATATGAGTAGACGAGGCGTGCCCCGCGTCCGCTCCTGCCTCTCGTTGGGGCTCGTCCAGTTGGCATATCACGTGGGCCTTATTTTTCTCGCTGCAAACTAAATTATTGTGTTCCGTTTTCGCACTTTCCGCGTATTTTCCTGCTCGTGTCGAAGTAAAAGGATTTGCGAGTTGCATTCAAGAATTGATTTATGTTTGTATATTGCCACTTGTTTTCTTGGCTAGCGTTTAACGAAACGTGTACATCGACAGTGATGGCAGCCAAAACGGGTGCCATCAATTTTAACTTAATTAATCATGTTAGTCAATACAAAGAGCTGCCATCTGTACCTCATTAATAGAATTAAAATTTGCATAATTTCATAATACAGTTATTGAAGTAGAAGGAGATTCTGTCCCAAAAAATAGACCTATGTTAGAAATCGTATTAGTTTTATACAAGAGTAAAAGGAACTAGAGTGCATAAAGAACGTCCATTTTCATTATGCAGTCCAATATTATAAACAACGACCAAAAAGGGTTAATTGTAGCTCGTGTGTCGGGCGGGTCCCAGGCGGACACAGAACCTACATTTACCGTCCGCGAGGAGGCCGGGTGTGACGTCCGCGCGAGCAAACACGCTGATGACCCGTCGACAGAGCCTCCAGCGAGCTATAATTCCGTATTTCGGCCGGTAATAACACTGGCCCTAGTTTTCTGTTTAACAGGGAGTTTGCGTCGCGTGCCGCAGTCTTAGGGCTGACAGACAGTAACAAATACATTTTTTACAAGGGAAATCCTCTTGGATAGGCTGTCCGTCACAGCCAGATGGGAAGGTTACTCGGGTATTCTCTGAAATCTGTTGGGACACGCCTGCCATATCGGCTTGCCTGAATCTTTGTTTTTAATCTCGTTTCGTTTTATATTCATGATTGAAGTTGACTGGCTGACGATGCTCATGTGGCCGCTTAGGTACCTATATGTATTTTAATCTCTAATACAATAAAAAGAAGTGCAATACGTTTGAAAATATGAACTGTGTATTTGTTTCTCTTATCTAATAGTCGGTAAGTTTATTAACTGCTAAACCACCTATCAATTTCTAGATATTTTTCATGCCTGTCTGTCTGTCCTTCCGTATATTACTACTTATGTTGTTGAAACTTGGTAAATCGATGTACTTTATAAACCGCATTAAGATTTTCATACAAAAGTAGAAAACATTACGTAAATACGGAACTCTTCATGGGCGAGTCTGACCCGCACCGATAAGTAGTGCTCATCGGTCGGCTAGGTCTAACCCTACGGCCTGCAACCGACTCATTATTGGGTAATAACGCCTTCGACCACTCAAAGCAAACTTTCGACTTTTCCTCGTAAACTCCACAAACCATCGCGTTTCACCCCGAGCAGGTTCTCAGACCAATTTATTAGTTAAAAATTCACGTACTCGATGGCATAGTTTTGAGACTTATGGTAGTTCACCAGGTATCGTACTTACATAGATCAAGAGAGAGCCAATTTTAACCGTGGGAAAGCCACGCTTGGGCATGGATGGGCTAGCTCGACCGGAGTTATATCACAGCTCAAAGAAGACAGGCTTGACGCAGTGTTTGCGCTGTGATTCGCCGAATAAGTAAGGGTAACGGACGTCCAATCGGGGGAAAGGGGATTAAACGTTGGCAGCGCACTTGTGACTCTACTGGTGTTGCGGGCGTCTATGGGCGGCATATTATTCTTATTTTACATACATTTTATTCGCTAGTGTAGAGGGTTGCATGTTTTGCGTGATGACGAATGTCTTTACTATAGTATCTGAACTCATTAGTTCTCAACGAATAGTTACAGATATTAGATGCATACAAGATTACGATTACATTAACATAGAAATGTATGAATTGGTTTAGAGCAAAACATTCTACGACATTAAAGTGATAGTAAAGTGCTCTAAAACTCATAGTATTCTCCAACTTTGCCCATAAGGCGCTTAGATTGCAATATTAATATTAGAGCAAGTTCGTTTCTAAAACAGAGTGAAACAATGTGATGAGATTGCAAGAGTTCCACTTTGTCTGTTGTTGCGTCAATGTTCTATGTAATATTGGAAGTTGTATGGTGTATGCGAACACTGGGGTGCTGTGATTTAACAAACAATTCACACAACAATTCATATGTACATCGACCTGGGTCCTAGAAAGCTTACTTAGTGAGGGTTCAGGTCAATGTATGAGATGTTGTGAGAATCTTATTAAGTGCTTACACTTGTTTTACAAATATCAGACAACAGAGGAAACACGAATTAATATAATACTGAAATAATATTACACCCAGTCACGGAACAAACGCAAGTAAGTTTTCATCACACGAATGTTTGTCCAGAGTGGAGATCGAGCCCGGCGTATGAGGCAGGGTCACTACCAAATGCGCCATCCAGCCAGTCCACAAAAACAAATCTTAGTGACATTTATAACTCTGAAGGCTCTATCTCACAAAATAAAAAGTAAAGAAGCAATGTCTTACTACATAACTCACGGCAACAACCGAAATATCAAAAACAATTTTTGTACCTACTAATAATCTGGAATTTTCATACCTTGTTTCTGATTTTACAAAAAATGGTTTTAATTAAGTTTTATTTTTTTAAGAAGAAAGGTTGAAACAAAAAATAGTAATACTTCATTTCTCAAGACGTGTATATATTTATAAGTGATGATAGTACAGATTAATCCTGAGATAATTTATCTAATTTGTTATGGATTAATTGATTACTTGTGTAATGAGAAAGTATCAACATATATGTAGTTGCTAGTGGCTTATCGTTTATCATTTATTTGTCGCCAGCCGTTTATCGCTTGTCGTTTGTCGCTTTTTTCGCGCCGCTAATCGGTTAACGCTTGCCGCGCGTCCCTTCATGTCGCTTATCGTGTCGCGCGACGCTTGTCGCCCGTCGCTCGTCGCCGCTGAAAACTTGTTTAATCAGAGCCTTATAATGACAAAGGCATGTTTGCTAACTAACCGCGCACTAAACTAGATATTTGCGTGTGTTGCGGGTTAGCAATCAAATCTTGTTAGATGACACACGTGTAACTTCCAAATGTAATAAATTAACCAAATAGAGTAAAAATCCATGCATAGAACAGAAAATTCATGCGTTACAGTAAAATTGCTATTATGAAAAACATAATAGATACATCCGTAATTATAATAATGATTCTTAATTTACATTATAGCGGACAAACGAGTAGACGGCTCTCCTGACGATAACTTGATCACCGCCGCTCATGGAGACGTGGACATCTGCAACACCTGAGGCATCACAACAAATGCGTTGCCGGCTCTTAAAGAAGGAATAAGCCCTTTTCTTGAAGATCACTACTACTGGTGAATGGTGATGGGATGTTTGAAAAGCACCGACCGTCTTCCTCCGAATACCTACTTATGCCTTCTTGAATCGTCTGAACATGCCTATGCTAATAGGTGGGAAGGGTGCAATACCGCGGGACATTACCCCCGTAGGTGCCGCGCACTCCGGCGGGCTTAATATCGCGTGATGTGGTATTATCGGAATGCTGCGGACGGTTATGAGCCACATTAAATGTCATCAGAAGTAAAAAAATATTAGGTAAGTACTCTGGTATAAACTTGTGTAGATTTTTTTTGCTATTCCCCTTGCATTTCCCAATGAATAGTAGTAAAGCACAAACTTGTGGTGGATAGAATATCGTTATTGCGCAATAGATGCACGCTTACCTAATAATATGAGCTCTGATAGACGCTGAAATCAAACTCAACCAGACAACATTCAAGTGCTGAAACTGTCGCTATGGTTGACTTGTTACTTTCCCTAGACTTTCTGTTCTTTCGACATTTTAAGGGTTCTGAATGAACCCTCGGCGTTGATGTAAAACATCATGAGTAAACCTGCACGCTTCGGTTAGTTTCTTTCTAGTTCCGATATATTATGTTGATGTGTAATCATGGTCCGGTTTGCTTGATTGTTGCGTAGGTCAGATGACAGTCGTCTCATTGTAATTATTAGATTTTCCAAATCCCGAATCATAGGTCAAGCAACTCCCTGTTCAGATGATTCGAGAAAACGTGAATACGAGTAATGCCAAAGAGTACGACAGTCAAATGTTATTAACCTTACCTTGGGGCCGCGGGGAGAGGGGTGTATGGCGGGAGAAGAGGGTTTAATGCGTGCGGCATTATCGGAATGCTCCGTTAAGAGCCCGTATTTGGCAGGGCGCGTGCAGCGGGGCCGCGCGGCGTGCCAAATGAACCGGTATTAACTGCCGGGCGATGCAGCCTGCAGCCTCTTGCGCAACACGAGCGGCCCTAGACTCGGGGTTACTGAGATGTTACCGACCCGACTTTTACTTGCCTGGAAGTAAGCCGTTGCGTAGGCAAACATGTAAGCTTACCTACTTATTCTTACCACATTGGTCCACTGCGTTGTTTGTGGTAATGAATAATGAATACAGGGTGTGTCAGTGGACATTTACATCACTTTAACCTCATGTTCTACCAACCATTTTGAACAACATTCCGTTCAACCACTTTTTTATGCAAATATCAAAAAGTCATAGAACAAAATATTTGTTCAGAATGGTTTGTAGAATACCTATATGATTAAAGAAATATACTTAGGTAAATGTTTATCATACACCCTGTAACAATTACAGTAAGTATCTACGTCACGCAAAATCTACAGCTTTTAATATGATGGAAAGTCAGGTTGAAATTCAGGGGACTGACCTTTCAAATTACTACCACTATATCGCCAGAAAATAGACGCATTTCAATACAAAACTATGTAAGTATGTTTATTTCGTTGACATTGTAGTGAAATAATGCAACTAGATCGAACAGTATGACGTCACGTTTAATAAAGCCCATCACTCGTTCATTGCTCACGCATTCCTGCGAGTTGCGCCGCGAGATGGCGCCTCGCGCGCGCGCAGAAGATAGACAATACGCCAGCTGTCCAGGGTTGCCTCTACAAATTAAGTACATATTTCAAAATTATGTAACCATATAATGATTCCATCGACAATTAAATTAGACATCACTTATTCCACATTCTCAATAAATAGCTACCAATTATTTAAATGATCTTGGGAATATGCGAATGAGTCAGTATAATGCGGTTTACTTTACAAATCTGTATTTCAAGTTGTATACCATGCATTAATTAACTGATCCTGTTTAAATAAATGTCATAAAAACTATATTCTCCCTGAAAATAATTGAAAGTTTTTTATTTGAAAATACGAGGGATCCAAACCATAGCCGTCTATTTCGCCCAGCGAATATCCATAGCGATCCAGCAGCGCAATGCCGCAAGTATTTGTGGACACTGCCCTTTTTATTCCCTGAGGACACTTAAGAACAACTCCAAATGCCAACACATAGAGGTTCAGTAGACAATTTATTCTAAAAGTAACACCAGCCGAAACCGTGGCCCGAGGCAGAGCTCTCTACTATACCTGAGAGCGAACTGCCTAAGCCACATGTTGCAGTGACCTACCTGCCCTTCAGCGAGGCCAAGACAGTGGAAAGGGCGATCGGCATCATGAAGGCGCAGAACAGGGGACTCAACATCCATCACTGGAGGATCCTCAACAGTCGGGTCGAGGGGAGTGGCCACGTTGTCACCTTCTCCCTAGACGACGCGTCTGCTGAGGTTCTGAAGGCGAACCAGGGCAGGCCACCCTTGGATTTAAAAAGATTATTTTTAAATTCAAGGGAGAACCTGACCCTAAACCCCAACAAGGCACAACCTCAGAACCCTCGACATCGAGTGGGCAAAGGGGCGACCGCGGCGGTGCAAGAGACACCGAGGACCTCTACAGGGGCCTCACGTCAACGGCCTCCGCTGCTGTCCACCAAGCCCAGAGGGGGGGGTGCCTCGAGGGGTACTGTTGGAGGGGAAAATAGAGGGGCCATAGCTGGCAGAGGACGCCCTCGTCCTCAGCTAGCAAAAAAGCTCCCTAAATTCCCCCCAAGGGGCAGTCAGTAAAATGGCTGCCCACGAATGTGGAGCGAGGGTCCTGCAAGGCAACCTCCACCATGCTACGGCTGCGTCCGCCGTGGTGGAGTGTTGCTTTGCCAGGACTAACATCGACCTCGCTCTCATTCAGGAGCCATGGATTTCCCATGGCCAAATTCTGGGCCTGTCGTCAATAGGTAAGATCATTTATAATACCAATGGCATCAGACCCAGAGCATGTATAGTTTATAAAAAGAATACTAACATTTTACCTATTCCAGAGCTCTGTAATGACGACCTGGTAGCTGGGTATCTCAATCTTAGGGGATGGAAGGGACCAAGGCTAATTGTCTGCTCAGCCTACCTGCCCGGCGACAAAACCAGCCCCACTGAAGACCTCGAGCGCGTTGTGGCCTACGCTCAAAAACACAACGCGGAACTGCTTGTGGGCTGTGACGCAAACGCTCACCACACCACATGGGGCAGCACCGACATCAACGAGAGGGGTGAGTTACTTTACGACTTTCTCGTCACCAACTGCCTAACCACTCTTAACTTAGGATGTACACCGACCTTTGTAACGCGTGTTAGACAAGAAGTTTTAGATATAACATTCGCAACAAAAAATCTAGCTAGGCACATTACAAACTGGCAGGTTAGTAGCGAAAACTCAATGTCAGATCACAGACACATTTTGTTTGACATAAGAACTAAATTGTCCACTCAAACAGAAGCATTTAGGGATCCTAGGGCTACCGATTGGAATAAATATAGGGCCAATCTCAAAACAAACCTAGAAGCGTTTCCTAAGTGCATCAGGTCTATTGATGGACTGGAACTTGCGGTGGAGACTGTCACCGTAGGAATAACCACAGCCTACAACGACAGTTGCCCCGAAAAGACCAAGAAATCAACTAGGCAGGTACCTTGGTGGAACGCTAAGCTGAATAGGCTTAGGGAACAAACGAGGCGACTTTTCAATAGGGCCAAATCGTCTGGTGATTGGGACGCATACACACAGGCTCTAACCAATTACAATAAGGAGATTAGGAAGGCTAAGAGAGCATCATGGAAGAAGCTATGTGAGGATGTGGAGAGTCTTCCTCGACCTGCCAGACTCCATAAAATGCTCTCTAAGACTGGAACTAATCAAGTTGGGCTTCTGAAAAAGCCCGACGGAACTTTCACCACGAGTGAAACTGAAACTCTGGAGCTTTTAACAGCCACTCACTTTCCTGGGTCAATCACCCTCTCCAGAGGGAGATATCATAGAAACTGCCCTCCGCATAAACCCTCTCCGGAGGAGTGGCGAAGGGCTGCAATCGTGATAAGACCTGACAAAGTGCAGTGGGCTGCAAACTCCTTCAAGCCATTTAAGGCCAGCGGGGATGATGGAATCTTCCCTGCCCAACTCAAGGAGGGAGTTGAAATACTCACTCCATTTCTGGTAAAAATCTTCAGAGCAAGTTTTGCTTGGGGATATATCCCAGAACGATGGACAACTGTCAAAGTTATCTATATACCCAAGGCAGGTAAAAAAGACTACGCTCTTCCAAAGTCTTTTAGACCAATAAGCCTATCATCCTTTCTCTTAAAAGTGATGGAGAAGGTAATAGATATCCACATTAGGGACACAATCACAAAACCCATACACCACTCCCAGCATGCCTATCAAAGAGGAAAATCTACAGAGACTGCCCTTGTCAGTCTAGTAGACCGAATCGAGAAGGCGCTGGACGATAAAGAAATAGCACTGTGTGCATTTCTAGACATAGAAGGAGCATTTGACAATACCCCAACATCTTTATTGGTTAGGGGACTCTCTGAGAAACAAGTAGATTCAACCACGATAAAATGGGTACAGTCAATGCTATCTACACGAGAGGTGAAGATAACACTCTTCCAAACCTCAATCACAGCACTAACAACAAGAGGCTGCCCACAGGGGGGAGTACTATCTCCCTTATTATGGACTCTTGCTGTCGACCAGTTACTTTACAAGATGGCCAGAATGAGCATAGACGCACAGGGATACGCAGACGACCTGGTAGTCATGGTCCGAGGCTTCTGCCAAAGTACTATATCCTCTTTACTGCAGAGAGCTCTTAATACCATCGGTGACTGGTGTGAAGAGAACAATCTGTCAGTAAACGCCGATAAAACTATAGTTATACCTTTCACCAGGAAGAGGAAGCTTGACAAGCTCACCAAGCCCAGGATGAATGGAAAGGAGATAGAATTTTCCACCGAGGTTAAATACCTGGGAGTCACAATCGACCAAAAACTAACGTGGAATACTCATCTCCATAACATAATTCAAAAAGCGAAAATAGCTTTAGGCACATGCAGCCGTATGATAGGAAGCGACTGGGGATTAAGCCCTAAGGCGGTCCTATGGCTCTACCAAACCATTGTGAGGCCGACCATCTCGTACGCTTCTGTGGTATGGTACAACAAAGCCCTACAAAAAACGGCTGCGGAAAAACTAGGTAGCTTGCAAAGGACTGCCTGCATTATGGCGACCAGAGCGATGTCAACAACGCCGAAGGCGGCTTTGAATGCACTGCTCAACCTGACGCCTCTCGACGCTCACATCGTCAAAGAGGCGGAGGCTAGCATGTACAGGATAAACGCACAGGGCGAGACAAAGCTAATCTCACTGAGGTTGAGATCTTTACTCAACTCAAGAAGTGGGACGCCAATCATGAGCATGCTTTCTGATGCGCTCACAACAACATACAAATTCCAAAAAACTTATGTTGTGGAAATACCTACTAGAGATGACTGGATGAACGGGCGTATACCTTGTGAAAAAGACAGTATAATCTGGTACACTGATGGGTCTAAAATGGGTCCCAATGTAGGATACGGAGTATATGGAGGGAAACCCAAAATTAGAATAGCTCAAAACATGGGCAATTTCGCCTCTATTTTTCAAGCGGAGGTATACGCCATAATTGAGTGTGCGGAAACCAGTCTGCAAAAGAATTATACAAACAAATCTATCTACATAAACTCTGACAGTCAAGCGGCACTACTAGCACTTAGGGCGTACTCCACAACGTCCAAGCTAGTAGAAGACTGCATGACTAGACTAAACCGCCTAGGTCAATGTAACAGAGTAACACTTAGATGGGTTCCGGGTCACGCGGGGATTGGAGGCAATGAGATTGCTGATGAGCTCGCGAGGGCAGGATCAGAGGGTATATTTTACGGCCCAGAACCATTCTGCGGCATACCCAAAAGTCTTGCCCGTCTGACACTGGAAAACATTTACACACACAAATCACACGAATCCTGGCTTAACACACCAGGATTAACCCACTCCAAGCTACTCATAAAGCCTTATAACCGCGGATCCTCCGTCGCGCTTCTTCGGCTAAGTAGGAACAGTATGCGCATCCTAGTGAGAGCTCTAACCGGCCACTGCTGCCTTAACAAGCACATGGCCACCATGGGACTGAGCGACACTAGAATCTGCAGGATGTGTAACGAGGCGGATGAAACCCCTTTACACATACTCACCGAATGCGGACCACTGATGCGTAAACGTAGCATGCATCTGGGAAAGCACATTCTAAGCCCCAATGAAGCTAAGGATCTCAGTCCCAAACAATTAATTCACTTTCTTAAAAGTGCAGGATTTGAGACTGAAATGTAGCATAGCGGCGATCACAATAGATCAAACTGGTCGCAGTGATACTGGTCTGAATAAGACCTGCATAGCCGCCCGCTTAAAATAAAAAAAAAAAAAAAAAAAAAAAAAACACCAGCCGGCGATTTTCTACCTACTTATACATTGAGTGTAACCAAAGACTGTTCCTGGTTAGTACAGACAGTACCTTTATGTGGAATGGAAAATAAAGAAAAAAACTGGCTATTGCGATGAGTGATAGTGAAATGTGTGGGTATCCAGGACCACTTATATTTTTAAATCTAGGTAGTTTTAAATCGAATTGTCTGTAATTTATCTATTTTTCTTTGTGAACAAAACAGAATCTCTTAGGGGGGTACGAGTTACAACTGTTACGCATTTGGTCTTTGAATGTAGGCGCGGTTTCTCGGAGGCAGCCCTGTGGCCACGTGACGTAGCCCCGCGGAGATCCAATTACAGGCATGGCAAGACGAACAAGGAATGAATTTATGCATAAGCAATTAATGACAATCGCCGGATTCAGCTATTAGCAACGAGCGACGTCCGTAACGCGTGACATTAACCAAATATTGTTCATTACTGGCGGCTTGCAGATTTGCTTGCGTGGTTTGCAACTAAAATAATTTTGTTCAAAATTAAGGACTTGGGTATCGCTGAGAAAAGTGACGTCGAGCCTGATCTGCAGGCAAGGGCCAGATCGATCAAATCACAAGGCTGGAAACGCATCAGCGACCTCTTCAGAAACTTGCTCCACTGTCGCCTCTAGTCTATTTGGTACGATATCAGTTGAGAAAAAGTACTCTCTAGCTATCTACACAGAGCAATGTTTGCAGACGTAATGACGAATGGTACGTGACTAACTCGAGTAGATTTGGTCACAATTAAAATGAACGAGACTTAATAGTAAGTGTAGGTACATCTCGCATAGCTGTCTGCGTGAGTCATTTAATCATGACAAACGCAATAATAGACAGTCATTTTAGCACGAATTTCGCTTCTGTGTACAAACAAGGCGAGGTCTACACGTAAATAAAATATGCTGATTCAGAAATAAATTTAAACCTGGTTGTACTATTTCTGGAATATCTCTGCTAATATTCTCTGACGGATTGAACTCAATCTTATTAACGTTGACAATTAAAAAAACGAGGAATAGTCAAACTGTAGCCTTGTGATTAAATAGGTATATACTATCATGTATGGGTGTTTCTGGGTTTTTCTGCAGGCAATGCGTCTAAACAACGAGGGAAGACCTTTAAAAACCCAGTACTGTACAAGGTGTAATTGAATATTCTTCAAGGTCTAATTTGGAGGTCAGGTAATTAAAAAAACAGAAATACTCTCCCGATTCTGCAGGGAAACCAGTCTACCATAGCCTTGCCAACAATAGCATAGTTGATCAATCGATTCAGCCTTGTGTTTGGTTAGTTTTGCACCTGAGCACTAGCGCCACGGCCGGAGCCGCGACAGATTAAAAAGCCATTTGCCGCCATCTATCTCGGCGCCCGCGCCGCTGCAATCAGACCGGGCGCGGTGACGCGCCGAGTCGACGGCAGTTATTGATGGATCCAATTGCTTTTGATTCTTGAGATGTCGTGGTCACATTATCTTTCAGACTATAAATATAAGTATGTAATGTCGACGCTTGTATGCATGTGTTTGTCTGTTTCTAATTTTATTTAACTTAATGCAATGTTATCGTGATGGAAAAAAACAGCTTGCTCTTTTGCTGCCTTTAGCAGAAAAAAAGTTTATAAATGTCAAACTAAATTTCGTGTATCACTTTGATGTACCTGAAACATGTACCATGATTTAGTTGGTCTGTTGCCTCTGTTAAAGAGTTACGAAGGTGATTCGGTAGTCCCTTCATTGTAAATACTAGATTCCACAAATCTTGAATCATGGTCTAAGCCTACCCCGAGCTTCAAAACGACGCTATGGACGCAACTCAGAATAACACGCTTAAATGAAAGGTGAGAGAGATTTCATAGATGTGTACTACCAAATATACGAATATCGCTTGAATAACTAACAACATAATAGGACAAGGGGGTCGGAAACCAATATGAGACGGACAATATTATATCGACATCATTGAGGTGGTAAATAGGCTTAGGGGCTTACCTAATCGACAACGTTTACCGCAGACACCGTGTTCTATTGAAATCGTATCGTATAAGATAATAATTAGAATACGAGCTATTAAATAACTTGTGTCTTACCCTGAAAATGATTTCAGAAATTGTATCTAAAATCGCTTTGTTTTTAAAACAGACTGTAGACTGCTCAGACGCATTTATTGATTGTGGTTTATTCAACGATTATTTTATAAGAATTAGAATATATTTGTTGTCTGTAACATGTATACACATAGATTGGAGCAAATAATGAAAAGAAACAAATAGCCATCAAGCATGAGACTACAAAAAATCGTGCGAACGTTGAGCTCCTGACCTGTCACCGTAGCGAGACGATCTCACGAGTTAGAGCCGAGCTGCACCAGCAATCTAACTGCAACGATCAACTACGAAAACTAGCGGCGATATCCCACGTAGGATTAGCCGGGAAAAGGTAAAAGAGCGGGGGATTTTAAAAGCACCATTGATGTATATAGACTTTAGCCACTACTCTTATAAAAATTGTTACGCTGTTATCAAAATTCTGTATAATATTAAAACAAATTCTGGGTCGCAGAATCTTCAGAAAAACATTTAGGCAGATTGACTCACAGAGGTGCTATTTTTTTTAAATAAATTGACACTGACAATTTAATTTCTATGGAAACAGCTTAAAAAAGGTTTCCATCAGGTCTTTCTGATACGTCAATTCATCAAGCACCTATCACATGGAAGACGTAGGTATATAATCAAACGAGACAGGTTTTCATCTACACTATAGAGAGTTAAATAATACATACTATCACACACTGTACATTGCATAATAAGGTCGTGCTGCATAAAAAAGAAAGTAGGTAGGTATTTTTGGTCTCTTTTCCTTTCTTTCTTGCCATGGTCCAACTATACAAAAGTAATGCGAATGGGGGAAGGCCCGGAAGAGGCAGCATTTGGCAGCGCACCTTGTGACTCGACTGGTGTTGCGGGTGTCTAAAGTCGGCGGCAATCGCTTTCCGTCAGGTGATCTACTCGTCTGCCTCTAATGATAATAATTTATTATTATTAAGAGCCCGTAATGTCCCTCTTCAGGGTAAAGGCCTCCCTACCCTTTTTCCACCTATTCCGGACCTGGGCTGGTGTTATTAATAACGGGAATTAACGCAACGTCCTTTTTAAGTACATAATCATGTACGTTTCGGCGGCGTTACAGCGGCCGTGGTCACAAGCGGACTGGCGGTGCACGGCGCCATCGTTAACACCTATTTGCATGAAAAGAACAACACTATACCTACTGTTTGGCAGTGAACGAAAGCTGAGTGAGCTAGAGCTCAATATTTAGGCAATAGTGCTCGTAAGTGGCAGCGACGGAGGGGTCGGCGCGGATGCGGCAGATTGCCGCGTGATTTCCCCCGGGAGCGCCCGCGCCGTGACGTCACCGCGCAGGAGAGAACATCAAAACATATTATCACCTATTTACGATCATATCGCGCCTTTGAGTTATAGTTCGTGGCAACCAGATAGAGTCATATGATATAAAATGTACAAATAAATGTTCAACTACTTAGCCTACGACTTCCTTAAGTCCTTCAAGCCTTCTCTTGAACCTTCAATAAAAGAGCGTTCTCCTTTATTAATTACCAA
Source organism: Cnaphalocrocis medinalis (assembly GCA_014851415.1). Taxonomy (NCBI): domain Eukaryota; kingdom Metazoa; phylum Arthropoda; class Insecta; order Lepidoptera; family Crambidae; genus Cnaphalocrocis; species Cnaphalocrocis medinalis. The sequence continues at coordinate 17,653,675 of CM026278.1, forward strand.
CAGACACCAGGATTTTTTTTCAAATAAGTGATTTATAGGAAATACTTATTCTGAGTCCGTATACGCACAATCTGTTTTTATACGAAGGCTTGAAATATAATCTATGCTTTCCAAAATTGCAAGTCTGATTATTCTTGCATTGTCATCCTACCTTCGCAAACTTTATCAAAGGCACATTGTCCGCTTTCTAGTAAGTCTTTTGGTAGGTATAAAGAGCCTCTGTGCTAGTTTCCGAACGGACAGGGTGAATCCGTAAGGATTCCTCGTCGACTACTGAACACTTAAAAAGATAAAATAACATTGTACTGTTCGGATTTCGAACAGCGCGCTGTTTACGAATGGCCGCGGGTTAATTTCCGACACTGCTGACCTCTTCCGGCCCGCAATTACCAGACATAGGTACCTCTTCTCCCGGCGTGACGCGTTCTAATAGCAAACAAACATTTTCATAAGTAGACCAGACGCGTCGCTGTGGCGCGCGGAATTGTCAATTTCCTGTCGGGAATTTTAAAGCCGTCGCATCGCTTAGCCTAGATCTGTCAGCCGTCAGCCTGCTCTATGGAGCTGGCAGCAAATAAATAAAGATATTTTTTTTAGTTCTCCAGAGAGTAAATTGCATATTGAATTGAGCCACATACGTGACGCAATTCTAGGTATCGAAATAGAAAAACTCGAATCCGGAGCACACAATACCAGTGGATCAGGTATTTAAATGCTACCATTTCAGTATCGGTCCTAAACGGCCTGGGTTCATTCAAGCAATTGGAATTTGAATTTCAATGTAGTATTATTGTTTGGTAGCCTCAAATTTTGAATTCTTTTCCACATTAAAGTTTTAAGTGAAATGTAAAATGTCGACGTCCAATTGAATGAGCATATAACTACGTTTGCCTACATAGGGCAAGTTACACATACAAATGTCCAAAGTCAAGTCTATTATGATGGGATTAGGCTTAATAACCACGCTTGTCGCACGCAAATCCAAGCTATGTTAAAAAATCTAAACATACCTTTTGCTCGACCCGGGTATCGAACCCAGGACCCCGAGATCAAAGCCCGGTACCTACTTAAACTACATTAGATAAGTACTACTACTATAGATAGTAGTACCTAAGTAGTGAATAAATCACCGCACTTATATATTGTAGATAGGTACTTATAAATCTGCGAGTGGTAGTAGAAAATGGCCAGTTTAATAGTAACGCATGATTAATTATCTCCGTACAGAGAGCCCGCTCCATACAATTGCGTAAATTGTGGCAGGGACCAAGTGATAAATGGGCCACAGTTTTTACTCCCCAGGGATATGAGAAGTAATTTACTGCAAGTCATGTTTGTGAGAAATGAAAAACCTAAAAAGAGACAAAGTAGTAAAGCGAAAGCCGCTTGGTTTACTTGCCTAGCTCACGGCGGTAGTGGTCGATATTACGGCAAATTTTGCTACCGGAAATAAGAAGAATGTTTTTTCGCATTTTAATGTGTAAGTAGGTACCTATCATTGGCGTGTGTAGGGTTTACCTCAAATATCGATGTCTGTTTTTTCTGGGAAGCTATGTGAAATCTAGATTATGAGCGCTGAATATGGATAAAAATCGACTGCACCTTAAGATCTGCCCCCCTAAAGGCTATACGTAAATTCGCACTGCAGACACGACACGTCAAACTCAATACACCCCAAAGTTTTGTCCAGCTGAAGTCAAAAGTAATGCTACTGAAAAAATAAATTGTAGCTTCCCCACAATACCTACAGTACCTACTTTTCATCTTTAATATTGACCTTGTCCGAACTACGCTGTAAATAATATTTTTTTATGTCACGCTACAACTATTAAATCAAATACGAAACCTTTAAGAGACGAGCCTACTCCTTTTTAAAAGGCCGGCAACGCATCATCATTCCTTATGACCTCGCAAAAGTTCATGTACTGCGGCGATCACTAACCATGGCGAGTGCTGGTGACCCGCGCGCTCGTTTAGCGCTTTAGCAAAGAAAAAAATCAAACGATCAATTAAAAGTAAATTAAAACCAGATGGAACGGATTGCATTTTAGTTACCCTGCACGATACACAAATTCATTTGAACCGTCCGAGCAATGCTCCGGCGAAGCCCCGGGCCGGCTTGTGGCCGCTGATCCGGTTAATCGATCGGACAGAAGGGTTGTTTGGCGGAAATGTAATACAACGCGGAAGGAAGGTCGGCGGCGGCCACCGCAGCGCCGTACGACTGCACGTCGCGTCGGCTTAGCTTGGACTTACGGCGACGATCAACCCACACGCTACATGACAGTAACTTGATACGTACATTAAAATTGTGCATGTCGACTTTTTGAGAATCTAAGCGGTTGCCCGGCTTCGCCCGCGTGTCACTTAATGTCCCCGTAGATATTTTGTTATAAGTAAACTTTCAAGGGAATTCGCAAGTGTGTGAGACTGACCGTGCTAATTGTCTTTAAAAATATGTGATAAGTTTTCAAATTCAACGAAATAAACAAAATTGTTAAAGATCACGAATTATACACATAATTGTGTCATCAACAACATTTTTGACCAGAAAAATAGTCATTAAAATAATAAGATAAGAAAACTTCAAATGTACCCTACCTTGAATTTTTCAGTAGTCTCGTTCTCTCCAGTTTTCTAACAACGGGCGCCATGATTTTCCTACACTTTCACTCAACACTTACACTTTTTTACCAAACACTTGTCGCGGGAATTATACGTACACGTTAGCTAAATACGTATGTTTTTCGAAATCACAATAAGCTAAACCATTATATTAACTCAAAAACAGCAAAATTTACATCGGAGCCCTCGTCTTCCGACCGAACAGACCGGACATTTGCGAAAAACTAAAAATCTTGAGGGTAAACATAAAATATTTTCTTTTGAGTTAAAGAAACCTGATTGAGGCAAAGAAATAGTTTTTATTCAGCCTAATTATGCAGGTTGCATACCAATTTATCTGCCGAATTCCTTTTTCATGTTGCCGCCAAAAGTTTTCTTTATTGAAACTACGGCAAAGGAATTCCATGCAGGCAGCTTTGAGCGTAATAAAGTCTTGGGTTCCTATAATTTTCTTTCTGAGTAGATCAAAGTTTTAGTTCTAGAAGTTGGCGGCCAAAATAAACAGTCAAATTATTGCTTGAATGACGAACTAAAATACTTCTCCGTGAATAAACATTGATAACGCTTGCAATATTGTAATGACGTTATCTATGTAGGTTGTCTCGAACAGATGATATCGAATTACTATCATTGTTCGACTGCGGACAAAACACGCCGTCCCCTTTCGTTTATCTAATAATTTTGAATTTCAAGTAAACGTAAATGCCCAATATTATTAATACCTACACGGAAAACCTGTGAGTGTAGGGTCTGCGGTGTGGTTTGCCAAATGAGTGTGTGTGTGTACCGGAGGCCCATTCCGGGGGTAAGGGTATTTCAAAAGTTTGCATTATTGTTAGGAGGGTATTTAGGATGTTTTATTTCTTTTACGCGCTTTTTTCTTTTTCTTTAATTTTTGACGACCTAGTATTAGCGCAGCGGTTTTATAGCCGGTTGAGACGAAAGGGTCGCGGGTTCATCTCCCGCACCAACACAAAAGTTTGTTAATGAAACAGATATTTGTATCTGACCTGCTTTCTTTCAGGTTTACTTAGGTAGAAGATGTGGTTAAAAGGATGTTAAATGTTAATAGATCCACCTTGTATATGATGTTAATCTCCAGCTGTCTGTACAATGAGCCTAATGAATAATAAAGATTAAAAGGCACTTGGCGCGTATGCACTAGCCCGATACTACCGGCGATTGGGACCGGTCTGGACTTATAGCTTCATAGCCAGCTCGTAAAATGTTAAGCTTTGGACCATCAAATTTCATCACCTCGTAATTTTGTTGATACTTCCAAATGAAATAGCAATAGTAAAATACAACGAGTGGAATAATTTTACAGTCAACACCAAATACAGGGTAATTTTCCGTTTTAGTCTTAAAATTAATATTGAATAGGTATGTACGTACCTTACTCGTAGTGTACATACCTAATTCTATTGAATGGGGGCGCTCACGTTGTGAATATTCAGCTGAATGGCGTACCATTAAACTGAGGTCCAACTTCAACGTCATTGGTTTTTTAGTGATTTTGACATCTCACATCAAAAAAAATAACCAATCACTGTGTAGGTGGTTCTATGCAGTACGTTGATTATTAGGTATTGTTTGTTTTTTTTATTTATTTAATGGATACCAATAGGTTTTTTTTCTATGGACAGGAGCAACATTAATATAAACGTCCGGAAGAAACCGATTCTCGTGCAAAAACACGTTAACTGCAGGCTGAGCTTGATTAGCTCATAATTTATGCAAATGTAAAGGGGCAAGAAACAAAAGAAACGCGAATAACTTTGCGTAAATCAAGTGGCTTAAATAAACATTTTCAATTTCCCTTCCAATATAAATCTTGATATTCTATTAACGCCCGCAGCTTAGTCAAACAAAATTACGTTATAGATTAATTCATAAATATCTTATAATAGCAAAAAGCTATTGGTGGCTACCTCGCTTTTTAGGGGTCCGTAACCAAATGGAAAAAATGGAACCCTCATGGATTCATCTTGCTTGTCTGTCTGTCTATGTAACCAAAAAAATGCTTTGAACAAATTAGTTATAAAGTAGTTTTTTTCAATAGGTACTACCTATGTAAAATGTAAACGAGAATTCACCTTTAAAATAACAATCAATCAGCTCAAATACAAAAATAAATATCGGAGTCCGTCTCGCACTTGGCCCATTTTTATCATGTAATAAAAGGCGATAAGATTGCATTGTTTACGACAGTTAGGTACTGTTTTTATTAATTATTTATGTAGTATCTCCAACATAGATGTCACTTCCTTATAGTCATAGTCATAATATTTATTGCTTTCATGTAGTACAGTAAGGTCTTAACATAGTTGGATTGATTCTCAGTTTTAAATGATTCTTTCAGAGCGTTGAAGTCTCATTGGTACCAGTGCGAAAAGGGGCATTAGTAATATCACTTCGTGCCACCAGGTCCTCTGGGCGTAACAAAAAGGCCGCAACCTGCGAGCGGGTATATGAATGCTAGGTCAGTAGACTCCGATAGTTGACACGCGATCCGACGTATTACTCCGCGCCTTCATGAGAAGATATTTACTACGACCAATAACACCAACAAGCGGCCGAGCTTGAGTCGAACTCGCCCGTGAAGGGTTTCGTAGCAGCAAGTGTCATTTGTTTCCATATTTGAGTTGAATAAAGTTATAACAAAAGATTGGTTATAAAGATAAGTTTCGGTTAACAAATGAGGTATGTAGTTTTTTTTAAAACTACTTACTCGTTAGATTTCGTTCGAATCAATTTTCGATGGTAGTTTTTAAGGTTTTTCAGTTTTATCATTCTATTTTTTTAGAAGCTGGGTGACACACACATTGTTATACTTTCAAAGTGTCTCTTGCGCTAAATTCAGCTTAGAAAAAAATACTTACATATATTTGAAAACTCAATATCATTTTTGAAGATCTATCTATGGATACTCCACAAGTCAGGATTTGATAAAAAAATAGTATTATTTCGAAGTGGGATCTCCAAATTTCTTTTAATTATTGTTCGTATGAAAATCTTATTATGGTTTACAAAATACATCTGCTTACCAAGTTTCAACATTGTTATTCTTATAGTTTTGGAAATAAGCACCTGTGACACACAGATGGACAGACAGGCATGACAAATCTATAAAGGTTCCGTTTTTAGCCATTTGGCTACGGGACCCTAAAACCGCAACCTGTGCGGCACCGTCCATTGCTCCGCCACAACATTGTGTTGTTTATGAGCCCAGCACTCGGGGGCAATCGCGTCAATTGCGCGGGGCGCGTCCGACACGCGAGCGCCTGCACTCGCCGCGCCCACGCAGCCGACGTCACTCTACACAGCTCGATTGGAAACATTTACTTTTATCGTTGTAAGACCCAAAAGCCTTTTAAAAGGCATAAAACAATTGATTTACCATTGTGTCTGCTAGAGAGCAGAGGGCCGGGGGGTCCTCACTACGTTATACAGGGTGTATCTGTAAACATTAAATCCCTTTAACCATGTCTTCTACCAACCCTTCTGAACATTATTTGTTCTACGACTTTTGGATATAATGAAGAATACAAAATGAAGAAGTCACGTGACCGATTTTGTATATGGACATTTCAGTCATTCAGAAATCACGTGAATATCCAAGAGTCTAATCACAAATTTGGTTCAGAATGCTTGGTAGAAGACGTGGTTAAATGGATGTAAATGTTCACAGATACACCCTGTACACTATGATCGACAAATAAGCAAGCAAGTTTTGGTGAAAAATTTTAATGGAAAACTGTCTAATACTTTAAAGGGAACTATAAAAGTCATAATGGAGATTGACGTTTCATTTTTTTATGACACTGAGGAAAGACGAGCAGAGGGCCGCCCAACACCCGCAATAGCAGAGGATAAGTGCGCCACCGACGTTTACATCTGGCATGGTTTCTCAAAGACTTAACCCCTCGTTAGTCTAGTGGTTTAAGTACCGGGACATGATCGAGATATTGGGTCGATTCCTAGGTGGAGCAAAAGTATGTTTCGAATTTTCCGAACATAGCTCGGGTTTGTGATCAACAATCCGCATTTGTCATGCGTTTTGGGATTATTTAAGTTTGTTTGTTATTAAGATTGTAACAAATTATATTGATCTTTGGCTAGAAACTGATCGGTATACTTGTTAGTTGTTGTTGTTAGTTCGAACTATGTAAATCTCCCTGGACTTTGCTCACACGCTACATGCGAGCTGTTTTTATTTGTAGATGAAAGACAAATCGGTTAACGCAGCAGTAATTGCCAACGTCTCTGTGCTCATATTTCATTCATTTTGCACTTTAATTTCAATCGCAAGCTCGATTGAATTGCGTCTAAGATTTTTATTTGTACAAACCTGTTACATGTTTGCCTGTTTTATCAAGACAAAAATAATTTAAGTACTCTAAAAGACACTCCATTTATTACTTAGTTGTACACTACCTATTTATTTACTTACAGCACGAACTATGTGTAACTTCATAGTCATGTTAATAATAGGTAATATAATATCTTCTATCTAATTCAACATTTTTACTTAATTCTCCAATAAAATAAAATTAATAATCCTTACTAATCTTGTATTGTGTACATACCTTCAGTACAAACGTACCTACAATACCTTTAAATCTTTTGTAACATTTGTATTTGTATGGAGTGCAATAAAGAATATTGCTATTCTATTTTATTAAAGTATTTTTTCACATATGCACCTAAACATGATCGAATTGGATCTGTTCAGTACATTTCAGCAAGGTTTCTCCAATCTTGATGAGTTTCGAGTAGACTAACTTATTTAATAGATAGCCAGTCCTGTTTTTCCCACGAGGGATAATGTCAAATATTTGAAACTTAGTTATCGTAGCCTTTCACGTTCAAAATGTTTCGGCGGGCATGTTCGATAGCGCCCGGGAGTTTTGAATTGAAAGCAGACAGAGTCGGCCAAAGACACACGTAGTCCACGTCTGACAAGTTTCCTAACTCGGGATTAGCAGACAACAACTACAGGGGTGTTTGTCTACAGAGTTTGCGCAGAGTTCGCGTCGCGAAGGGCGGTGTCGGGTTACAGCCCCGGCTTACACCGGCTGCAGAAAGGACCAAGTTTTACGAAGGATGCGACCAGTAGACACTGGTTCAAATCTACGTGTACGTTTTTACCATTCGCTCGCTCGAAAGAGAAAACATTGTGAGGAAACTATGTATTCTGAACGTGTAACCATGCTCTAGTTAATCCAGTGCCTCTGTCAAGGGGTTGTGAAAGTCACACGTTTATCATTCATTGTAATTACCAGACTTTCTAAATCCTAGATTACAGAACAAGCGTGTCTTGGGCTTTGAAGCGACAGCTTTGGACGTAACTTAAAAATACCCAATTGGAGGGGGATAGGGTTCAAAAGATTGGCAGTCGTAGCACTTATGGTTCCACTGGTTTTGGGGAAGCCTAGAGGCTGCGGCAGTCGCTTACCATCAGGAAATCAACTGATCGTCTGCCATTTATCAAATAAAAAAGTTACAATTTGGGTTTCAAAGTCATAATAAGTCGGAATAATTATAAGTAAGTATAATGTGTGTTCAATCAGTCCACGTGCAGTACCGTGGTATTTGTTTGAGTTCCGCTTATCTTCTGCTCAGCTAAAATGATTGACTGAAGATAGTGGAGCGGCTTTTATTAAAGGGCTTAGGTAGTATAAGCTTTTATGATTCCATCCTATCGGTCAATCTTCAGTGAGTGGAAGCGGTCAATAAAGGTTCGCTTTTTGTTGTGTAGCTTTTGCAAGGATCTATTCCGTCATAGGAATCTTCATCTACTCGTTTAGTAAGCGATCGCTCGAGTGAAACCCGCTATTTGATAGCATGGCTTTATAGATGGGCCTCGACTTAGGTTTTATAGGCATGGTAGGTAAATGAAACCAAATTTCAATGCATCTTTAAGCAAACATTGGCCGTATTACACTTAATATACCAATCAGTAAGACAATGAACGGTTGGTAAGCGATGGTCCTCGGGACCATTTATTACCATTGTAAAGAAACCGAGTGTCCAAAAGCTTCCGAGCTTGTAACGATGATGAAGGGGGGGCGGGTTTGATACGGTCGTAACATCCAAGAGCACCAACACCAGTTGAGTCATAAGTGTGCTGCCCACCATTAAACCTCCCTTTCTCCCGGATTGGGCCTCCGGTACCCTCAAGCACTCGGCGAAATACAGCATACGCCGGTTTTTTTCGAGGTCGTGATATCACTAGGATACTACCACTACTATTATTTATGGTGATAACCATAGTGTGTCCGCATGACACAGGCCTGCTCATGTGCGGCCTGTAGAACGCGTCATCTAGGACAGTGCCCGCCGACGCCGCTCCAGGCCACGAAACTAATCTCGCTAATCTCTTGTTCGTGTCAACGGTACTTTATTAGTTAATTCCCAGTATTAACCATCATTTGGACGTAGGATTTATTTACTAATCAAAGTAAAAATAAACCTGATGACCTCGATTGCGGATTCAAGTTGTTATTTACGAACAAGTAATCTATTTAGTAACTCTAAAATAAGCTAGACTCATTTGCAGATATAATTTCCCTATAGTACCTAAGTTGTGTCAGCTCAAACTGCAAAGCATGCATATCACGATGACTATAACAGAATTCCCTGTAAGTTAATACAAAAAAGAACAGAAGATGTAAATTATTTATCGTTTAAAGTTTCGGCCAACGAATGCAACCAATTTAGGAAGCGTGAGTGTAGCGAAGGAGTCGTCATACAAGCTGTTTTAATTATTTATCGCTCAAGTGACCAAAATGTACAAAGGTACAAGAATTTTAAATTTGTTCAAAGGCATCATAAGGTACCATAACAAGAAGACCCTTAATTATATTTTTACTCGGAGGTCATAGACACGAGAGGGGGAGTCATCTTCAAAAACGGTCTCAGTTTGAAGTCGATCACCTGATAGGCATTACATATCGCATACGCAGGAAAAGAAATCATAGATAAAAGAAAATTTACAAAACTATACTAGTATTCGAATGAAAGCTTACATATTCAAATGAATGAAATTGGATTAGAACAGAAAGCTGTTTACATCCGATACATAGTACGATAGCATACAATTAGGCTAATAAGCCAGCTCTAGGCACTTTTTGCTAGCGGCCTGCAAACACTTCCATTAAAAGGCCCATGAATAATTATATGAACATGGAGTTTTACCTACTTCTGAACAAAATACAAAGTCTTTCTTTTCTTGAAATTTTCTTTACATTTGAATCCTCGTTTTTCATCAACATTCTTCCACTCGAGTTTTGTCAGCTGTTTCCGTACTAAACATTTTATGACCTTTTCATACAGATAGTCTTGTCATAAAAATTTGAATTAAAATAAAATCTTCGTTCTTTCAAATTCTGAACTAAATTACATTTTGAGTGTGGCACTTACTAGAATGAAAATGTATTTATTAGTTGGTCCGTCCGTCTGCTCGTTCAGGTTCATCCGTTGGTTCATTAGGTTATCCGTCTGCTCATCTGCCACCAATCACATAAAACAATGGAATCCGATAAAACATCGAGGGGCATGATAACGATTTGCTCCGAGTAAATTTAAAACGTGATCCTAAGTTACTCAAGATGAACTCTAGTAAAATGCTCTAATCAATCTTCCGTACACGTGAAATTCTTATTAGTTTAAAATCAACAATTGGTCTGAATTACGGTGAAATAATGGCTAAAAGAAAGTGTTATGGGTAAACTTGTGTAGTTAATTTCAATGTAAATCCGCAATGTCAGTAATGTGAAAGTAGTAGAAGTTCCCGCTCGGTACAAGTTCGCGAGCCTCGCGCGACGCATACGTTGGTCCGAGAAAAAGGTCGCAGGTCGACTCGGCTGCTCGCCTCATAGTGAACAAGTCAGTAAAGTCTTATTTTGTCAGGTAAGTTGTACCAGTTACATTAACTCATCAGGTTACTAAAATGTTAAACGCAACGCAAAGTTAAGATGAAAAGCCCACAGCAACAAACTTTGCAGCGCAAAAAATAAAAACTTCTTCATTATGACTAGATCAAAATGCCACAATGTCATGGCGTTAGATTGTAGTATTAAAAACGCGTCAAATGAGTGAATGTAAATCTAGGATTATTTTTAAATCATACTGTACGTACAGCCACACATCAAAGTATACAAAACAGTCAAAATTATTCAATCGACTCTCATCTTACTCTCATACACATTAGGTTGAGTTTCAATTGAGGAAATTTGACAGTTTGTGGTAATCTGATGTGTGGCTGACTGTACTATTATTATTTTTTCTAACCTCATGCCAAAATCAGTCACCATTAATCTCTCACTAATCCTACTCAACCTGCCGTTTGATCAGTTACTACAACTGACCCAATTCTTCAATGTAATATTGAACCAAATAAAACAAGCTTGTATTAAGTAACATAACTATTAACTACGTCTTATTCTCGTCTTGTCTTATGCACTTTATATGGTTAATAATTGAGAATCGCCATCGTGTCAGACATTCAACTAAAATTAAAATTTTGTCAGGATGTTTCTATGTAGTAAGAATATGACTTAATTATGTTCTTTTACACAAAAACTACTGTATGTATTTTGATGAAACTTCACAATAATATACATAAATAAATAAAAGCTCGGGATAAATCTGCGAAAAGGTTATGGAAACCCTCCTCACTGCGATAGCACGTGGACTGTAGCGTCGCGCTACAAGGCCGCGGCGGCGAATAATTCATCACGCAGCGATGGAAATCAATGGCCGCGTCAGACAGCGCCGCGCGGCTGCTGGCTCTCAGAACCTTTTTTATGTTATAGGTAGCAGACGAGCAGGCGGATCACCTGATGGTGAGCGATAGCCACCGCCCTGCAACATCAGCAGAGTTACAAGTGAGCTGCCAACCTTTAATCCCCTTTGCCAACCTTTGTTCCCAGATTTCTGTGCTGTGTTTTGCCGAGTGAGTGAGGGTACCGGAGGCCCACTCGGGGGGGAAGGGGATAAAAGGTTGGCAGCGCACATGTAACTCCACTGGTGTTGCAAGTGTCCATGGGCGGCGGCAATTGCTTACCATCAGGTGATCCACCTGCTCGCCTGCTACCTATCACATAAAAAAAACATATTGTAGAGATACCTAAGTGAAATACAGTTTTTAAAAATGTTGTTGAACCATGACCTTGTTATTTGCGACAACGCGTGACAGCGCTGAAATATCGGAAACTGAAAATAAGTACCATAGCAATAACAAACTAAGTATTTAACAGTTTTCCAATTAGTTGATAATGTTGTTATAGATTGTTATCGAGCCTCTAATTTATGCTCTGTTAGGATAAACTTAACTCGTTGAAAAATAAAATAATGTTGGTAGTTTCCAACCTAGCCCATTACAGTAAACAATTCAAACAGCCGAATGCTCCGGCAGTTTCCAAAAGTACCTACGACCGAAAACTTTTCCAAATTATGATTTTGCCCGACTTGTAAGTATCGCTTATTCTTTAGCCAACGGGTTTTGATTCACGATCTACTCGAACTTATTAATTATATCCGGCGACCGCTCGCTTTATAGCATTCCCAGCCTAAAGTCTGTTTAAATTACTTTTAGCTTCAATCAGTGGGTACATCAATCATTTTGACGCAGAAAATTGATTAAGGAAAGTTGTTTACGTGCGAGTATAGACCCGACTGTTCCCGATCGCTCCGGTGGCGCGTGACGAGCGGAGAAAGTCTTAAACGGCAACTGTCCCTATAGCATGCGCCGGAGACGAATATCATTGAGTTGTCCTTCGCAACCTTCCTCTGTGGCAATAAGTATTATACTCACGTTGCCTAAAGTAACTCGAAATAGTAAAAGTTTTCTAAGCCTCTGATTACGAGCGTAATTGGGTTTCGTCGCTCAGACTAACATTAGATTTTCACGCCGATTTTAGTTTAGATAACTGAGGCCTAACGAGAGAATTACACGAAGGAAGGTAGGGGATAATAGGACAAAGGTAGGGCGGTAGGTATTGTGGAACCCTCGTCGTGTTCACGCCGTACGCACATCTCGTAACGGGACAATTGCAAAATCTTATGTCCTTTAGATGAAAGGTCATGCGTGGTTGCACTGCGCACCTTTAAAAAAAACTGCCATGCAAGAAAGTGGATGACTTATAAATACACATAATAAAGGTCAAACAGAGAAACTGTTAATGCATTTCCAGCAAATATAGTTAGGCCTAACGATTCCGATCAGAGTACGCGTACAGTTATGAACTCAGTGAAACTTTGATACGGCAGAAACACGTCGCCGTCGAAACAGCAGATCATAATCGCCTCCAACTACATAACGTACAAGATTTTTATCTGCACGAGAACTACTCGTAAGTGGAACTACAGGCGGGTCACAGAAGTTTAAGCCTTAGTTACTAGAAGTTAAGGCTCGGGCTCTGCGGCAAGGAGTGACCCAGTCCTTCGGCCGCGGCCTGCTGTTGGGCCACGTGCCGCCCGATGGAAACTTATTGTATTATTATTAGTGACACGAAACACGAGCTCGTGTATGACACACTTCAATTGAAAGTTAATCACTTTTACTTGATAAACAAAGTAGGGTGAAAAGTACACATCATTTACATTCAAAAATGATAAATCCAACAGAGGGCAACTAGAATGCGGTTTGCGGGTGAGCTCGACTGTTACCTATCACAAAAAAAATATGACCCATCGCTACATAATAAATATGTAATAAATAATATTTCGCCTTCTTACTACAAAAAAAGGAAAAGTAAACCAATTTATGGTAGTAATCTAAATTCACATTTCCATTGGGCAGTTTTTTAACGCGACTTATAATAAAAACAGACAAGAGCTCAAATTTTCGTTTTTAAAATTAGGTAAGCGTTTCCAACCTTAAAGATTCTTTTCCCCATGGATTGGACCTTCACAACTCTCACTAGGTGAAACACATCGCAGACTTCACGTCACAGTTGATTGCGGTGATGACTCAACTTGTTTTTAAGAATGAAAATTCCAGAAGTTCATTGATTGATTTCTGCAGCGTTCATTGTAATCATGTTCAGAACGTTGATTTCTACTTAGAACTCTTATCGCTTTATTTCTGATATAATATTTGACTAAACTTGCTGAGGCTGGCCTATTTTAAACACAGAACACCCCCGTTTCTCCGCGTCAGTAGTCGAGGCGGTGGTATCTTGCCGCTGCATGCTGGTCCCTATTATCGGCTTATTTGCTGCAGCTGAGTCGGCTTAACGACAGAGCCATAATTATAAAGCCGGAGCGACAGTTCTGCTTGAGAGACCGCCGCGACTGGACACAGTTTAGCAGGAGGCAGTGAGAGATCTAAAAACTAATCCGTGGCAACCGTAAGCCTCGATTCGGCAAGAAACTACGGCCTCACAGAAAACAAGCGTGAAATGCTTAGTGAGTGAGGGTACTGCAGTCCTCATTTGGGTGGAAGAAGAAAAGCGTCACATATGTGACTTTACTAGTACATACTTTAAGTAACTCTGGACGGCGGCAATCCCTTGCCATCAAGTGCTCTGCCACCTATCACATAAAAAGTATCGCGGTAACGTTTATCACTTCCATAATAGATCAGGAGTGCAGCTTTTTGCATCATGGTCATTTATTTATATCATTGTCATCTACTGTAGGTATACCCTACTCAAAAGCAAATAAATGATTTCTATTCTATTCTATTCATGAGACATATTGTCCGCCGTCTTCGCATCTTCATAAAAATGGCGTGAACTGTGATTGAAGGGCTGCCCTACCTTTCTCCATTATCTTGTAATTACGACAAGTTACATCTGTTGTCTAGCGTACTCAATTCTGCTCAATATATTATATTTACAAATAGTAATATGTACGTTGACTTCATCTGTTCTTACAAAAATATGAGATGAGACTGAACAATAAAATATTTCAACAAAAAAGTTTTTCCGTACAAAGTGGCACCTACTCAAAAATAATTTATGGAACCGCCGCGCCGTGTTTTTTCTCATTAATGTAATTGAATATTGAACAGGCTTAAAAGGTATTTCAGAAACTCGGTCTATGGCCCGAGTTTTGGATGAAGAGGAGTATTAAATCCATGTAGTTTCTTCAAACCTTTTTACAAAACATCGTATTACTCCTTAAAAAGCAGGCAACTCTGGGGTTGCTGGGTGTCCACGAGGGGCGGTAAATAACTCACTTACTTTTTTATGATATAGGGGACAGACGAACAGACGGATGACTTGATAGTAAGCGGTTACTGCCACCCATGTGCACACCCGCAATACCAGAGGTGTCAGATGTGCGCAGTCGCTCAACGCGCTCTCCGTTTGAAGGTTTGATGGCCATAGGTATCAATCGAGTGGAACTTACGGATTACCTGCTAGTAAGCGATTGCCTGGTACCATATCACATTGAACCGTGGGCTTCGGACTCACCGAAGACTGGCGTGTAAACAGCGCCTTCGCTATGTTTCGTCGAGTGAATGAGGGGAAAAGGGGCTAGAGGTTAGCAGCGCACTAGTGACTCCGCTGGTGATGGAGATGTCTTTAGACGGCGGTAATCGCTTACTATCTGGTAATACACCTGCTTGTCTGAAACCTATCACATACATACCTACATAAAATGTATAAAGTAACTCGCATCGACTTCACTGCGTGCGGCGCGCGCTGTGCGCAGCGGAGGTCGCGCGAGTCCCGCAGAATCCGACTGTGGCAAAAGTTTGTGCGCGTGCTAATGCATCCGCATCCGCTGGTCTAATTACGGTGATTACGAGTTTAACTTTATGCTAATTAAAATACACGTGAAGCACAAGTTCCGACTTTTGAGTAAATGCGCTTTATCCGTTAGCATTCATTTGAGCTTCCTGTGAAGCTACTCACTACTAATGTGGGTATGTTCACGTTACACAATTTTGGTAGGGACCCATTACTACCGTGAAAACTTTCCTATTATAGAGGTTTGCATCTACTAACAGTAATGCTTACTTGCACAAATTAACCAACAAGTTTACGCTCTCACATAATGTGATCCATTTACCACGATAGCCTCCCGAGAATTAAATACATTTTCAAAGTTAGATTGTTCCGTCATTTTTGCGTGATGTATGTTTTAGACTTACCAAAAACATCTACGGAACAATGGAGTGGTAATGCTATATTCATCATTCAATTTCTGTGTTCATACACCACTCAAAATAACATTATAATTTTCTTTAAAAGAATTTCAATAACATTACCAATGCGTGGAAAGTATAAATCTGCTTTCCAGCTTGAATTTAGTTTATTTAGATAAAAAGTTTCATGCAAATAAGTAGTTTAAAACTTCCATTTTTATTTTCGTAACTCGAATGCTAGGTTTACGTACCTTTCCACAAGCAATCTGCCCTGATTGCTCGCCTCGAATATTCTGAACAAATCAGCCATTGCGGGTCTCCGGTGCATCGCGAGTGCACTCCTGCCTCAAATGGAACGCTTGCGCTTGCACTAACGAGTCTTGACTCTGGAGTAGAGGGCGCTGTCGGCACTTAACTTATATTAGCTGATTCCGTTTTATAGCCTTTTTATTGGCGCGTCTTATGTCCTTACTTTACCGCCGCGAATTAAGTGGAACTACCGCGGGGCTGTTCAAACAGAACGTTTTTTAGGGCCATGTTGGATTGTTAGAGATTGTCGTTCCGTCCTCATCATCTATGTACCTAGATGACAGATCATCACTGTGTTTTTGACTGAAATTGCTGACTTATTTTTGAGTTTCTGATATTTCGGCATATAAGACTTCGAAGGAGTAAAATAAGTAGCGGCTGTCCACTGGCACACTCGATTTTTAACATTTCCCATTAAAACATCCGTGTCTTTTCGTAGTAGCATAAGTAAACAAGCATTTACATAAGCATGTTGCAAGATTTGTCTTTGCATAAAGTTTTAGGCATGAATAAAACGGTAATTTATACTCAACACTGTAACTATAAGCCGTTCATAGATCGGTGTTGTAGCCAATTGTAATTAAAATGCAAAGTCTTTGTCAATGGAACGAACTATGAATAGGAAAAGTTGTTGAATAATTTACACGACGTTTCCTGTTTTACGTGATAAATAAAACATGCCTAATTATTTTAATATTACTGTTGCCATAACAGGTATATACCTAATTACCGCATACCAATTTTTTTAAGGCTTGGGAATGCCGCCGATCCGAAGTGGACTAATTTAAGCCTTGCAACTTTTTTATGCATTCCTCCTACTAGGCGGCGTGAGGGCTGCCGCGGCGACCAGGTGGCATACCGGATAAGCCCCAGCGATGCTCTTACAGCGTTAGATTGAGACGGGGTTGGCGAACCTACAGTTGAAGGGAGGGCTAACTAACACATAAAATTTACAAAAAGCTAACAAATGTTTCTTTCTAGTTTCTTGCACACATTCGATTAAACAAACCTCAATCGCGTAAAGCACCGTAAGATATACAACTTCCGATGTTTCTTAAGATATCAGAAGGCATGTTATAAGTGATCACCTACGCTCTAACATAACCATTTATTGTCGTGTTTGTGGATTCTGTCCCCGCCTGCGCTCGCGCCGCCCACGGAAGCAGCCGAGAGAGTTGGGAAATGTCCCCGAGCGGCGCCCGCGCACGGCCGGTAGGGATGGGCCATGTTTGTGCGATTTGATCAGTATCGATCGTGATGTCACCGTTATTGATTAAAGAATTTTACTAACAATATAAAATTAAGCATCCTATATTTCTACTAAATTAGAGAACATAATGCACAAACAATTCACAAAATATTGTTCACTCACTCACAGACTTCGTAGATCTGTCGCATTAGTGATAGCACTAGTGTCATAGAAAACCGCTGCGAAGCGACTTCATCGTGCTGCAAGCATTCAATGCTTGAGTCTGAGGGCTTATCTCAAACTCTTTAAAACAATCGTAGCGTATACGTATCATAAACAATTTACATATGGAAACTTGAAGAAGTCTCTCTATTGTACGTAAGCGTAGGTAACTAAAATTTACAGCACAAACGTCAAAAATTGTAGTATCATAACTTGAGCGATAGGTCAACAAAGCAACGTAATCGTAATTGGAAACGATTAGATTCGTTTCGTTTTCCCTCAGATGAGCGCATCCCTCGCGCAGCGCCGCCCGCGCAGACGCGCGGGGCGCCAATTAAACAAACGGCCGGTCAAGAGGACAGCCGTATTATGTTCCTTTTAATTGACTACGGAATATAAATTGAGTATAATTGCATGCGCGTCGTTGCACAACTCGCAGTCTTGAACTAGGGTGTAGAATTTTAAGTGATAGTAATTGACCTTAGTCAATCCTGGCAGTTTATGTTTCACTAGTTATACTAATAGATATGAACTAAGAGTTGCTTCTTTTCACTAACAAATATAAAGCTTCTATTTACTAATAAAAAGTTGAAATTGTATACCTATGTGATTTTTCAAAGATTATAGCGAAAAATGTAGTTCAGAATGCTTGGTTAAAGGAATTTAAATGTTCACAGGTACACCTGTATATTGTATACTGCTTCCGTAATAAGAAGTTACCTTCACGTTTCTAACGATTGTCTTATTAATAAATTGCCCGTCGACACATCGAGTTTGAAAATCAAAGTGTGTTTGTTATAATAGCGTAAACTACATATTGATTGAACATGCTTGCCGACTGATAAAAGGATTTCCACCCACCGTCCATGAAGCATCACGTACAGAACACAGATGCTATCGCGTCTCTGCTCCGAGTGCATTGAGCATCAGTCGTAGTGACCTAGTCAGCAACTAATGGTAAGCACTACTTACTAAAATACTACCTTATTTCTACTTCTTTACTGTAACAAATCTTTATCCTAAACATTGTGCAATAAAGAGTACAGTGTCGTAAGATACGTCCTGTCAGCATGTGGTATACAAGCAAGTAGTGGATAACTGTATAAAAAGCCAGACGTTACTTTATTACTGATAGGAGTGTGTATGTTGTACTTTAAATAAATTCAAAATACAAACTATTTATTAAAGGCGCTGATGCATAAGACAAAAAAGCACTCCATGAAGTTTAGGAAAAAATCGTTCAGATCATCTATCATCCATTTACCAATACCTACATAGGTTCTCAGTCATAGCGTTTTGAAATGAGTCAGCATGTTTTCGATTTCCAAGCGATCGTGCTTCTGCGCAGCCTTGGTTCCACGTGCAGATATAATCTTGTATCTGGAGCATGCAGTGTTTACTCGCGTAGGCTCACACCATGTGTAGGTACAAACAACGCCTCGTTGTAGGTCACGACTCGCGCGCATACGTGGCGAGTCAACACGCGCGCGACGCCACTTCAAAAGTGTACCGATTACGTCGACCAAATCTCTTGGAAGCAGTTTTTGGGTTTCATAAACTTTATTTCTTGTAAGAACACGAGATAAAAAAACAACAAATAAATTATCTAAACGAATTGTATTCAACGTCAATGATACAGAGTAATAAATATAGTTTATGGTGTTGTAAACCTTCTAATGTTTGTTTGGTTCGTAATTCCAAAGCACTTACGAACTAATGGAAATTGGTTCAAGGTTTTGCGAACAGTTTCTTAGTACAGTTTTTTCTATATTTTATGTCTACATCTTCCGAAATTGTAAACGTTAAAAAATCAGTCAAAACTTACACATAGCAATGCTCTTGCAGCGAATATTAATAAAACAACGTACTACTACATAATTATGTGCTTAATGATACAATGTTTCAATATATAACAAACACCTAAATAATAAAGCTGGGACATGCTATTGACAAATTTAACCAAGACTGCGTAGGCTGATTCCCATAAGTCATAGAAAAAAAATTGGTTGGAGAAGATGGTTAAAGGGTTGTAGTGGTTTACCGATACCACTATGCCGATAGACCCGGATAATTGAATTCGATTATTTAAAAAAAAACATAATTGGTCTACTCCAGCAACCCAGATAACCAAAAGTAAAATGTAACGAAACCATCGAAAATTAGCTAGGACCGAATTTAATAAAGCTATGTTAATAGCCTTACTTAAAATTCGGTCATCACTGCTCCGTAGTTTGTTAATAACGTTTTTAATTCTGATAAATTGTAATAATCGTAGTGGAAAACCGGGTACAATTTGTCACAGCGATTCAAAAGCTTTCAGCTCAATGAGTATCGTGATAAGTTCGTTATACAGGGTGTTGTTGGGAGGAGTACGAACAGCGCAAAATGGTGCAAGTTTTAATTTGGTAATCTGCTAGTAATTAATAGACCTGAAATAAACGATTTATATATAGCTTAACCATTTGTGTTACGGGTATCAAACAACAGTGTACTGAATCAATTTAATGCATTACTTGTGAGAATATTGTGTTTTAATGTGATTGCCAAGTCAAGAAATGAATAACCGACTTGGCAAAACATGGATCTCACCACTTTTTACGGTAGTTGCGAGACTTGGTTTTTTTTTGACAAGTATTGTTTTTGATGGGATAATATTTTAATACATACAATAATAATACTCCTAGATTCTGAAAAAAAAGTTCTTCATACGAATATTTATCTAGAGTGGAGATAGAACCAACGACCTTATGGCGCATGGGCCACTACCAAATGCGCCATCGAGCCAGCCAACTAAGATTGATGACATAACCAAGATTGATGTCCGGAATAGCGTCTTTTACGTAGTTTATGTATGTTTTACTCCTATTCCCAATGAGTGAATTGAATTATAAAACGAACTTTGTAAACTGTCTCAGGTTTGGGCGTGCTGAGAGACAGACGCCCCTGGTTCTCATCTTTACGCACAGTACGGACAGTACCTACACATGAATCAGTGTAAATATTCCGAGTGTTCCGACACATTTGTTTATAGTTTGGCCCGTTCCTATTCTGCTCCAAATTTCCACGAAAATCCTGAATATTGAAATTCGCTACTTGTTTTGTTAATTTCGGCTTATTTTGTTAATTTGCATACACTTCATGAGTTCCAGGTATAGCACGCTCGGATCCTCAGCCCGGCGGTCGCTCCAGCCTCGGCCACGCTGAACAGGCGGGTCATTATGGAGCAAACTGTACGTGTAATTAAAACACAATCCAGCTGATTGCCTTCCCACCCTCTAGTTAATCTATTGGCCGCGTCACGGAATAAATAAAAGCCCTAATGAACGTTTCTTGCAACGTTTTCCTTAAACGTAAATAACAACGAAGAAAGATCCTAATACAGGGTGTATCAGAGAACCCTTAAATCTTTCTAAAAAAAATCTACTCTTTATACAGGGTGTATCTGCGAACATTTAGTCCATCCCTTTAACCACGTGTTTTACCAACCATACTAAGCAATATTTTGTTCCATGACTTTTCAAAATTCATCGATTTTTTTTCCCTCCCCATACAAAATGAATAAGTCACGTGACAGATATTGTTGTATAAAGTTTTTTTTTGCGAATTTCGAAAAGTATTTTTTAGTAGTTCAGAATGATTGGTAAAAGACGTGGTTAAAGAAAGAAATGTTCACGAATGGGAAAAAAAACAGTCGCAATTTATTATCAATAAATAGGCAAAAAAATATTAAAATGGTTAACAAATACACTCTGCATACTCCGTGTACTGAACCCGCTGTAAGGCTTTTCGTAATCGTAAATACAAATTTATAAGGAAATAGGTAACCTCATTATTTAGCTGTCTATTAAATTCCCAGGTAAGGAAATAAATTAATGCTGTTTGAAAACTCGTTTAATGTGTATTCTTTTACGTTTAAACTGTTTTAAAAATTTATAAAGAATTTGTTTGTTTTGAAAGAGTTTGTTTTGTAATTTTGTAAAGAAAATTGTGAACTGAGTAAAATATTATATTATTTATTACTTA
Source organism: Cnaphalocrocis medinalis (assembly GCA_014851415.1). NCBI lineage: Eukaryota > Metazoa > Arthropoda > Insecta > Lepidoptera > Crambidae > Cnaphalocrocis > Cnaphalocrocis medinalis. The sequence continues at coordinate 17,675,148 of CM026278.1, forward strand.
AAAATTTCGTCCTGTTTTAATTTACTTCCTAATATCTAAAAAAAATACTGGAAATTATGTGACTCTTTAGTTATAATGAGCAGTAAGTAACATTTAATTTTAGTATAACTTTTTCAAATATATCATACGGTCTTCCGGAGAAATTATGCACGTGGGTCGCCAGTTTTCTTACTGGGCGCAGCATTAAAGTCGTTATCGACGGTTCTTGCTCAGATATGAAGCTGGTAAACGCTGGTGTCCCCCAGGGCTGTGTGCTATCTCCAACGCTGTTTCTTCTGCATATCAATGATATGTTGTCACAGAACAATATTCATTGCTATGCGGACGATAGCACTGGGGATGCACTATATACCGGACGTGCAAATATTTCTCTGGAAAACGTCATTGAGAGCCGGAAGTCACTTGTGTCTTAAGTCGAAGACATGTTGAATCTTGTTTCGAACTGGGGGCGACTTAACTTAGTCAACTTTAACCCCTCAAAGACACAAGTGTGTGCGTTAACTGCTAAAAAACGTCCCTTCGAATTGGCCGTCACTTTTCAAGGCATCCCACTTGAACTTAAGCCTTCTATTGGGATTCTTGGTGTCGATATTTCGAGCGATGTCCAGTTTCGCGGTCATCTGGAGGATAAAGCTAAAATAGCTTCAAAAAAACTGGGTGTTCTTAATAGAGCGGGGCAGTATTTCACGCCAGCTCATCGACTTCAACTTTATAAGGTACAAGTTCGGCCCCACATGGAATACTGCTCCCATCTCTGGGCTGGAGCACCTCAGTACCAACTTCTTCCTTTTGACCGTATACAACGTAGGGCTGCTCGAATTGTCGCTGACCTGAGTCTCTCCAGTCAGCTTGATCCACTGGCTCTGCGGCGAGATATAGCTTCGCTATGTATTCTTTACCGCATCTATCATGGGGAGTGCTCCGAGGAATTGTTTGATCTACTTCCTGCGGCTGAATTCTTACATCGAACCACACGCAAGCGGCTGTCATTCCATCCTCATCATCTTGATGGTTGGCGATCTAGCACTGTGCGTTTTTCGAGGAATTTTCTCCCGCGAACCTCAGTCTTGTGGAATAGTTTAGCTGCGGCAGTATTTCCTGACGGCTATGACTTAGGGACCTTCAAGAAACGAGCGTACTCCTTCTTAAAAGGCCGGCAACGCATCAGCGACCTCTCTGATCTCGCAGATGTTCATGGGCGGCGGTGATTACTTACCAGCAGGTGACCCGCTTGCTCGTTTGCCGCCTCGAGTATAAAAAAAAAAAAAAAAAAAATACGTTTTTGGCATTGGGCAATTTCAACTAAGTACATTAACATACTAACGTTTAAATTAAGAATAGATCACAAACACTGTTCACTTTACCAGTAAAGGTATATGTATAAGACTAGCCAGATCAACCAATTAAAATGTCATCACACGAAAAGATGAAAGATTTCAGAGCAGACAAACATCAACAAAATGTGAAAGCAGCGGAACCAAAATAGCAGTGATAGAGACAGCAAGCCTCGCGCCTTGCATTTCCTAAACAGTGCGTATTTTGACTCTCGCGATGACTGGTGCGCACGCGCTGGCCTTTCAGTGTTACCAGATCTATTATATTTATTAAACACTTAAAATGGGCAGCGCACCTAAGACTCCTCTGGTGTTGCGCGTATAGTAACAAGGCTGCTCCGGCTGTTCGTCAATATCAGAGATTTAAATCGTTTAAATTTCTACTCAATAACAGGTACAAAATACATTGACATTTAATTCAAAAAACTTGTTATCAGAGTGACTTAGCCGGCTAATTTTATCCTCCTCACGCATAAACCATACAAATAAAAGGCGCCCGATTGCGCAAACCGCCCGCCCTTATAAAAGAAAAGGACTTTTACCTAGCTTGAATTAAATGATTTTGAAAATAATAATAAAAACATTTAAGGGGCGAGTATGTAACCTTTGATAAGTGATAACCGACACCAACGAACATAGGAGATCAAAGAAATCGCTATTGTAAATCTTGCATAATCGTTTTTTTTTTTGTGTTGTTTTATAGGGTTGGCAACACTGCGGCGGCGCACGCGCAGGTTAACGCAGCCATTCCCGCTTGCTCACGCTCGGTGTAATTGCTATAACACATCGCTAACAAACACGCCGGTAATCGACACGTGTGAACGCTTGCGAAACACGCACCTTTGCGTAAATAATGACCCCTGGTTAATTAAACAAGCGATTGATTCATCTCCTACTCAACAGTGTAAACTTTTTGCGTCCCATTGAGAACCTCTTTTGTTGGTTAGAAATACTATTCCTTCCTTACGGGTATATTATCGATACCTTAAATCTCAAAGGGCGTAATCACCAAATCATCACTTTTCAGGAGAGCCGAAACAAAAAAAAAATCTAAGAATTAAATTCATAACTTTTAAACTAATAATGCCATATAAATGAAATTTGGATGTAATTATCGAGTATCGAGAGCTTTATAACACAGTCCTATATGGTATTCAAAATACAACCAATGTTTGCCAAACTGATTTGTGATTACGCCAAAAAAATATTGACAATTTGGCATTTACGACCTAAAAAAAGGCTGTTCTGCAATAAGTTATGGTATAATGGCATTTACGACTTGAAAAAAAGGCTATTCTGCTCTATTCTATGGTGTAACAGCCTAGTTAACTTATAGAAAATGCATTTTAAAAAGCAAGATACAAATACAAAAAGGAAGATACAAATTAAGAGACAAATACGGTTAGTTTCATTATTACAAAATTTATAGCAAGTACAGAAATGAAAACGATTTTATTATTTCAATTATACAAACGCAATCATTTTAGTTTGAAATTCAAACGAAAGTTATTGATTTCTATAATTTTGTTTTTTTTTTAATTAGTATAAACAATATCTGCATCGACAGGACTTTTACTTAGAGCTTAAATTTTAATAAGTCTTCTACGAGTACTGTGCAAAGAAGTAAAACAAACGTTTATTTTTAAAAATGTTAAAGCTAGGATTGATCTACATAAGATTTAAGCGCTAGCAAAACTCCCGCCACTTTGTTTATGTTTCAGGTTTTGCGTGCTATTAACAATCTTTAATAGTAGTACATACTACTGTTGGGCAAAAGAAATAAAAGACGTCAACTTCACTATATTAACAAGAATTTAATCACAGACATCGATACAATTCGGTTCGACGAGGGGAAAGTGGGGAGTGGTATATTCTGCTCATTTTCGTATTTCCTCATTTTCGTCTAGGATACTGACACTAGAGTAATTCTTCTTACGTATGGGTAGTAAAAGTACTTGCTAATTGCATGTCTGAGCGTTTTTATTTTAGAATTTATAGAAACCGGACTAAACGCGATATTCATAATGCAGTATTACTACCACTTACTTTATTTATTTTGTTTAAATTCTTAAAGTAACTCGAGTCGTAAACGCCACTGTTACACATATCTGTCCTATACGCCTCATTCGATAGTCAGTATTTTTCACATCAAAATAATTTTAACTGGTGTATCGACCGAAACCTTAATAATGAATTTTTTAAAGGTATTTACGACTAAAATTCTTGCATTATCGACGGTAAACATGTGGGCTGTAATCACCACTTTTTTGCGAATTTTAAAACTTTGATAATACAGATCGATAGAGAAAAAAAAACGGAGTAAGATAGCATTCAAAAGTCATTTGGCCAAAATGGTGATTACGCCCTTTGAGATTTAAGGTATCGTTATGATATCTATGATGCCTTGGGTGTTACAGTCGACTAAATGGTGATCACTGCCATTAGGTATTCCATCAGCTAGTTTCTCCGCTTTAACAGTAAAAAAAGTTAAAAATTTTATAATCAGGATACAATCCAGCATAATTTAGGATAGCTCTACATTTGGACAGTGTGTCTGTCTATCTAGCCTGTTGCTAAGTTATGAATCGTAAATTTTACCGTAAATCGTAATTTTCACCCATTTCTTAAAAAACTTACTATATTCTCACCAAACTCACTAGTCATCACTCCCGAAGATAAATAACTAGTTATTAAAATCAAAATCGATGAAAGTAGCGGTTAAATATTATTAACAATTAATTAGATAATTATCTAATTAAACAAAAAAAGATCACGCAGTTAATTCGGTTCAAAATTATTTTCACACACAAGTTCCAAATAAACTACTATTCCGACTCAGTTTCACCTCTTGGCACCTCCTTCATCAGAGAATAAATCATCCGTGCCCAGCGCCCAGCGGTCATTGCTCAGCCGTGCGCTGACTGCACCCATTTCTGTAAGTTGGTACGTGGCACGGATTTTGACAGATATTTTATGCTTTCGTTATGGCTTATAATCCATTTTGCTTTGCGACTTTTTATAGCGATGCAAACGCAAACGCGATTCTTTTTTAATACAGTATCGATACAGATGCGACTGACGTCGGGCAGATGTGTTGTATGTTAAGTAGAGTCATTAGAGTCACATTTGCGCTGCCAACCTTTTCCTATATTTCTGTGAGGCCATGGTATCACTGTCCAGCAGGCCCATCCATGCCAAAGTGTGACTCTCCCACGGTAAAACTAATAATACCTAACTGTCCATAAGGCATAAATCGTTTTAATACGTTGATTTACTTAATCTAAATCTAGTAGGCAGTGTGTAGGACATAATATGAATGAACCATCCATATATATGCATACATAATATGAATGAAACATATAGTCTGAGCACGAACGGTCGTCTGAGACGGTGTTACAGGACTAATGCGTAGTAGTTTACTTAGGTCACACATTAACATAATCCTAATGATATATCTACTACGGCAATCTTATAAAATAACTTAGTTATCATGAATCATATACGAGTATTAAATAATACTCGTATTATGATTACTTATTTATTACATGCCATAATAATTTTCTATGTTCTAAGAGTCTACAATCCAGTTCTAAGAAATTGACTTAAGATTAAAGTGACTTCCACAATCGTTATAAAATTCTTGATAGGTTGGCATAATTCTCGGTGAATACGATAAGATTTTCCATAAGCGACCTACATCCCATAGGCGCAGCACTGTCAGTAGAGTCCTGCTGCACGAGAGGCGGCGAGCTGCTGGAATGCAGGCAGAGTCCTCTACAGCGCAGGTGCAGCCCTCCAAAGTGAAAGTGAAGTCATTCTTGTGTGTGTAATAATCTAGTAGTTCCTGGAATATGTAATGCAGTCAAAAGCATAAGTAATACATTTATATTCCCAAAAAGGAAAATGTCCCGCTATTGATAAGATTTTGATGTTTCTTATATAATTTGCATTCGTAGAATCTTATTTTATGCAATAACAATGGATTCCGTGTTACCGTTATTGCTTTAAAGGTGATGATACTCGTAGCTTGTAAACAATATTATTTTATTGGCGCAAAAACATTCACACAATACGTATAATGGAGTGAAGACAGAACATACTTTGTCTGAAGTTTGTTAAAAAAGGGTCGAGAGTTAAGCCTTACCACGTACCTACTCGTAGTGAGAAATGTTTTTACAAATAAAACCGCTTCATTAAATTGTGAAAATTTGTTGAGATGGTTGATCAAATAAACACATTTGTATTTATATTCTATACAGTTTTCAACAACATACCTAGAACGAAGATAATAGTAGGTACGTACTTTTTAAAGAGACTTTGATACACTCGTGTTGTGAGCGAGGCTCTCGTGGCTTGTTTCCAAGTTTTACCCCTACTTCATATACAGTAAGCCGTTTATGCCGACTATGTAGCGGTATTTTGAATACAAAATGTAGGTAAAAGCGTTTTATGTTGCCGAATGGGCGTACTCAATAGTAGTGGGGTAGGTCAAGATAGGTACCTATTAACAAACTTGGCACTGATCCGGTGAACTATCTACTATAAAGAAACAAATGATCTTACAAAAACACTCTCTGAAATAGCAGGCTCTTGGGGTCGTCTACCGAAGAACCTAAAAATCGTTAGAACAGAATCTTGTAATGGAAACCGAACTTAGGCAGCAGTAATGAACGGCTCCGTCAACTTTGACCTTCGTTGAACTGACATTCTTATGAGGACGCTGGCGATGACTGTATAGAAAAAGGATAGAATAGCATGAAGGAGGTCTACATTCAGCATCTAAATGATCATCTAGATTTGATGGCTCAGTATTGAGCGTAATCGCGGATCTTTCTACCACACGACTCAGTTTTGTTGACTGGATTGCCCGCAGCAGTATTTTCAGATGGCAATTTCTTAAGAACCTTATGGAGAAGAGTGTAAATTCCTGTCTAAAGGCCGGTCCCGCATCAATGACCTCTCTGTCTCGCAGATGTGGTGGTAAAAAACTACGATTCTGTGTCTTGTTCTTGTGTTACTTCTCGGATAAAAGAACATATGAACTAAAATATCAGAATATGTCTTCATTATCTTACATTCAGTTACAAATAGGTATTTTTCTTTTGACACGAACTCACCAAAGCAAAATAAGGCCTAATTAAAGTCGATGCGATTCTAACAAGCAGCCCGCGTTACAAATGAGTAATATCTGCTGAGCGTCCCGTAGACAAGTGAATCATAACCGTGCGCGCGCGGCGACACTTCGTCAGCTATTTTCGATACGGAGATTGCATTCCCTAAATATAACACCTTCGTCTTCCCCGCTGCGCGCGCGCACCCGCGCCCCGCGCCTGCGCGACTCGGTGCATTTATTAAACAAACTGCATATTAATGCCAACGTTAGCCGCCTATATTTAACACTCATTGCCAAAAACAAATGGACTCTCTTCACTTGAATAAATTCAAACAAGACTTGCTCGTAAAACTTCGCCTCTTTTTATGAAGCAACCTTTATAATCTTTATTTCAACTCAAGCGTTTAGTCATTCAAGTAAGCAGTTTGTCACTCAATATAACTCTTAGTCACTCAGCCGATTCGCCTTTTTGAGCTTTTAATCAAATTCCAATACTTAACATTAAATTTTAAATCATTTCGGGCAGATCCGGACCTAAAACAACATGAAACAAAGCTACAATGAAAACGACACCACGGCAAAGTAACTTGAAAATTAAGCTAGGAAAATTCTCTCTTAATCTTACTTTAGGGAACAAAATATTGTTTTAAATCACAATCACAACTCTGACCTTTACTAGTCAGACAACCTTAAAAAGGGCAATCGGTCACGATTATAGAGCGATGGTAGTGTTAGCTCCGTGGATAATAACGCGCTTATTTCTACCATTAGCTCGGCGGATTAGATTTAATCAATAGGCTTGCCACAATGCTTGTCAGTTGTCGTACGGTGAGCCGTATAACTGTAGTAGCGATGCAGTGGGACATTATATTTATTACTTTACTCCACGTATGGGTCTGGCCTTTAGCCCTGAGGACATTCATGAGCTGATTATTATATTTTTTTATTATCTTACATCACAACAGTCCATTTAAGCTTCCGGGAAATTGAATGATCGTCCTCAACAGTCGCTAAAATGGGATGATTTCTATAAATACCGTTATTTTATCGCTGCTGCAGTCATTTCGGAAGATTAAACGTCCATTGAATGAGTCATAAAAAATCTTACAGCCGGCATTCGTATCGTTGTAAAACTATAAAGCGGGAATTATTTGGTTGCGAGTCGCGTGTGACACGTGTCACAGTTGCGCGCCGCGTCGCGTTGCGTCGCGTCGCAGTCGCAGCGCTGTCGCCGTGATTAGTTCGGAATTAGAAGCAACAGCCGCCCTGTCCGCGGTCGGGCTGTTTTAATTCACCGGCCGCGATGGCCACCATGACTGCCGCGACATGCCGCGTCATCAAACTTGACATCCATGTTTAATTTTACTAATTTGCTTCTACTTTATTGGAATGAAGCTTGAAAAAGTTTGAAGCTTAATGACCATTTTGAAAACGACATGTAAATCTTATAAAAACTCATAATTTAGTCTTTAAATCTATTGTTTCTATTTACTGTGAGATCGGAAATAATAGCAATAATACTTACCATCCATTTTATATCCATCCGTCTGTCTATCTGTCTGTGCAGCCTAACTCATAGGCTACATTCTTATTTTATGCTATAGGTGACGACTAAACCCGCGACTGCTTGCGACTATCCGCTGAAGTATGGAATCATCTGTGGTGTAGGGATCGTGTTAGCCAATCATGTCTGCAGTATCCGCTTAGCCAACAAAACTGTAGCTGGTCAAAATGGGATTGCTCAGCTTCATAACACAAGTTTGATTTTTATTTCGCCAGGGAAAAACGTTCATCCCACCTGATGGTAACAAAGTAGCATCAAGATACACCAGTAGCTAGACGTAGAACATTTTGACGAACGCCGCTTTGTTTCTATAAACGAAAGTTTAGGGTTTCCCAAAATTGTATAATATTATCAAAGGGCATTCGCCTGAAGATTTTCTGGTAGAAATTTCTTTCGGCGACAAGGCCATAGAAATTAAAAGTTTAGTTATGTAATGCATAGAACTTAAGTATTTATGCTTGTGCAATAAAATAGGTAGATATGTGCACAGGCTCTTGCTAAATTAAATAAATTTACACTAACATTTAGCTATAGCAGACATTGATACCGAAGGCTTCATAGACCTACGCGGTAGACAGTGCATATCTCTCCCGAACATGTTCTCCCCTTATTACAAAACGCTATTACTTTTCATTACCTACTATTACTTCTCTCATGACTACAAAACGTTGTCTGAAATTATTCTTGGTTTAAAACTGATGCTGTCACTTTAATTTGTCACATTTTATGAAAGTGACAACATCTTTTTAAACCATGACTAGTTAGTCATTATCCGTCCGTCCGTCTAATAATAAGAAGATCTATAGTCTAGTATGTACTAGACCGCTACCACACCGCAGCTATGTACCTATATCGAGCCACCGGCTACATCAGCACTGTGGCAGCGCTCGGCGACGATAAAGCCGAAGGAAGCGCTCAGCGTAACCTCAAGCACTCAGTGCTTAAGCTACTTATTTCGCGATCAAACTTAAAAGTGCTGTTATTCAGCGAGCTTTATCTCATAACAACGACGTCAACGCGGCGCTTTAGCGAGAAAACAACGCTTCATACAGTTCTGCAATGTAACTGAATTCATAATCATATATCGCACTTAACGATATTGAAGCCTCGAGAGAGAACTTTCGAGATAAATTACGGAATTCGGGAAAATACTAATTTGCATACACGAAATAAATACAAACAAGTACCTTTATGCACGAATTTATTTTTGCGTCCTGTTCAGTGTTATTTACGAATTGTTACTCTAATGTTGTTGTTATGTTTAATTGTAAGTTTTTCCCAAATACCAATGATTTTTTTTGGTGATGAGATATCAAAATGGTATGAGTAATATACTTACATACAGCTTCATTATACATACTTAATATAAGTTTTAAGTCATCAATTGCCTAATTACAAATGTCCGTAGATATATTAGAAAAAAATGCTTTTAAATAAAAACGAATGTCCAACTTATTAAGATTTTAACATCTCAGAAACACGCAACTCTCTCATCTCCCCAAACGCATTCTATTTATATTTAGGTTCTCATAAAACCCCATAACTTTCCAGACATGGCACTCCAGAAAGAATCCGATAGGCGTCTAAAATTAACCACCAGTTAAGCCGCGTGGTCGAGTTAAGGTATAAGTTCAAAATGGAACTTCGAAAGTGCGTGTTCTTGTCACGTTGAGGGATTTAAAGGCGTTTTGGGCTCTTCCCAACAACATTGCTTTCCATTTGCTTGAATGAGAACGATAATAAAAATGTATTTATTCGTCTTCTTCTTGTTTCCGTGTCAATATTGTTTAGTGATTAATCACTCGTGCTAAATGGGACCTATGTTAGGACATTTTTAGTAGTATCAACCGCACAATAGCTTTTTTCTAGTATGTAATTAAGCGAAAAGAGCTTATTTTGTAACGATTTGTGGTTTTCAATGTTGATTCCACCTTTTAAATAAGAAAGTTCAATGAAAACGTTTGTCTGCAGTTTGTTTGTGTTATGAGTTTATTTGTCTTTATTAGTTTCTCAAACAGGGTAACAGAAATTATTGTTCTAATTTTAAAATGTTGTTAAAACCGAATATCAGGAGCTGTATTCTTCAGCTGTGGAGAAGTTTTAATTTCTGTTCATTATGACATTAGCTTAAAAATATATTTATGGTGGATAGGTTTTAGTTTGGGATAAATACGATTCCTACGACATTTATTATCTACATACTCGTATATATCTATTTACTTGTTTTTGGGAAGCAATATAGGTACTCATTTTTATCTTATTTACGATTACAGCAGCAAAACATATAATTCAGCACGGATTAGCTTCTGAATTCAAGCAACACATTGGCGGAGGGAACACGTCCAATGCCTTAACAATGCATGAGAAGCGAACTTTAATGAACAGGCAACAGCAACAAGTTCCCGTCCGTATACATGTTTGATCTCGGCGATGTACATAATGTTCGCCAGTGATCGACTCCGGCTCTCCTTGCAGCCGATTGCCGTCGCTCCACGGGCACAATTATCGGAATTCAATTTACGCGTGACTCTGTAACGTCACCGCTAATGTGCAGTGCAGGGCGCCTCAGCCTCAAGTGCGGCCGCACGCGATCATTTAACACGAAACCACTTACTTCCTTCGATGGGTCACCACCGATCCAAAATGTGTCTTGGCCTCTATAAATATGAAATTCTTCCACTAGCTCGCGGTTTCACGCCAGCCGCTGGCTGAAGTGTTGCAGTCCTCACACTGGACAAACATTCCTGTGATGGATCAGTGTCTAAGTATTACGTACCTATATTTTGTAATTAAATACCTCTCTGTTGTCTGATTCCTGTAACACAAGTGCTTAAGCTACTAAGTCAAGTATCAGAATCAGGTCAAAGTATGAGATGTTGTATAGTCAATTGTGGTAGGTGGTACTCTAAATTGACTCTGGTGTGGATGAGTAGGGGAACCCCGGCTGACGTCATCTAGGTACCGCTACTACTTACCAGTAGTAGTGTTCCATGTGCTCAGGGAATGCTCATGTTTCACCAATTCGAGACGAATTGTCTGGCGCATATTACTCTAGCCTTGAAGATGCTCATTTAATATGTTGCATGTTTATACGGATGTACAAAAATATGTCTAATAAATAAGGATAAGACGCTAACAAAACTAGCGCAATGATAATTCAGTGCCATAGCAAAAATACTTCCATAAATCCAAGTCGCTTATATTCGGCCCAACGTTTACAAGCCGCGGGCTCGGCCGACTGGCTGTCATTGCAGAATTAGGTTTACTACAAAAAAGTGGCGTCCTGAATTCTGTAACTACCCTTCAGCGACACGCACCGACTCGTCACCCATAAATCCTACGTTCTATTTACCTCGTAAGCGATCGCGGGAAAAACACTCGCTCTTCGCGATTTTCTATTTGTGAGAGGGGGAGGGAAACCGGACTGGAGTCTCGTGGTAAGGGTTCCGAACCTATTTGATTTTATGAGGTATTCCTCGCAGCGGAACCTTTTTCTTAATCATTAAAATACCAAGGACTTCTCATAGGTTTTCCCGTAATCTCCATAGATTACCCATATACTCGTATAGAACTTTATACCCATGTTTAGAACTCTATTCTGTTTCTTCCCCTAAAAGTAGCCTAATATTAACAAAGTAATTATTTATACTTGCGTTTTTGCATTACAGACGATCATTCGTTCGTAGGTACTTCTGGGCTGATGAATGATAATGCACAAACTGCTTAATCGGTTAAGTGGTTTATGAGAAAAGCGGACCTACAGAGACACCTATAAGAGAGAGTAATCTTATAAAAGTTTCGCTTTTCCCTTTCGACGTACGGAGCCCTAATAAAACGTGTCGCCGCGTTTTTGCCGAGTGGACGCGTCCGGGAATCAATCGGTCGGGATACGTCTTCAGTCAGCAGAGGTTTAGCTGCGGTCTCACTCGGACGCTTCGCGGACTCTCTTGGGCTGTTTGGGCTCGCCTTTCTTAATTAGCTAATTTATTTTACTTACTAATATGCTAACGAAAAGTCTTGACCAATTTATTATTACAAAGAAAATTTCGATGAAAAACTAACAATAGGTATACCGACGAGGCGTTATTAAATTATACTCCCTTTTTTGGGCAGTCGCATATAAAAGTTTTGTTCAAATACGTTCAATATTCTCTGAAATTTAACAAAGAGGCAAACATTTTATATTTTGGTATAGTCAATTGTACAGACACAGCTTTTTAAATTTTAATTGAATGTACTCCAGTATTCTTCGTTTCATTCGTTCACTGTTATACGAGAACACTCTGTCTGCGCCTACGACGCCGGCTACATGAAACTTGTATTTCCTTTGAAGCGCGCTTGGATATTTCGTTTCATAATATTGTCTGAGTACGAATGGTGTCTTGGTGATATAGGATTCTACAAGGAGTTGCATCCCTCAGCAGCGGTCAGCGGTCCCCTCGTGTAAAAGCTTTATTTTGTTCATATCTAACGCCAAAATCTGTAACAGTCTCACAGTCTAATATTTTAACTCCTTCAAAATGGATGCTGTTCAGTTAATTAAATACCAGTTGTAAATTTTATGCAAGTAATGAGTTTTATACATAATATTTTAAAAAGTGTCTCTCTTAATATGCCTTTAGTAAAGTTTTATAAAGCATATTATTACGGAACCTAACTCGGCTCAGATTTTGTGAGAAAGCTATTAAGTTAAATAAAGAATTTAATCTTTTTCTTGCCTACGGCTAAGGTACGAATATTAGGTATAAGAATGGAATTTAGGCCGACAAACCTTGATAGCTATTTCAGAAAGAATAAATGAAGCTAATATATAAATATAAATTTTAATTTATAATAATAGTTTCGTTTTTTATTGAAACTGTTTTATTTATAATTTTTTGTATGTTTTTTTTTATGTTATGCTTGGCAGACGAGCAGACGTATCACCAAATGCAATGCATTGGCAATTGCCGCCCACAGACACTCGCAAAATCTAGTGGAGTCCCAAGTGCATTGCCAACCTTTTAACCCCCTTTTCCCCCGATTGGGTCTTCAGTAGGCCGGCATTCCATGAGACCTCGGTACTCCGGTTGAGCCGGCCCATTTATGCAAAAGCCAGGCTCTCTCATAGTCATGAAAGTTCTATAAGTATAATCTTATAAAACTCGTATCGCACTTTTAGGACTATCTCTGTCAACGCTGATATGACGACTACGACACTGAAGAGTATAGCATCTGCACTGCTTTATTCCTTAAAAATAACACTGACTTGGAATCGGACTAAAAGAGAAAGCCAATACACAATAAACTTGTGTCTGCGCATTAATGTCCTACCCGGATGATTTTCTAATCAATGCCATTATTCATCGTAGTCAAAACTCCGTCGGAAAACATTTTCTTAACGTCCGGCGCACTAAAAGTCGGACTTCTTTCCTTATTAACAGTTAAAGCTAGCGTCTGTCTTGTATTTTATCAGCAGATATCTCTGTTCTTATCTGATATCCTGGCGCCGATCGCACTAATTTCCCGCAGACCAATGCTGAGCATATTTGCTCATCACTCGACATCGATATCTAATCGGGCGGTAATCGCTTGATTACTCGGAAACCTAGCCTACCGGCGCGTTTGCCTTCCTTAACTAGTTGTGACATTTTTTATTAGTGTTTAAACAACATAATTCCATGTTTGTGATTGACGAGTTGCCGTCGCGGCATCGATGGAGTCGGAAATGATATCCCGAGCAAAGGACGGGTTAAGTGTTAGTAAAGATATAGATTAGAGTGCTAGGAAAATTATTTTTGTTACAAAAGGTAGATATGATTCAGAGTAGGTAAGGGATTTTAGTATTATTCTACGTATTTTTGGTGACTTAATTTTCATCGGATCCGTTTTCTAAAACAATAAGTGCTTGCTGCTGTGCTGTTTGAAAGGTTTTGTGGAAGATTTACTAATTATGTTATTAATGGGCGTTTGTGTTTGAACCATTTTGCGATCGGTTTAATATAAAGCATATGTAGTACCTATTCAAAATTTTAGGAGGTCATAGGTTCGATATTGTTCCTTAATATTAAACTTTATGACACTTTTTTTGCGTATGTCCAATCAGCATGGTTATGCCTATGTACATTTTGGTCACAAAGTGACTAATGTAACCTTACTGTTTAGTTATTACTTCGCAGAAAGTTTTATCGTTCATCACTGCTTTTCTCAGAAAATATGCTTACACATTTTACGCTAAAAAAATTAAAGTTGCTTAGTATTTCCTACAACGTAGGTATAAAGCAGGTACCTTTATTTTTGGATAAACAATTAGTTTGGTTTTTCTTTTAAGATTGATTGCTTCTACTAGATAGGGAGGTAGCTAGGGGGGATATCTCGTAGAGGCAGTAAATTTTTACCTCGTCGTATTCCGACTGTGATAAGACGTTGGCAGTGGTTGCGGTTTCTGGGTAATCGCCTACACCTCCAACTTACTGTCATCTGCTATCTAGTAAAGGTTGTCCTCCGCACTATCCCGCACACTCCCGCCGTGGGATAATAATCACGATTACCAATTCTTCAGTGGTTGAGTATTTCGGGTAATATGAACTTTAACTTTGTAATACTTTACTTTATGTGAGGTGAATCCGAGTCCCTTCTTTCTGTAACGGAGGTTTAAGTTTGACGGGACTCTTCAAACGCGGTTGAAGCCTCGACGAGCTCGCGGATATCTCCTCTGTCTTGCAGCGCATCTTGCCTCATGCCTCGTTATTATGTACGCCCCCCGCCGCGGTCGCAATGGGAAACAAAAACAATTAAATACTTTGAACTAGTTACTGCATCGGGGCGCGTCTGCCGGACAGCGCCGCGCCCTCGAGTGCACTCGCGAGTGACTCTCGTAAACATGCCCCCTAATGCGATAACTGCCGTTCGGAATCCAATCCACATGGGGAGCTATATCGTTAAGTCATAGTTTATTTCATTAGTTCTTAAATAAAGTTAACTGTTTATTTGGGGAGGCTGATGTTACGTTTCAAGTGAAGCTCGTAATTGGCTTGTTGAGTAAAGGCATAGATGGTCATATAAATTGGTTGGTTCTGTTGGTACAGTCTAAATTGTGCCCGAGGCAACATCACAGTTTTTTCGACATGTTGTGGTTTATTGTAATCCCCCTTTATTACACTGGACCGCCATGATTGTATGTAAATAATAAACTTTTTATTTGCCAGAAACACAGTTTACTTAGGTACATTTTCAAGTATCATGGTGTTCAGCCTGCTCGCAGGCATGCAAAAACATAAGTAATTCCCACAAACATTGCATTATTTATATTTCTATACTTAGGGACGGTTCAATTATTACGTAAGCATCGATGGGGGGGGAGGTCTTCGCACTGCTTACTTTTGATAAATTCATTAAGAAAGGGGAGGGGGTAAAATTTCCCAAAAAATCTGCTTACGTAATACTTGAATGGTCCCTTAACCATGTATCCAGATACAACTCTACGAGTATTACACAAATCTAAGTAATCTCTTACTCTTTAAGTTCAAAGAGTTGTTGACTGACACTATTCCAAATCACGGATATCTCAATGTTTACTTCTACTTTGAGAAATAGCCTACACTTAATCAATCTTTATCTGTTTGCAGTTTTCACTTAACCTCCTAAGGCCCTAGACAGCAGACACAATAGAAAATCAATTGTTTTATGCCTTTTAAAAGGCCTTATGGGCCTTACGACCTTAAAATATAGGATGAAAAGTAACAGATGTTACATGCATCGAATATTTTAATCCGTCCCAATGTCTTACAGGCCGTGACTTTCCGCATTCGCAGGGAGGTTAATAAAATATCAACTGGGAGTCTGGCCTCAGGGCGCTTGTGGGGACCACTGGAAGTGGGAGTTGTTCGCGCTGATCTCAATTAAGAGTGACGACGAAACCGGCATTATAATTAACGCGGCACACGAGTGCGGCACGACGGACCACTGGAGCAAATTGTAAGTTTGGGACGCAAGGGCCGAGCCTCCGAATAACTAGCATTAGCTACACAGAATGCTCTGCCACTATAAAACATGGCCTAGACTTAGAATTGGTTTAAAACTGCTGCTGCTACTTTCATGTGTGATTTTTATAAAAGTGACAGATTCATTTTTAAACCATGAATAAGTAACTGTTTTGTAATAAGGAAGTCTCTGTCAAACAGATCTGGTTAGACACTTTCACAGCCAAGAAGTCTAAGTAAGCTGTAAAAAAAATCTCTACTAAGTATTTGTCAAAATCTAGATAGGAAAAAATTTCGGGCCGTATTTAAATGTAAGTGTAGTATCTGAAAATATTGAGGACAACTTGAATACGCTGTGCACTGGTTACTTTATTCAGAGCTATATTGAATCTAGAAAATCACGAGACCTCAATCAGTCTTTTGTCGAAGCGATTTGAGAATCGAGCAATATTGAAGATGAGAAATGCCCATTGTATTTTTAACCCTGGCATCAAAACGAAGTTTAGCTAGGTAGGTACTCGTGGACGCGGCGTGTATCCCGTAAATATTTGTCAAGTCTAGGTTTCGGGTTCGTTCAATTAGAAAAAGCCAGTGATCCACGACGGAACGTTTTTTCGGGTGAGCGGCCCCGCTAGTAGTAGACCAAACAAATGCTGTTTACTGTTTGTTCCCGGCATGTCGCAACCGGAGATCGCTCCGTGCCTCATTACTACTACAGTGGACCTGTATTTTCTTCGGAATAATTTGCGTAACATTACCTGGCCAAGTGAATTCAAGTAAACTTTAAACAACTTTCGCTAAATCGCGCGGGTACCGTACCGCGGACCCATTTATATTACAAGCTGGCGGTTTCGTCACCGCGCCCACGCCGGGCGGTGGTCAAGCAGTGGTCGGGCAACAGCACCCACACCTACGCTGAAGGGCATTGAGCTTTTTCGAGCTTAAATGGAAATCTGGTCGCGAGGGTCGGCTGTCGGCTTTAGCGCGGTAGGCGAGCCCGCATCATTAGATATGAATACAGACTTTCTGAAACTTCACAAGCTCACATGAATTCATAATAAACTTAGCTTAACAAGTAGGGTGTAAAATGGTGAAGGTATTTATGGTAGATGCATAGACACGTATCAGACGCAGACAGGTCGTAAAGTCGCGTCGATGCAAATGCAAATAATTTGCCTTTCACAAAACTGCACGAAGCCAGCCAGCCTACTCACGATATGAGAGCAGGCAGAAAGCAAGTTTATAGGGCAAGCCGCGGAGAGAGCACCCCCGCCCCGGGCTCGCCGCGAGCGACCGGTCGCGGGCGGAGGAGGCGCGGTGCAAGCGCCGTCAGTCGGCCGCCGGCAGCGACGCAGGCCGCATGTCGCTCGCGCGCGCAACTCTCTCCGCATACCGCAACTTACGCACGAACATGCCTGGATCACGAGTGACCGATGGATATCTAATGTGTGAATAAATTGATGATCCCCTTCAGTGACTAGTGAGCGTGCTGATCAGTTGATTGTGTATTAATATTTGGTGCATTGTCGGTGAAGCCGGTTCACCTCGTGAGCGAGGCCGGTTCCGAGTGCCTGTGCCCCTTCGACTTGTGCTTTCTAAACGAATCCCGAGTGAGTGATAACTGTTTGCTTGAAACGTGATCCTTGAAGAATTACAAAGCCTTTTGGATTTTATAAACAAACAGGTGAGTTTAAGCAGTTAATGTGTGCTTAGAGTGAATAACAAGTAGTTAGCAAGATTGTAATAATAAGAAAAAATTCAATATTTTAATAGTGTACTTTTTATATTACCTACTATGAACTTTTATTATATAAATAAATAATGTTTTCAGGGCACATTTAAGTTTTATCAATCAACTTCATTTCTCTTCTCCAACATATCCTTCATAAGGCTAAGGTAACATAAATTCTCAAGAGGCCTTAAGCATTGGAAATAGTGATCCTTCGGGATTCTGCGACTTCAAAGACGAGGAAAGGGCCACTTCCTGTGAAATCTTGATACGAAATCTCGAATGCAGGTTACATTGAATTGAACTGCTACTAAATTGATAATTTAACTTGATCTAGTTATTTATTTAAAATAATACCGTCATGGTGTTCAAGAAAGAAGTTAGATAAGTAACGACGGATATAGAAAACATGATCTTCAAACACAATTATGAATTACAAAATAATAGACCATGATAAAGGCAAAATATTTCATTTACAACTGGTTGACGTACCTACACTAAGTAAAACAGACAATACAAGCCTTATGAATGCTCAAACAGTGCTTACTGGTCTAAAATAATCATTAAATTAAATAAAAACGGTGATTATAACCTAATTTGTAAAAATCCTCAAACCCTAAAAACATTTTTTAGTCATTAAGGGTAATTTCCTTATAAAAGATTCACTAACGCGTCCCAAAATGTTGAGGAAATTTTATTTCATCAGCAGTTTCCAGAACATTGATGCGCAGCTCAGAAAACCTAAAAATAATTTGAATAAGTACCTATCTGATTTGTCTGCTGTAAAAGTACAACAACTTTTTATAACTCATTTTTTGTGACTCAGAGACTTGATTTTAAGTAGAGCCTGTGCTTCGTCTCTCAAGGCCACAGTCTTGCGCCATCTGGATGATTGGTAGTAAGGTAATGGGCCGATGGGCGTCTCCGGCAGCCGCACGCATGGGATGATGTACATCGAACTCAAGACTTAAAAAAACTAGGTACCTACTTAATGATAATGATTATTATTGAGAGACAGACTGCGAAGTGAACCAATTTGCAAAAGATTAATAAAAAGGTTAGAATAAATAAAAGAAATAGATAATGAGTTTTAGTTGGTTGAACTACTCCAATGAAGAAGTACCAATAAAACTTCCAACAGTGTGGTCCCCACACCATAGTTCAATACGGGACCATGTACGAGACAAGTTCCAGATTTCCTTATAATTATTGAGCTTTATTAACAAAAAAGCCAAATTCATTTATGCAGAAATACCTAACTTAGGCAAAAAAGTGTCCCCAACAAGTATTCTAAACAGGACTCGCAAACGAAATAAAAATATCTCACAAAGGTTCCTTAGAAAGCTAGATTAATTATAAACTTCACATTGTGTCGCAAGTACCTAATTAAAAGACAGAACACCAACAACCCTTGTGGTTTCACAAAATGAGAGCTAACAAGAATTACCCTAATGCGAGCTCTAATATAGGCGTCATTATTTAGCGATGTTTTAATTAAAACAGACAGCAGAACCTTAAATAAATCCTTATACATACCTATTTTGAGATATATGGAACAATATAATTGAAATAGTTTTAAGATTCACACAAAATGAAGATGATTTACATTCGAGACAATTTGAATAAACGATTCTGTAAGTTTATAGGCGCATCATCTATACATATAATAAAAATGTAAAAAAGCTGTGTCTGTACATTGAAGATATTTATCTCAAAATAACTTAGTCTATACATATAATAAAAATGTAAAAAAGCTGTGTCTGTACATTGAAGATATTTATCTCAAAATAACTTAGGGCGACTAAAAAACAGTAACAGAACATGAATCAATGATTTTTAAAATTTTTGTCTGTCTGTTTGTCTGTTTGTCTGTTTGTCTGTTTGTCTGTTTGTCTGTTTGTCTGTTTGTCTGTTTATCTGTTTGTCTGTTTGTCTGTTTGTTCGCGCTAATCTCGGAAACTACTAAACCAATTCGAATGAAACTTTTTTTATTATCAGGGCATATATCAGGGCAACTTATAGGGTATATTACATTTTGAAGACCAGGCTCCTTGATGTAGAACCACAACAGCCCAGCTAAACTATAAGAGGTAGGTCAATGGCACCTTAACAAAAGTTGTTCAGATTGATGAGCAGTTTATGATGCCATGAAAAAAAATCAAAGATCATGGAACATCTGGTTTGGACCTCTAAGAGCCCAGCTACACTATAACAAATATGGAATGAAATGGAATGGAAAATTGTCAAATGTGATGAGCATTTTTGGATGAGATCCTATAAGGAAGGATATTCCGAACTTAAACCCCTAATGGAGCGAAAAGGGGGTTCAAAGTTTGTTCATGGGACAACGTGATTCCTTGGCCCAATTTACTCCAACTTTTGCATACACATTCTTTGAATACTTACATCCCCTAATGGAAAAAAAAATAGTTTGGGGGTTCATTAGAAGTTGATATTTTAAATATTAAATGGGTTTGCACTTGACCTCATCTCACCTGATGGAGAGTGACAATGAGGTCTAAGATATAGCGTGCTTTCCCAGAAGAAGCCTATTCACTCTCGACTTAAAGTTACCCAAATTGTAGCTCTCTGGAAATACAAAAGCCGGCAAGTTGTTCCATTCCTTAGCATTTCGTATAAAATATTAATGAGCCGCCTTAAAAATCTATTAACCTATAAACGAATATTTATAATAAGTAATATTTTTGTTAAATTCTATTTAAATAATCATCTTTAAGTCAAGAGTCATAAAGTTCACGCAAACGAAGTTGCGGGCGGCCACTAGTTATGAATAAATATAGCTAATTGAAAACGTCTTTTTATTCCAAGATCGTGGTATAAAATTATAGATGCCTGTGCACCATCATATTGAAAATGTTGCGTTCTGAATTTAAACATTACATTACTTACCAGGCGCCTTTCCTAGAATACCAATGTCTTTCCTATACTAATTGGTTTATTTGAACCGGGCATACAACACTCCTTTTTGAATAGCTTGAAATTACAATTGTGTGGCTAGATCAATAGCGCCCACAGCAGTTCACCGGCCTTCGTAATTGGCTTTCAAGGGCTTCAGACAAGCACTCACAAAGTGAAATAGAGCCACAATTCGTGTGCGTGAAGTGTAAATACCCGCAACCGCCCGCAACGCTCATAGTTCACGGCATTTCGCGTAATTACGTTACGGCACATAAGGAGTGAATAATGTTCATTGATGGTTACGAGATGATTGTGTTAGGGGAAAACAATACTCCGCCTACGGCAGAGCGTGAGCCCGGACAAACTGGGTTAGTGTGAGGCAGGTGATCACGCGAGCCCGCCTCCTGCGCGAGCTGTTTTATCGCCTAGGGTCCCGCTTTGTGACGCCATAACGCAACCGTCGCAATACGATACAGATATCATTCAGAACCCTTAATATCTATTACGAGGCAAAGGCTGCTGCTTCAAATTCACAAGTAGATCATGATCATGTGACCAACTTTCTGCTAGAATTGAAGTTTGAGAGATGTACTTCTTACATACTTACTATTATAACGAGCCAAAACTAACCAATTAGATCATGTTAAAGTATTTGCAAGAATGTGCTCAAAGCATGATTATGAGGTTTGAACTTCAACACATTTAATATCATTGCCTTTTTCATACTCTTTAAGATTAATACTTATGTGGTCCGAAATGACCTCAATCATCATAACTCCTGTAGGGTGATCTAGAAAATGTGATGACATTACGGTAATTTTGATCCTTGATAGGTAGGGTCCATTACGTGATACTTACATCTAGAAGACAATATCTAAATACATCTGATCTGATCTACCAACAATATTATAATCAAGAAACATGAATACCGTTATGATGAGAAATGGATATCTTTTAAACAATCTGATACCGCTGACGTGTATCTTTTTTTACTTTCATTAGAAATAAATGAAAAGTGTAAAAGTTAAAAAGATTATTTCTTACTTTTATCACTGAATAATCTCTACTACCTACCTAGTCACCTGGCGTTCTTGAAATTAATTAATTTAAAATGAATTTACGGGCTTATGAATATTATACAATTATCGCTAAAATCTGTTTTAATCTAAGGCTAAAATATTGTTTTGTAACCAACAAGAGTAATAGTTATAATGTTTACTAAACCATAAGATTATTAGCTCTATAATCCTATAGGATTAACCGAAGTCGTTTACTTAGTCATAAAATACGCGTAATCTTAGTTAAAATAATTTATTTAGCGTGTATTTTTAATTTAAGAACTATTCATAAAATTTTGAACAAATGCCATTATGTACAAATCTAATCGCCACCTTCTAAGAACGAAACTATCATTGATCACTAGAACTGTTTCCGTGAACCCAGTAGACAGCCAGGGGTATCCGAGTACATAGAACTTGTCAAGCTGTGTAGTACAAAGACGATCGTGTTCCCAACTCGACCTTCCCGATTGAACAATACATTACTCCTGTACATTACGCCATCTGTTGTTTATTGCACCCCTGCCCTTTCCCTCCGCAACTATACAGCTCGACGATAATAATAAAGTTTTAGCTTAATGGAGTTCCTGCCAGTTTACGTTATTGCT
This sequence comes from Cnaphalocrocis medinalis, assembly GCA_014851415.1. Lineage (NCBI taxonomy): Eukaryota > Metazoa > Arthropoda > Insecta > Lepidoptera > Crambidae > Cnaphalocrocis > Cnaphalocrocis medinalis. The sequence continues at coordinate 17,697,434 of CM026278.1, forward strand.
GAATTACAATCGTGCCAATATACATTTACTGTTGTTGAGAATGCTGCTCACAACTTTTATCGTTGTGACTCTACACTAAATGACATCATGTTAACCCTCATCAGCTTGCCGCAACCCACTGTTGGACATACGCTTCTCTAAATTACATAAAGAAGAGTAAATGAAATATTAAAGTGAATGTAAAACTATAAGTCTATAGCAGCCATGTCAAAGACAGTGTCTGCAGCTGAAGCAGCCGCATCTGGAGTTTGTCTGCAACAATGTTCCCTGACTTTGACGCTGATGTAGAGCTTTTGCTCTTCAAGTGAAGTGTCGACTCGACAAACACCGGCTGAATCAAGACGACAGACCCATTATTATTATTATCTTTCTGTACACTGACAAAAATAATGTTATTTGAAATATTTATGCTACTTTGATTACTGCAACAGAAGCCTTGGCATTTTCATAGTTCATAACGAGAATTAATAAATGCAATTGTCAATTTGTATCTCGATGATGAGAGACCTTACATGTTAATTATTTTTTATCGAGAATATCTAGTGATAATAAATGAGTATCTGGAAACTTTAGCGGGTAACGAGTTATTCTCCTTAGTCCGCATTACAGAGGGATTTGCGAAGCGTTTTGTGCGGATTGATGGAATACCAACAACGAGGGGGCGGTGGTAAGCTGATCTGCCTCCGACACCCTGTGGGAAAGGGGGGATGGAATTATTCCATTTGAATCTCATAAACTTATTTACTTTTTCATCGATGTTTTGCTAATTTTCCTCTTCCAAATAATTGAGCTTGCACTAAGCATTATTTCACAAGAGGGACAAATGAACCACATTACGATCGGTGACAATTGATTTTGCCATTTGCGTCTGCTTTAAACAGGTCATTAGGTAATTGCTATGGGGTTGCTGAACTTTCGTGTTTAGCAAATAGATAAATGACATTATTAGATGATAAATCAATACCTATACGAGACTAGCTTTACAGAGTGCACGAATACACGAGCCACACGTTAGTTAAATTAATAAATCAGTTAAAAAAATTAATCTAGTCTCACCTTAATATCTAACTCACCTGAGGCACATGATTACACGAGATACTATAATATAATAAACTAAAAAGAGATGTAAAACAGCATCTAAAGCAAAACAATCCCATAGGTATCCTCGGTCGTTTTGAGATGGTCCATTGATCGCCGGTGCTGCGCTGCGACCACCTGCCGCGACCGGAAGAGCGTCAGCTGTCCGCGCGGGGCGCAGCGGCTATTGTGTAAATAAGTACTTTGCTATTTTGGCAAGATTTACGTCTATTCAATCATTTACTGGATCAATATTGTGTTTTGACTTTCTTCTGTCGGAGAAAGTTCCCTTTACAACAAAATTTGTATTGATATTTCTTGCAAATGACTTACAGCAATGTAATTATGGCCTGGCAATAGAATATTTTACTATAGCAAGAGCTTCAAAAACATTGAAATATGGTAAGATTTTAATTTTAAAATGGCCGCCTAAGTGTGCACCGGACTTGGAAGGTTTCAGGATCATTTGTACGTGCCCTACTCCCCGCTGAACATCTGGGCCGAACAAACCGGATTCTAAAGATAAAAAACACCTTTGCTGTTCAACCTGTAACAAGATTATCGACATCTGTTACGATTTACGATCCTACAGAATACAAAACATTTATCTTGCTTCTTCTTATTTCTTAGAAATAAATTCAAAGTACGGGCTTTATCTGATACTAACTTTAATTTGATGGATGCAAAATTTAGGTATTTAAAAAGATAAAACAGTCAATAAGGGATATAGGTACGACTAAACATGGATGGATGCCCGGAAATAAAATTATAATGCTGTTCATTGAGTTGTAAACGTTAAGATATTGATATGGAAAATAAAAAAGCAGATAATTTCCTACAAGCATTTACATTTTTCTCTAAATACGCTGCGGCTATATCGTACTCGTATTTCAAACATCCATGCGTGTATGATGATAACATTTTTTTCGGCCGCATATCGTACGTATCCTGCATCAAACAGACTGTTGAAACGACGTTCCCACCGGCATCGCTCACAAGTGCACCGGGCATTAGGCTAGACCCCTCCCGACACCCCTCCCCCCTCCCGCCCGCGCGATGCGGTAATAATAAACAAACGCCGCGCGCGCCGGTCAACTACCTTGATTTCGACATCATTATGAACTTTAGTGCGCTAGTTGGCTCCCAATAAAATTTCTCTTAGAATGTTTAGACAACCGCATAATGTATTGTGTTCTCAGCGGAAATTTCCTGGGGAAAAATATTATAATATTACATTATATCGTCGCAGTCGTAGAACAAAGACGGATCTGCAATTTAGCAATTTTACAGGAGAGCGTTTTAAAGATTTTGTATGGTATATTACTCCATATTTTTTAAACCAGTAATTCAATTAACATGAAATTTGGAGAAGTTGTTTTGTATGAGGGCTTTTATGATGTGATTAACAAAACGAATGCCTAATATGTATAGTTTTTGTAAAAAGTCACATCAGTCGTTGTTCGTTGGAGTTCATTGTGACGCATGTGATTAACCGACGTTATTCTATGTAGTCAAATTTTTAGGATCATGGCGGATAATACTTTCCGTCTATGTTTTAGGGATAGTAACAAAAATTTTATGGACGGTTTTGAAATTTTGTAGATCTAGGAAAGGAAATCAAGTAACCAACAATTTATAATTTTACAACTTTTTTTATTGTATGATGGTAAGCAATTGCCGCCGCTCATGGACACCTGCAACACCAGTGGAGTCACAAGTGCGTTGCTAAGCTTTTATCCCCTTATCCCCGGTGGGCCTCCGGTACCCTCACTTACTCGGCGAAACACAGCATAGGAGCTGCTTCACGCCGGTTTTCTGTGAGGCAGTGGTATCACTCCGATCGAGCCAGCCCATTCATGCCGAAGCATAGCTCTCCCACAATTAAATCATTTTATTATCACATAAGGCACGAGAGATTAATCTTATACATAGAACCCAAGAACCTCGGAATGAATAACCGCATATAAAAGTAATAATAATATCGTACTTTATGCGATGCTATTATTATACAAGGTGTTTTTTTATATTGAGGACAATCAAGATGACCTCACTCCGCCTGTTGGTAAGCGGCCTAGAGATCGAAATATGAGGTTGACAGGCACAAAAGAACAAACTTAGTACCGATTGAGTCTGTCATCCTCATCCTGAAGGCCTGCTGAGATTCTGTTTCACGCCCAGCCTAAACCCAGGGTTGTAAAAAGGAGGAAACACATGAACTGGTAGGACGTTCCATAACTTGATGGCTCGGGGCAGGAACGAGAAGCTAAATCTCTTGGTGCGCGCCGGCATTGTCTAGGTGGCAACGCTGTCCAGCACGTGTTCTTTGGGAATGGAAAGGAGAGGATGGGATTAGTTGGAATAACTCATCAGAGCATTTTGTATTATAGAGGCGGTAGAGAACACTAAGACTGACAAGGTCTCTACGTAGCTGAAGAGGTTCTAAGGACTTAATCACCTCATGATCTCCAATAATACGGATAGCACGTCGCTGCAACCTGTCGAGAGCCTCCAGCAAGTATTTCTCCGCGTAATACTTGCTGGAGGTTTACCATCTCAGAGATCAAAGCAATATTCCATACACGGGCAAACATGTGCCGTGTACAGGAGACAAAGCTCACTCTATTCACTCATTCAGAATCCCGAGTTTATGGGAAGCGGTTCTTATGACGCTCTTGATTTAGTCTCGTTGATTCAAGACTATCCTGTATTGATAAAGGGGTGCTCTGAAGAGTAGGATGGGATAGGAAAGATGATACCTTAGCAGAAAATACACACACCTGTGTTATTTGGCATTGAACTCGACAAGATTGCTGGGATTGATTTATTGATTTAATAATTATGGATATGAATCGGTGGAGGAACAGAAGAGGGCAAAAAAAGAGATGGAAGCATTGTGTGAAAAATTACACGATCGAAAAAGGGGTGGCTGAATCGACGATGAATGTCAGAGACGTATACATAACCAGGGAACATGGTAGAAAGATGATGATAATCTTATGTGCACCATTCGACTATCAAAAGGTATTATCGTGCCCATATGGGAAAGTGAGTGTGTATTACCAACGCAAGCTGTTTTGCTACAATTTTACAATCTTTCATGTTTCTACAAAAAAGGGATATTATTAAGTGTGGGTCGAAAGTGTACACGTCAACAGATGCATTAGCAGATGGATCATCAAGAGTCATCCACATGTCTGTATGTCCATTAGTCAATGTTCAGTTTAACACGAGATAGCGATCGAGGGTAAACGCATGATTCTTGTTTCATTACCTACTTTGCTTTTACTTACAATGAGCAGCAAGAATCACGCGTGCATTCTCGATCGCTACATACGTCAAACTGATGCGTCGTCAGACGTGTGGACGGACGACAGATGTTTGCCCCGAAACCCTTTGATCTTTTACAAAAAACCGGCAATAATCACGTTCGAGACGACTGCTCTGCAGGCGTATAAATACCTACAACAGACGCACAAATTACACCCTCTACACGTCGGTAGGCGCATCGGTGGATGATATCTGCGGACGCATCTGTCTACGTGTGGGCCAGGCTTAGTAAATAAAAATAAATTATAAGGAAAAATATCAAAATAAGTAAATTAAGAAATGAACAATGACGTATTTATTAAATGCTCCCACGAATAACGTCGGATGTGCATATTCGACTTGCAGCTATCCGTAGAAAAATGACGGGTCGTACAATACGCCCTCGGAAGGTCCATAGGACAATGACGGTCATTAAATTCCGTCTAGAAAATTATACTCGTCCAACAAGTTTGTATTGTGACATGTTTAAATATTATAAATTATCTTTACACTGTGATAACACAAAAATCAAAAAACAAAAAAAAAATATTTTGATTCCTAGGACAAGGACGACTTTGACAAACCGTCGTCGTTCGCTGGATAAGTAAATTAAACCTTAAGTTATAACCTAACAAATACCAAAATCTTAGTAAAGCCAGTAATCAACAAAATATTATAATAATTATTTACCCGTGACGTTCATAAAACAAGGACGATACTAGTGATCCGCCGCAGTGAGCGGGGTGCGGGGGGGGACCACCTCTCGCCCACGAGATTCTTAATCGGGCGTGACTACGTCAAAGAACAAACCGCGTTTTCGAGACATATCCAGGCATTGAAACTTTTAAAAAAGGTAACATCAACGATAAAACACTGATACATGCCGATTATGAATAAAAAAAATTGAAAAAACTCAGATCGTCTTGTCTACGACGGCGGATATTTATGTTGAAGAAGCATTTATGAAATTAATAGACTTCGGTATTAACTCTCTCCCTCTCTACTACATCATATTAAAAACGGTTAACGGAAACTTTGCAAACAACAATCTTCATTGCTAATTTTATCCATGAGAGGTGAAAACATTTTAGTGAAATGCAACAAGTGGATTGTGGTTTTATTTTATCTATTACTGTTGAATCAAAACATATTTACGTAAAAGATATTCATGCTATTTTTCGAAACAATTGTTTCGAAAAATAGCACTATTCATAAAATGGAAACGACACCAAAAGTAAAATCTCCAACCAAGGTCACAGGAAGTCAGATTTTAAAATGAATAACACAATGAAAGAAGAAACATACCTACCTAATAATAATCATAAATGTATGTGTAAAGAAAATGGACATCAAAGTTACTTCAGAATTCCAATAGTCTGGGAGCCCAAAAAAAAAGTATTTTAACATTATACCTTGAGTCAGATTCTACTAGGGTTTCTAGACATTAGCAAAAAAACCCTCTATTAAAGAGTCGTACCAGTTCCAAAACCTCTTAATAGATTTCAAAACCTTTCTTAATTTTTGAAATGCATGACAGTGAATGTCTAATCATCGTAAGATTTATTTTTGTCGATTGCACAAGGATCGAGCCTTCTTTGGATGACAGTTACACGAGCAGCGAAAGCGGTTTTAGTCATCGCTTCAAGAGAACCCAATAAGGCAACTGCGGGCTGCGAACGTTAGGAAAGACAACCGTACAGCACACACGAGCAAACCTGTGTATAGCTGAGAGTGAGCCGAGAAAAACTATCGCCCACTGAGATGCCGATATCAATTTTATTGGTTCGCCAACGTGTTAGAAATAGGCAATCAATAAAGGTTATTTTCTCTCCTTAGCCAATTCTAGGGATCTTTTATATGACAGATCAGTTTATATTTACTTGCGCCTGGTAAGTGTAAATGATCTGAAATAATGCTTTAAAATGATAAAGTTTGCCATTTAATACAATTTCAACGTTGACTAGATTTTAATGTGTGAAAACGAAATATGCATTTTCAAACGGCACTCGCTTGCCACAGTCAACTAGACAAGAGTCGAAACATTAATTAATTCAAATTCACAAGGAACTGCATCAACTTGAACTTGTTGATACAGCTTGAGCGAAAATTTAGATACATTTGTAGTGTTAGTGCATTCCGCCCTGTCAGTTTTGATTGGATATTGTTAAAGAAAAGCATCGTCTAAACTTGCAATGTTTTGAACGGGTTTTGACGTTAATTCACGGAGTGTGGTTCTCCAGTGATGCTCTCGTCTGCTGCTAAACGGCGCGGCAGTGCTCGCGCGCAGCTGCCGGCGCGCCCCGCCCGCCGCGCCCCGCGGCTAGCGTCCGCAGCCATGGCCCGACCCTATGGAATGTTCGCCGCACCACACTCTCATAATATCTACCTGACTACTACTTTATAAACTTCAACCTTGCCTCCGCTTTGTAATGCATAATCCACGCTATTTATTATAATATCTGCTCTATCGCAATCTTGAAAGGCTACTTTATGACCCGTTGTATCAGGTTGTTCAATGTTTTTGTTTGGTTTATTAATATTGCTTTGTCGGCCGCTTATTCCATTACAAAACTGCTATTGTAGATTAGTTCTCCATCATGTTACTGTGCTCTATCAGTTATTGCCTACTTTATGAATGCTCTCATACAAGCTATGTGATTCTATTGAGCATTATCTTTATTGGGTATAACGACGACGGCACCGTTTGCGCCGAAAGGTTAGGCCGATGACCTGACACCGACTGGCGCGCTGACATCATTCCTCAATGCAATTTGTTTTGGTCTACAATGTGAGACGGAACAGGCACCTCGTGTGCGATGATTAATGAACGTAGATGAAACGAACAAGTGTCTTTGTGCACGGCGGAATTCCACCCCTTTAACTTACAGCTGGTTCCGCAAACCTGTATTCAACACTTGATATTATTTTGATCAGCGATCAATTTGTTAAAAACATGTTGACTAACGTGACTGCCCTACTTCTACGACTTAGTTTGCTTACCGTGTAAGTGTACTTTAAACGTTCATTAGCATTGGCAAAAGGTTTTACAGATAGTGCAAAGGGAAAATCTTGTTGTCTCTTGAATATTTTGAACTTTCTGTAAAACCTTTTGCCAATGCTAACTCAGCTCAACTGAAAGCTTGTAATGATTAACAGTTAGGCTTCTGTACCTTTTATCACTTAACTAGAGTGCAAAATAATGTTTCAAAAACAGTGATCCCTCACTTTCGACTTAAGTTTTACTTAAGCTAAAACAGATGTTTTCAATTGCTAATGACTCGCCTTTTAAATCTGTGTCTTGCACCTGGCTTAGTCAGACGTGAGAAAAGTGACGGATATTGTAACAAAGCAGCCGCGATACCTCGACTCGCACGGAGAGCTTATCGGCGCCCGCGCCGGCCGAAACAAAGCGAGGTGTGCGCGTGACGCGGCGTGACTCACGCGTGACGTCACCGGTGCGAGCGCGCGGCGCCTGCGCTGTGTGACACTAGGGTCGACGGATTTGAGCAGGATTTTCTTAATTTTTTTGAAGTTCATCATTAGTTTTCACTTTAAAGATCCTAATAAAATACCTAGTACAAGTGTAACAATAGCATATTTGACTCGAATTACTTTATAGCCATAATAATTTTAATGCTACATGTAAGTAGAGAAAATGCCGTAACACATACATCAATTGAGACCCGTAAGTAACAAAGCACAGAATTTTTTGATGCTCTTAAAAAATAAGTTGTGAAGAAAAAAATTGCGGCCCTGCGTTATGTGCGCCCGCGCAGCTAGAACGGAACGTGTCGCGACTTGCCGCTGACATCATCAGCATTGATCTACTTATCCTTGCATTATCCATATAGAAGAATAGACCTAGCATAATATGTCACACATTAATCGATGAATGACAATACACATAAAAATACCATTGCCTAATTCCACTAGTTCCCTTTTCCCCCTAAGGTAAACATAGAGTGTATAAGACAAGAGTGCTAGCACTCTAGTCTAGCACTCTAGAGTGCTAGACTAGAGTATAAGACAAGGTGAGCCATGAGTCCGGGACTCATGGGACACCTTAGACCTCAACTTCTCTTAACATCAGGTGTGTGTGATTGAGGTATTTGAGGTCAAATTCTTGGCTGTCATAAGTTCATAACATAGCAAAAAGATGCATTTGTGTTTACACTAGTGTTTTTTCAGAGTCTGGTTCACCCACGACTACGTTTGCTCGATGCACGATCTATGTTTTCAAGAATTATATTTGAAATTCCTCTGTTGTCTTTTTAAACCGTAATGCAAGTGCTTAAAAGTGACCCAGCATGAAATCAGGCGTTTGTACATACTGCCGACAATGTTTACTTATAATTTAAAATACCAACCACACTATACTTATCAGAATACAACGTCAAACTTCTTAAAATAACCAGAACCAAAGCAGTCCTATGCTCATGCGACATCTCTACATTTAAAGTTACTTCCTCTATCGTAGTTATGAATTTACTGCACCATACATTTGTTTAGCGTCTCTACACTGTAGAGTTGAAGAGTCTGAGGCAAGTTTGAGAGAGTGCAGTTTACTGGATAAAATACGGCTCTATAATGTAGAGCCCGCCGCCACGTGGAGTATGTACCTATTATAAAACTTTTTTATGCAATGCATTTTATGCATTGGGATTTATGTAAATTTTATAGACTGCTGTCATCTACTATAATAAGAACTATAGAAGTACTTACCAATTTAACTAAGCGGGTACCTACGTTACTGGCGCAATCCTTCAGCTCTAACTCATTAATAAAGCTAAGTTCATTTGTTATTCTATCTGTGAATACAGCCGTTTGTGCCCTTGAATTTTACATGAAAATCAACATACTAAATTAAAACAACACTAATATTCCATTGTACAATACTGTAACTCTAATTTTGACTTTTCTATAATACTTACCTATGTCACCCAAGTATGCCATACATCGTTTGTTGTCATTTAATCTGTAACTAGATGAATAAGTTTGTTTGCTCAGTGAAATTGAAATTTATCGTATAGAACGCCGCGATGAGGTCTAGAATGTTACGCGTTTGCTTAGAAGATACACTGAGTAACTTATACCTAATAGGACGTATCACTTTATTATTACGCAGTGTTCATACGGGAATATTTAGATACACTCATATAATACCTGCACTTTTCCAGGATCCATCATCGGATCCGTGTCTTCCTGAGCCGGTATATCAGTAACTTAATTCTTGGTATTACGAGAATGAGTCCAGAGAAGTACGTCAATAGCGACAATAGGCCAAGCTTTTAAATCAAACCTACACTTATTTAAACAATAGGCTTAAAGTACGAGGTATATTGTGTAAAAACACCACGCTTGATTTCATTTGTAAGCTAAATTATCTTCACTCATCATTCGTTTCATCATCGTTTAATTCCTAGTTACGTCCAAAGTTGATTATTTTTGAGGATTTGGGGAATCTGGTAATTACATTGAAGCCACCCTTTAACATTGACAGGGGAACCAGACCAATGCAACTGCATCATGATTACACGCTACCAGAAACTATCCAAAACGTACCTACATGTTTGCTTATCATCGTTTCCACTTTCCTTCCACTGAGCTACCATCTCTCTTGTTTGTACTAAAATTACCTATAATACAGAAATACACTAATTGGCTTGTTAATAGATAAACATCAAACACTATCTCAAATATAATCTGTGTTATTTGTATCAGAATCAAATATAATTAAACGGTTGGTTTTAATGTTAACCTTTGTTTTAAATACCAGACCTAAACTTACTCTGAATACTTTTAAGCTTTTTAAACTGGAGTTACTTTCTGGATTAACTTCAAGTTCCCTACTTTGGGGCTATCAGAATATTAGTTCCGTACTCTGAGAACCGTGGGGTAATGACCGAGGGAGAGCCACGCTTCGGCATGAATGGACCGATTCGACCGGAGTGATACCACACTGCAAGACAAGTCCGCGGCGCGTGAAAACAGCGAGGCCCACCCAATCAGAGGGAAAGGGGGTCAAAACTTTGGCAGCGCACTTATAATATCCACTTATATCCGCTTATTTGTCAATCATCATTTTCAAACTACGAGTATGACTAACTGTAGTCTCCGTTTTGTAATAAGCGGGATAAGGGTTTATATTCATGTTTACATCTATTAGTGCGAGAAAAAAAGGTTGCAATTCCCAGGAAGATTTGCGCTTAGCAAGTAACCCTCTTAAACTGTCTGCGTATTTGTTTCCCTGATGGACGTTACGACTCGCAACCCGACCGAAGTTAGGCGAAAACTACGTTTAACATTCCTGTCCGGGGACCCAGGCCCTGGACCCTCGTCGCCAGTGTCGGTGCGTTGTATGTGTTCGGCAGTAAACAGTCGCCAGGACGGGTCCCGCAAATCCTTCCGACAAACTCCCGGCGAGTCCCCCCGTCTGACAGGTGCGACCCCCCCCCCCCCCCTCCCGCTCGCCTCCTACCTGCTAAGCAGGTAATCACGCCTGGAGCAAGAATCCGTTTTCTTTTTAACAACAAAGCTGTCTGTAGTTTTTGCAAACATCGGCAACTCAGACGTTCACATTGCAATGTCTATCGGAATATATTCCTAATATTAATATACGATGGAAGTGTTATTTATTTAAACATGTAATAAAACAGAGCACTTACACGAGCATAATAAAAACTATGTACCGTATTTCGATGTAACCAATACGCTGTTTCTTTCCTCTACCCAAAGGTTGTGTGGAAGAAATCGCTACAAGCGATAACACCACCTTATTTTCTTGTCTGCTATTGTTGTATCCTACATGTGTTTGTTTCTGTGTAATAAATAATATCTACCTATATTTGCGACTTTTCTGCTAAGCGATTTATCACGTGGGAACGGAATCAGTTAAGTGTATTGGTATTATAACATGAGACACTTTAATTACCATTTCCTAACAGTAGCAGAAATAGAATGCTTCTAAAATTAAATATGACGTTGTATAATAAACGAGCCCAAATTCCTTTTGGTTCGCCCAACAATGTTAATTAGATATTAATAGCGGTTTGCCTTAATTACGAATTGTTCAGATAAAATGTTAACGAAACGCCACCGACGATGTTTCCGTAACAACGGAGGAACATACCGACATATTAATAAAGGCGGCCTGGGCCAGGCCAGGGCAGGCTCGGCAAACAGCGGCTATAAACCAAACGAAATAAGGGCAAAAGGCAAATTAAAGTCAACGTTTACCGCAACATTTAATGATCTCTTAATCACCATGTAAAAAGGTTGCCGAACTAATAAAGTACTCGTAACTTTAGCTCTTGTTAGCTGATTCTTATTTTCCACAACATTTTAAATCCTTTAGTATCACTGCTCACATAAAACTAAAATAAACTTTTCACAATGTTTTGAGAAATAACCTCAGAAAATGCGAAAGCGGTTTTTAGAAATCTTTTTACGTTGGAATTGGTTGTTTTGCTCTGCTACATTTCATGTTTATATTATGAAAATGCCAAATCACATTTTCGCTAGTAAGCCATTTAGCGGAATATACCATGTTGGGCGCCATTTCACACAAAACTCAGTATTAGTAGGTATATAAATAAAAGAAAACCGACAAAAGGTGATTGAAGATAAAATATCTTAAATAAATAAAATAAATCACCATCAGATACGATTCTGATTACATATACGGCGCCAAATAAAGTACCTACCAACATTCAAAATTTTGAACGATTGAGTTACTTTGGAACTGTAGTTTCCTTGATTTCAATTAAGTTTACCTGTAAAACTTAGTCAAAAGATATATTTCTATTTGCTTGCACCGCTATAGGAGGATCAGAACGTGTGCTGTGTACTAGTATGGGGTTGATTCGATACAGAAACTTGCGTGACGCAAAGAGTAGCGACACAGGCAAGGCCGAAAATAGACGCGTCACACCCACGAAACCTTCACCATCAAATCTAAACTTATACATCATTTAAAGGTTTTAATTCATGTGTAGAATTCTAGTTTCTCAGCAGATGTCCATAGGTGGCTATTGGTAACAAAACTTATAGGAGTTAAAGACTTGAACTCGTGGCTTTCAATATTTAACAGTAACTAAAGAAATTTCAGACAAAAGTTTACCAAAATGTATATTTACTACTATAAATTACCTACTATAAAAATAAATAATATATAATTACTTATAACAAAACGTAATATCTTATTAATGGTATTTGAAGCTCCTTTAATACAACTTTGTTTATTTACAAAATTTCTCAAAGAGAGAGATATGATTATGATAACGCTGATAACAACCAACATACCTATTACTGTAATCTGAATAGTCGCTACCCACATTAATAAATCGCTCAGTCTCAATATGTTATTCTTAAATACTAAATACGAGCAAGTTTAACGCATCTTAACTCCTAACACATACTCGGTAGGTATTTGACCTACTTACGTAAGCATTGTCTCTAGCGTTAAATCATTCAGTGTTCAATTTTCTTCATTGATTGTTTCATATTTCTAAGAAATATCTATTGGGAGACCAAGTTGTGTTCTTATATGCAGGAAAGGGATGGTTACATAAAACATTCACTTTAAAGAAACATTCACTACAGATAACCTTAAAAGAAATACAAAGAACAATAAAGGTATGTTACAATCCACACAAGAAGCCGGCTCCGCTAGCCGTCATTCCGCCGAGCGTTTGTCGTATTAACTGGAGATAAAGACGACTACTCGTGGAGAAATACTTCCTACATACGACTATACCGCGAGTGCTGAGTACCTAGTTGCGTCTGCGTCTCTGTGTTCTATCTTGTCGGCTTAAGGAGCCTCTAGACTACAAATAATACTAGTTAGTATAGTTTAAAAAATATTAGTAGATAACACTTAACTTTTTATAATGATTATTATGATGCTTTACAAACAGTCTTTCGTAAGTGGTGCTCATCGGAGGACAGCTTTCAGTCCAACATTAAGTAATTTTTGGCCAGGCGTTTCTTTTAATTTCATATACTCGTAGGTATGGAGATTATCACCGTTTCGGACAGAGTTCTTTTTATTTTACTTTTCCATGCACTCACTTATCCTGATGAAAAAATAGGAGAAAAATTGAAGATGTCTGATTGGGTTAAACGTGAGCTAATTTAAAAAAAGAACAACTGGCAAACAACTAGCACCATCTTGCTAGTGTTTTAGTTAGTTAGAAATCGAAATTTTGAACCAAAAGTACATTCATTACATGCTTTTGACATTATTCTGATCGTGTTGTGTTTAGATCTAACTTGGATTTTTATTTCTACTCCAGCTAATTTAGGAACGAGTTATGTAGGTGTCGCTCCTTATCAATTGACGAGCATTTACGTCACGAATTTGATCATAATATTTGCAGCTCTAGTGTTAGTGTAGTAGACCCTAAAGCGCCTTGTCGGGAAGTCGTCGACCGCCTGTCCCCGTTCCGATAGCGCTGATAGCCGCGGCGCGCGCGCAACCTGGTGCCATTGCACACCTTATCCGACTAAAAATAGTTGCTCGTGTCAGCGATTTGAGAGGTTATTGAGATTCTTCAAATGGTAGGGAAATAAAATATATTAAAATGTGAAATCGCAAGGACAGGCAGCAAAATATAGTACCAATATCTGTCGAATTTCTGAAACTGATTTCCATCCTAATATTGCTTAAATAATACTCGAATGTACCTATGTATAAAATTATTTGACTGTCTTGGCCTTCTATCTATTCTCCTCGTATCTGTAGAAGAAACGAGTAACCAAAAACTAAAGCCACATTCACAGGAAATACGTTATCAAACTTAGGTTTTTATTTCGCAAAATATATCAGCACGTAAGTAAGTATTAGTGAAAGTACCTTGTTATTAAAACGATGCAGTTCGGTGTAGTGATGCAACCCATACAAAAGCACCGGAGAGATGTAAAATGTATGTACATTAAATCTAAATACATCCGCAATCTCGTTTACAGCGCGGATGTTTTTATTTGAGAGCTTCAACTCGACCAACAGCCTCCGGTTCCATGCAAACTCAATTGTGTTGTAGCTGAATTAAATTAATTTCACGGGCCTCGCAGCACTAACATTCATAATAATACTATGCTGCTATTATTGCTGCTGCTATATTACTATGTGAAAGTCCCGCGTCTGTATCGGAAATACAACTCCAATTTAGTTGTGTACCTCAGGGCAGCTGCGATCCGTGTCGAATCATTAGATATCTTGTGAGTGAATGTTATCTTACGCATCGGACGGCAGCTTTCATTAGGCGCGTCTGCGAGGACTATACGTTACAGTTGTGTTGCCGGATTTGCGATAATCTAGAACTAGCGATAGTTGACCTCGAATCTTATATTTATCCTCTTGTAAATAATAACTTTTTATATTCTTTTGACAAAAGACAAAATTTTGCTGTCGATAGTTTGCAATATCGTAGAGATAAACAGCTTCAATTTTAATGAGTAAAAAGAAATTTCGTTTTATTTTCTGGTGCACGGCTATTTAAAGTAATAAGTAGTATTTCCGTATCTCTTAGGCGCACAATATTATAATAAATACACGGTGTGTCTGTGAAAATTAATTTATACCAACCATTCTTAAAAATATTTGTTTTACGACTTTTGAAAATTTGTCGGAAAATGTTTCAACTTCCCTATAAAATTAACAAGTCACGTGGATACTAGGCCACTAGGATACTAGAATACTACTAGTGGATACTAGGCTACTAGGAAAAGTAGTTTTTTTCCAATAGAATTTCCAAAAGTTATTAAGAATACTACTATACTTATGATTCAAGTCTTATCTGTAATATGATTGGTAGAAGACGTGGTTTAAGGGATGTAAATGTTCACAGATACACCCTATGTGGTAGGTAATTAAGAAAAATCATTCAAAACCATTCGTTTGAGGAGTCTTTGAACTTTTCTAATACTTATTATCATGTACAGCAACAAATAATATAATTCTTAAATAACATGTTACGAGTAGGTACCTAGTACCCAGTTGGGATATTGCGAAAATAAAACTGATTAGTGCTATCTTTACTGAATACTTTAGTTTATACATGGCAAAAGATCCTTCAATCTGTAAAGGATCTATAATCAGTGTGTCACAACACACGTTTTTATCTCTCATCCACAAAGGCTAGCCGTTGCTTCCTCCCGCGTACAGCGACTGCGCCGCTGCTGTGTGTCGCCTATTGCTGTAATCAATCAACGGCGACTTTTCTTTGTGCAAGTGTGACGTCACTGACGTATGATTTGCGGAGGGATTCCGCCGAAAAGGTTTCTGTGTACCATCTCGTATTTTCTTCCAACAAACATCAACTTAGTTGGTAGAAGGTTCGCTTAATTTGTAGTTATTAATTCTTAGGTTACTTATATTTTTTATCTCATTCATCAAAGCCACATCCTTTATCAATATGTTGTGAGATTGGTTAACGGGGGCTTAACTGAGAGGCACGACTGAGATTGATCAATTCCGTATTATCCGCGATCTCAAGGGAAAGGCAAGATTTCTCTCCGAGCTTTCCTACAATGTTGGCTTGACGTGCCTAAGCTAGTACCTACGAACTATTATTATCAAGAACTAGTATTGAAATGCTCTTGTGCGTTAGTTAAATCTTTAATTTTTATAAGTAAATAAAAAGAGTATTTTATAATACTTAGTACAAAACTGGTGACAGATATTTTCTATGGGGCACGTTCTTGATGAAAGACAAAGCATAGGAACAATATTAGTGACGGTTGAGTTTACGGCATCAGTGATTCACTTGGAATATAGAGCTATATTGTAACATAGAACAAATTGTGTAGAGTACCTAATGCGGCGGCGAAAAGGAAACATTCGAGCCAAATTGCTCTAAAAATCAATAACTCTACAAAGTAAGTGCCCAAATTGGCAAATTCGCAAAGTTTGCCTTTATAATAAATTCAGAACATGCTCTCTGAACTCTAAATGGTTCCATATTTTGTTTCCAGCGCAGAGCAGGCAACGCCATCTATTGAAAAATTTACGAACTAAGCACAATCCAAACGCTTCAGAGGGTTATTATTCCAGCCAGCCATTTCATCAAAGCCTTGTAATCATTCCTTTTTGTTCTTTTGAATAAAAAATGGAGGGCGGAGTGTATTCAGGACGGCGCATAACGCAAGCTCGGCACGTACTGTAATGTTTTGAATGTCGTGTGTGGAGTAGTGGCGTAAGAATGCGGAGCGCGGATAAGAGGCGTAATTAGAGCCCCGAAACAAACGGCCGCGCTCCGCGCCGGGCCCCTGACGACCCGGCCCCGGGCCCTGACGACCCGGCCCCGGGCCCTGCGACCCGGCCCGGGCCAGGGCTGCGCGCGCGACCGGCGCTGCGGGCCAGGCCCACTGCACGCGCTGGTCGCTGCTTGTGTGTGGTTATGCATGCACACTGTGCCTACATCGTTGGGATGAGGTTGCCTAAGAAGTTTTATTCTGCGACAATGCAAGTACCTACTTAGGTACTGAAAGTTAAACCTCCCGGACCCAGGTTAACTTTTTTTACACCACTTCTCACACATTGACCTGACTCTGTACTAAGTATCTTGGGCACTTGACTTGAAAGTTAAAATATTATATCAATCTCACAGATTTAAATTATTTCACTCTGTTCAAAAGTGAGACCGACATAGAAGAAGAAGTACACATGCACGACACTTGCACTTACTTTGCGGAGGAATATTTCCAGTTGTATAAAACGTTGCACTTATTAACCCTTTATTAATAACAATTAAAACATTCTTAATTGTTTTATCTTTGAGATAATAATTAAAACTACCGGTTGTAAATTGAGTGACAGCACTAGTCAACCCGCAGCGCCCGCACTAGAATTGCGCCCAAATAGTTCCTGGAGCTGGCTGCCACACGCGCACGCCGCAGCACACGCCAGACACGCCACACACGCACGCAAGACACGACACACAAACGCGCAAGAAACGACACACACACACACACGCAAGAAACGACACACACACATGCATATGAAACATATAATGGCAGCCTTCAGCCACCACCACATGCTAGTGCTAGGTAATGGGATGGTGTCTTTTTAATTGATGCATTATTAAAATATTGAAAATAATAAGATAATGAATCAATCTTATAGTGAGGCAGAAATTGCGCATAAATCACACGCAAATATTGTAGCAGTTAATTCAATGAATAATATTCGAACATGCCTTGAAAAGATAATGTGAATTGTAAAACTCAATAATCAGTGCCCTAGTAAAACATCTTCCTGTTCATCATCGCTATGACGAAGATACAATGTTAGGTGTACGCAAACATAAACATTTTATACCCAAACGCTAAAAGGTTATTACCAACATCACTGTACAACTATAATTGAAGGTACTTGTGTGAGCAAAATACTCGAAATTTAGTTCCATCTTTTCAAGCCCAAGGCTTACGTAAATGCTAGACATCGTATAAGGAGCAGTAAACTTAGAAAATTGAAATACCAATAAATATGTTCATTGCTAATAAAAATAATCTAAACCCAATAATACAAAGTGATTGTACCTTCAACCTTGTCTCGAGATGCAAGGGTACCGTCCAGTCTCAGTCACTCATGAACCAACCACAGTTTTCCAGGTAAATCTCATTTTATAAGTTTGTGGACGCAAAATAAACTGAACCGCAAAACATTCCCAGTAATAGAGTTCTCTCAGTTAAGCAGGCTTAATTTGTATTTCGCAGCTGAGTTCGAAGATAACTCTCTGCAATTGTCTTGCAAAGTCCTAGCACTTTACCGCTTTACCAGGATAAAAATAGATTGGAGCCATTTTCGTGCTTGTTTGAACTTATTTATTTATTTAGGCGTTACGCCCACGACTCCATCGCGTGTCTCTTCTATTTCACGTGAAATTGTTTGTAGAAATACACAATTCAGGAGCAAATTATTTCGTGTAAAGTGTTTTTCTTTTCGCGCAATACTAACTTACATTCCTTAACCACCGTTGACATTTTCATGCCGCCCCTTGCCAATTTAAAAGGAAATTACCGTAATATGGAGAATTAAAAAATTGCGTTAGGAATCTTTGGGGAACGCGGAAAAATTCCCGTTTTATTGGCAATGGATATTCTTAGAAGCCAATATATTGGTACGCATACTCAGGGGACTATGACGACATAATTTATGAATGGGGTAAAATATAGGTACCTATCATATATGTGCAAGGCCTTACAAAATAATCCCAAAGCAAAAAAAAACTTAGCTGGTTTTCCAATGATCGGAAAAGTTTAGATCTTTCTGGATTTTCTGCTCCATAATATAGGTTTCTAAATTTCTTGTCATGTTCCGAACACAACCCATTTAACAAGTCGCGTCGCCCACGCGTCCTACATGACGTCACGTAAGGGGTAAAGAACTGCTAAGTACCGCCGCACCAACTACGACTAAGTAATTAATATTTAAAGGACCGCGCGCTCCGCGAGATCCGCCGCGACCCCTTGTTTATAAACCCTGGCTGCATCTCAATTGCCTAAACAGGCTCTTGAGTTAATTAACATGGATAGGGGATGATTCAATATAATTTTTCGTTATCTTTACTTTATCACTGAAGTCATAACTAATCCGCCTCATTATAATCCGAATCTTGTGCATGCGAATGGTGGATAGACAGAATTGAAATCGTGTGGTACAAATCTTTGAGAATCAGAAATTTACAAAGAAATTCATTCATTCAAAGTCAAACCAAAAACTTCATAACAACAGAAGACTGATTGCCTGATTTGAGTTGGAACTCTGACACCAAAAACATGCAAAAGCCTCGCGGGTCAAACGAATCGCACTCAAAGCTGCAGGGACTTGTATTGACTAGCGTCACTCGAGCCTGGAATGTCCCAAGTAATTGTCACAACACTTGTTTCTCGTGTCTATCTATTTATCATATTAGTTCAATTGACATTTACAGCTGCTTGTGGTTCTAAATGTTCATTTTGTCTCAGACCAAACACTGACCGTTTTGCTCATATGATTTATCTAGTATGGTAACTATTTTTGTTTTGTGAGCTATGTAAATCATTTGTTGTATCAATCAATCAGTTAGCAGCTCTAAGATGACTACAACAAAAAAAGCCTATAACCATAAGCCATAACCTATACCTACAGCTACCTTATAGACGTAAGCAACATTACCAAATAATAGTCATGAGCGAAAAGACTATGCACACGGAGATCCGGTGCTAAATAATATATATAATATATATTCACTACATCACATACATTGATCTGACTCTGAGATAGGTAGCTGAAGCACCTGTGTTACAGATAGAACCAACAGTGGGATTACAAATATATACATATAATACTTTTCTTTTGTAAATACATATATACTTATAATACATAGAAAACACCCAGACCAATACAAACAGACATGTTCATAGCACACAAATGTTTGTACTGTGCGGGGATCGAACCCTCAACCCTTGGCCCAGACGCAGCATTCACTACCACTGAACCAACCGGGTCGTCAAAAAATGTCGTTATGATTGTTCTGGTTTTATTCAAATCAGGAAATCAAAAAAAGCCTATGTGGCGGCTGCGGGTATCTGCAACATGATCCATTAATATCACCGACAGTTAGAAGCACAAAAAGAACGTGCTGCAGTTAGTTGTATTTTTTTTTATATAAAGTAATTGAAATAGAATACTTACCTATCTACCCCTTTTTATTTTAAAATACTGATCAGAAGAACATGTTACATGATGAAATTAACGATTGTCTGAAAGTACACACCATCGTCCGTCACATTAGCAACTTAGATGAATTTCTTCTTTCTCAGAGCCGCGATGTACTTTAACAAGATTACATTAAACGACGATCATTTACATAGATCTCCTTGGGAGGAGGTGTTTCCAATATTATGTGAATTGCTATCCCTAAATGAAATATATATTACAAAGATCTTGTTGACAATCACTCAAGGATCAATCTGTAGTACGAGTAATACCTTAAGATATTAACTACCTACACAAACGATTCATAGCGATTCTAGGTGCCCTGTGATGTTCACATGGGACATAAATTAGCGCATTTTTTGCCGACGCGGCGACGCCGGCGCGCGTCACGAGCCGCAGTCACGTAGCGCGCAAAAACGACTAATTGCTGGTCGCGCGCCGCCCGCGCCGCGTGCTGCTATATCTGACGTGGTCAAAATATTGCTATATTTGCTTGACTGATTTCGTGATAGACAGGTTGAGAATGAGAAAGAAGAAAGACAGGAAGTAATGATGAGTGAGTTATGTATTTACTACGAGATTTTCTACCTCGTACCTACTTAAGCTAACAAAGTCCCTAGCTCCAGGTTATCATTTTATTTACTCAACCCTCCGCTTTCTAAAGTTTAAAAAAACCTATTATAGATTTTACTTTATCAAAACAAAGAACTGCGAAAGCGAAATATAATCTCATTTGCACGACCGGCGAAGTTGAAAGTTGTGCGTAACGATGCCCCCGAAGTTTGCGCTAATTTTCCAGTGTCAAAGTGGCCGGGGAGCTTTTTTGCCAGTAATTTATTTTACATTACATCACTTAAAGCTGTGCATTCTTTATTAATATTTTAGTTAGACTCCAAAAGGCGAGTAATTAAAGTAATGTTTTATCGTCTTTATTACATTCCATCTAACTACAGCCAAAATTTATAGGTAGGTAAGTACTTCTTCTTTTGTTAAATTGCAATCATTATTATTTATCTATTTGTGGGTCACCCTTGACATTCTTATGAATTATGTCATGCCTATAATATGTTATTTTATTGATAACTGCTCTACTTTATAGAGACTATTGGATTGAAACCTAAATAGGTACAGTGCATGTGCAAGTAAATGAATATCGTATTCGACACCTATTAAATTACGAGTACAAACATCACAAACAAAGCAATTTATTGTGAGTATGTAGAGCTGTAAGGTGGCAACTTTTACTTTCCGCGTATTGTTCAGCCACACTGATATACTTACTTAATGAGGATTGAATATTGTTACCATACATTAAACCGTACTAATTTATGACGCCGTAACCATTCGGTAGATGGTGGCCGTAATTGCTATGCATTATTGAATTGAAATATAATCGAAATAAGCCAGTCTCTGCTAGCCACAACGGCGGTATTACTGTTCCGAATAATTAATAAATTATTTATTGATAGGTACATAAATTACAGAATAAACAATATTAGCTTCTAAGCGTCTGAACGGGTTGCCATTGTCAAGTGTTGCGTAAGGGGGTGGAAGACAGCCGGGTGTAGGGCGGGGTGGGGGGCAGGGATCGTTTCACGCACAATTAAAAAGGCCAGTGAGGCGGGTTAATGGGGGGCTTTATCTGCGCGAACAAAGGGCAGGAGGTGTCGCCGCCGCCCGCAGACAAGGCATTATTTAGTTTTCATAAACGCGGGCCGGCGCGGGTCCTGGCCCTTGAAATACTTACTTCGTATCACGTAAATGTCACTCTCTCTCAGAAGCACCTTCGATATGGGCCGTCCTTCAACATTTTCTTTGACAGATTCCGGTCACTGTCTCCGACCCGCCTGATTGATTTGGCTTAATGAGGTGGTCTTTTTCACCTGATGTTTCTATCATATTGGCGAGCGTTTCCATGTTCTTTTATCGTATCGGCCCGTAGTCTTCATACTAACTTAATAAAATTATCTTCATCATTCAGCCAGGATGGCCATATTTTGACAGAAATCCTATTAAAATAAGGTGGTCGTCACAGAAAGTGAAAATTTTCATTGCCGCCGGCCTAACCCGCCGGGTTGCCGGTAGCTTCGATGTGCGCACGTATGTGAAATATTAGCTGGAGGACATTATAACAACTGCAACACCTTCTAGCTAGACTAATTTACTTAGACGGTATCATTAGCGTTTGCCTAACGAAGTTCTTGTAATGTTGGAAAGTGCATGTGCCCTGCTCTTTGAACCGGAATACTGCGATGTAAGCACTGCTACTTACCGGCGGAATTCTGGCTGACTGTTCTAAACTTAAAGTGGAGTTTGCCAACACAACTGTAAATTTGTAGAACTACTGCTTGAGAATCGTTTCACTAGCTATAAGATACACTAAAACTTAAAAATATAGCGTCATTATACAATATAATTATAATACGTTGTGCATTTCCTAAAGAAAATCGCTACTAGTGATGACACTGTCATTTGTGATATCTAGGGTCTCGACTAGAGCTTTTAATTAGAAGTGAATATAAATGTGCTGAGCTGTTATTATCACAAATTAGTTTATATGTAATGCTTATTTTAAAAGAAAGCTATATTTCAAAGAACTAATTTTCAGTGAATGTACGTTTACAATAATATTTTCTAATACAAAAACAGTTTTTTATTATAATAAGGAAACCTCAACTCATGGTTCAAGTTTCTACTTGATTTACTTGTTTATTTGTCAAAATTATTTGATTTTTATGGTTGTTAAGAAAAGAGCCCCACGTTGGGTGCCATTTCAGTTGAAAAAATGGCGCCCAACGTGGGTCTCGTGAGGAAAAGGCGTGGGTCACTATCGTTATTATTCTACATAATTATACTGAAAGTTAAACCTCCCGGACCCAGGGTTAACTTTTTTTACACCACTTCTCACACATTGACCTGACTCTGTACTAAGTATCTTGGGCACTTGACTTACTAGACTTACTTTTGATATGGTTACCAACTTGGTACTGAAAGTTAAAATATTATATCAATCTCACAGATTTAAATTATTTCACTCTGTTCAAAAGTGAGACCGACATAGAAGAAGAAGTACACATGCACGACACTTGCACTTACTTTGCGGAGGAATATTTCCAGTTGTATAAAACGTTGCACTTATTAACCCTTTAATTAATAACAATTAAAACATTCTTAATTGTTTTATCTTTGAGATAATAATTAAAACTACCGGTTGTAAATTGAGTGACAGCACTAGTCAACCCGCAGCGCCCGCACTAGAATTGCGCCCAAATAGTTCCTGGAGCTGGCTGCCACACGCGCACGCCGCACACACGCCAGACACGCCACACACTCACGCAAGACACGACACACACAAACGCGCAAGAAACGACACACACACACACACGCAAGCAACGACAACACACACATGCAATATGAAACATATAATGGCAGCCTTCAGCCACCACCACATGCTAGAGCTAGGTAATGGGATGATGTCTTTTTAATTGATTCATTATTAAAATATTGAAAATAATAAGATAATGAATCAATCTTAAAGTGAGGCAGAAATTGCGCATAAATCAACACGCAAATATTGTAGAGTTAATTCAAGAATAATATTCGAACATGCCTGAAAAGATTGTAGAATTGTAAACTCAATAATCAGTGCCCTAGTAATAAACATCTTCCTGTTCATCATCGCTATGACGAAGATACAATGTTAGGTGTACGCAAACATAAACATTTTATACCCAAACGCTAAAAGGTTATTACCAACATCACTGCACAATTATAATTGAAGGTACTTGTGTGAGCAAAATTTAATACTCGAAATTTAGTTCCATCTTTTCAAGCCCAAGGCTTACGTAAATGCTAGACATCGTATAAGGAGCAGTAAACTTAGAAAATTGAAATACCAATAAATATGTTCATTGCTAATAAAAATAATCTAAACCCAATAATACAAAGTGATTGTGCCTTCAACCTTGTCTCGAGATGCAAGGGTACCGTCCAGTCTATGAACCAACCACAGTTTTCCAGGTAAAATCTCATTTTATAAGTTTGTGGACGCAAAATAAACTGAACCGCAAAACATTCCCAGTAATAGAGTTCTCTCAGTTAAGCAGGCTTAATTTGTATTTCGCAGCTGAGTTCGAAGATAACTCTCTGCAATTGTCTTGCAAAGTCCTAGCACTTTACCGCTTTACCAGGATAAAAATAGATTGGAGCCATTTTCGTGCTTGTTTGAACTTATTTATTTATTTAGGCGTTACGCCCACGACTCCATCGCGTGTCTCTTCTATTTCACGTGAAATTGTTTGTAGAAATACACAATTCAGGAGCAAATTATTTCGTGTAAAGTGTTTTTCTTTTCGCGCAATACTAACTTACATTCCTTAACCACCGTTGACATTTTCATGCCGCCCCTTGCCAATTTAAAAGGAAATTACCGTAATATGGAGAATTAAAAAATTGCGTTAGGAATCTTTGGGGAACGCGGAAAAATTCCCGTTTTATTGGCAATGGGTATTCTTAGAAGCCAATATATTGGTACGCATACTCAGGGGACTATGACGACATAATTTATGAATGGGGTAAAATATAGGTACCTATCATATATGTGCAAGGCCTTACAAAATAATCCCAAAGCAAAAAAAAACTTAGCTGGTTTTCCAATGATCGGAAAAGTTTAGATCTTTCTGGATTTTCTGCTCCATAATATTGGTTTCTAAATTTCTTGTCATGTTCCGAACACAACCCATTTAACAAGTCGCGTCGCCCACGCGTCCTACATGACGTCACGTAAGGGGTAAAGAACTGCTAAGTACCGCCGCACCAACTACGACTAAGTAATTAATATTTAAAGGACCGCGCGCTCCGCGAGATCCGCCGCGACCCCTTGTTTATAAACCCTGGCTGCATCTCAATTGCCTAAACAGGCTCTTGAGTTAATTAACATGGATAGGGGATGATTCAATATATTTTTCGTTATCTTTACTTTATCACTGAAGTCATAACTAATCCGCCTCATTATAATCCGAATCTTGTGCATGCGAATGGTGGATAGACAGAATTGAAATCGTGTGGTACAAATCTTTGAGAATCAGAAATTTACAAAGAAATTCATTCATTCAAACCAAAAACTTCATAACAACAGAAGACTGATTGCCTGATTTGAGTTGGAACTCTGACACCAAAAACATGCAAAAGCCTCGCGGGTCAAACGAATCGCACTCAAAGCTGCAGGGACTTGTATTGACTAGCGTCACTCGAGCCTGGAATGTCCCAAGTAATTGTCACAACACTTGTTTCTCGTGTCTATCTATTTATCATATTAGTTCAATTGACATTTACAGCTGCTTGTGGTTCTAAATGTTCATTTTGTCTCAGACCAAACACTGACCGTTTTGCTCATATGATTTATCTAGTATGGTAACTATTTTTGTTTTGTGAGCTATGTAAATCATTTGTTGTATCAATCAATCAGTTAGCAGCTCTAAGATGACTACAACAAACAAAGCTATA
Source organism: Cnaphalocrocis medinalis (assembly GCA_014851415.1). Taxonomy (NCBI): domain Eukaryota; kingdom Metazoa; phylum Arthropoda; class Insecta; order Lepidoptera; family Crambidae; genus Cnaphalocrocis; species Cnaphalocrocis medinalis. The sequence goes on from CM026278.1 coordinate 17,723,022, forward strand.
ACCATAAGCCATAACCTATATAACCTACAGCTACCTTATAGACGTAAGCAACATTACCAAATAATAGTCATGAGCGAAAAGACTATGCACACGGAGATCCGGTGCTAAATAATATAATATTTCACTACATCACATACATTGATCTGACTCTGAGATAGGTAGCTGAAGCACCTGTGTTACAGATATCAGAACCAACAGTGGGATTACAAATATATACATATAATTACTTTTCTTTTGTAAATATATACTTATAATACATAGAAAACACCCAGACCAATACAAACAGACATGTTCATACACACAAATGTTTGTACTGTGCGGGGATCGAACCCTCAACCCTTGGCCCAGACGCAGCATTCACTACCACTGAACCAACCGGGTCGTCAAAAAATGTCGTTATGATTGTTCTGGTTTTATTCAAATCAGGAAATCAAAAAAAGCCTATGTGGCGGCTGCGGGTATCTGCAACATGATCCATTAATATCACCGACAGTTAGAAGCACAAAAAGAACGTGCTGCAGTTAGTTGTATTTTTTTTATATAAAGTAATTGAAATAGAATACCTATCGCTACCGCTTTTTATTTTAAAATACTGATCAGAAGAACATGTTACATGATGAAATTAACGATTGTCTGAAAGTACACACCATCGTCACATTAGCAACTTAGATGAATTTCTTCTTTCTCAGAGCCGCGATGTACTTTAACAAGATTACATTAAACGACGATCATTTACATAGATCTCCTTGGGAGGAGGTGTTTCCAATATTATGTGAATTGCTATCCCTAAATGAAATATATATTACAAAGATCTTGTTGACAATCACTCAAGGATCAATCTGTAAGTACGAGTAATACCTTAAGATATTAACTACACAAACGATTCATAGCGATTCTAGGTACCCTGTGATGTTCACATGGGACATAAATTAGCGCATTTTTTGCCGACGCGGCGACGCCGGCGCGCGTCACGAGCCGCAGTCACGTAGCGCGCAAAAACGACTAATTGCTGGTCGCGCGCCGCCCGCGCCGCGTGCTGCTACCTATATCTGACGTGGTCAAAATATTGCTATATTTGCTTGACTGATTTCGTGATAGACAGGTTGAGTATGAGAAAGAAGAAAGACAGGAAGTAATGATGAGTGAGTTATGTATTTACTACGAGATTTTCTACCTCGTACCTACTTAAGCTAACAAAGTCCCTAGCTCCAGGTTATCATTTTTATTTACTCAACCCTCCGCTTTCTAAAGTTTAAAAAAACCTATTATAGATTTTACTTTATCAAAACAAAGAACTGCGAAAGCGAAATATAATCTCATTTGCACGACCGGCGAAGTTGAAAGTTGTGCGTAACGATGCCCCCGAAGTTTGCGCTAATTTTCCAGTGTCAAAGTGGCCGGGGAGCTTTTTTGCCAGTAATTTATTTTACATTACATCACTTAAAGCTGTGCATTCTTTATTAATATTTTAGTTAGACTCCAAAAGGCGAGTAATTAAAGTAATGTTTTATCGTCTTTATTACATTCCATCTAACTTCAGCCAAAATTTATAGGTAGGTAAGTACTTCTTCTTTTGTTAAATTGCAATCATTATTATTTATCTATTTGTGGGTCACCCTTGACATTCTTATGAATTATGTCATGCCTATAATATGTTATTTTATTGATAACTGCTCTACTTTATAGAGACTATTGGATTGAAACCTAAATAGGTACAGTGCATGTGCAAGTAAATGAATATCGTATTCGACACCTATTAAATTACGAGTACAAACATCACAAACAAAGCAATTTATTGTGAGTATGTAGAGCTGTAAGGTGGCAACTTTTACTTTCCGCGTATTGTTCAGCCACACTGATATACTTACTTAATGAGGATTGAATATTGTTACCATACATTAAACCGTACTAATTTATGACGCCGTAACCATTCGGTAGATGGTGGCCGTAATTGCTATGCATTATTGAATTGAAATATAATCGAAATAAGCCAGTCTCTGCTAGCCACAACGGCGGTATTACTGTTCCGAATAATTAATAAATTATTTATTGATAGGTACATAAATTACAGAATAAACAATATTAGCTTCTAAGCGTCTGAACGGGTTGCCATTGTCAAGTGTTGCGTAAGGGGGTGGAAGACAGCCGGGTGTAGGGCGGGGTGGGGGGCAGGGATCGTTTCACGCACAATTAAAAAGGCCAGTGAGGCGGGTTAATGGGGGGCTTTATCTGCGCGAACAAAGGGCAGGAGGTGTCGCCGCCGCCCGCAGACAAGGCATTATTTAGTTTTCATAAACGCGGGCCGGCGCGGGTCCTGGCCCTTGAAATACTTACTTCGTATCACGTAAATGTCACTCTCTCTCAGAAGCACCTTCGATATGGGCCGTCCTTCAACATTTTCTTTGACAGATTCCGGTCACTGTCTCCGACCCGCCTGATTGATTTGGCTTAATGAGGTGGTCTTTTTCACCTGATGTTTCTATCATATTGGCGAGCGTTTCCATGTTCTTTTACCGTATCGGCCCGTAGTCTTCATACTAACTTAATAAAATTATCTTCATCATTCAGCCAGGATGGCCATATTTTGACAGAAATCCTATTAAAATAAGGTGGTCGTCACAGAAAGTGATAATTTTCATTGCCGCCGGCCTAACCCGCCGGGTTGCCGGTAGCTTCGATGTGCGCACGTATGTGAAATATTAGCTGGAGGACATTATAATAACTAACTATGTCCTAACAACTGCAACACCTTCTAGCTAGACTAATTTACTTAGACGGTATCATTAGCGTTTGCCTAACGAAGTTCTTGTAATGTTGGAAAGTGCATGTGCCCTGCTCTTTGAACCGGAATACTGCGATGTAAGCACTGCTACTTACCGGCGGAATTCTGGCTGACTGTTCTAAACTTAAAGTGGAGTTTGCCAACACAACTGTAAATTTGTAGAACTACTGCTTGAGAATCGTTTCACTAGCTATAAGATACAGTAAAACTTAAAAATATAGCGTCATCATACAATTATAATTTTAATACGTTGTGCATTTCCTAAAGGAAATCGCTACTAGTGATGACACTGTCATTTGTGATATCTAGGGTCTCGACGAGAGCTTTTGATTAGAAGTGAATGTAAATGTGCTGAGCTGTTATTATCACAAATTAGTTTATATGGAATGCTTATTTTAAAAGAAAGCTATATTTCAAAGAACTAATTTTCAGTGAATGTACGTTTACAATAATATTTTCTAATACAAAAACAGTTTTTTATTAAATACGGAAACCTCAACTCCTGGTTCAAGTTTCTACTTGATTTACTTGTTTATTTGTCAAAATTATTTGATTTTTATGGTTGTTAAGAAAAGAGCCCCACGTTGGGTGCCATTTCAGTTGAAAAAATGGCGCCCAACGTGGGTCTCGTGAGGAAAAGGCGTGGGTCACTATCGTTATTATTCTACATAATTATACTGAATTGTTATGAGGTAGAAATGATCTAGGTACCTTTTTTACAACGGGGATTTCAATAATTGTTTTAAATATAATCTCATATTATTGAAATAATTTTAAGGTGTTTTAAATATAAATGTTCAATATCAATATGTATTCATAGCAATAAAGTTATGTGGTAGTCAGTGGTTTCGTTTAGTGACAGTATTTGTTTGTTGTCGCAGGCGGCCCGAGCGCGGCGATGCACTAGCTGCCCGGCGCGCGCGCACTCGCTCACGCGGCACACGCGCGCTTCACGATACTATATGAGGTAATACATACATCCGCTTCTTATTTTTATGAGAATTTTAACTATGATTTATTTAAGAGTTCAATAGAATAATTAGAAGTTAAAACCAGAGTCCACATATAAAGATGCGTGCTCGGATTCGAACCTCCGACCTCCTAAGAACGGCGTACTGCATTTATCTACTGAATTACCATCGCTTTACTAATAACTCAATGGCATTTAAGCCAAAATCTGATAATTGGATCGCAGCCAGATTCCGGCCACTTTGATAGAGTTATTATAGTAGAGACTGCTATGGATTTCCTCAGGATAATATGGCAGCTAGGAGTATACGCATTATAACATAAGTACGAGTATGAACTTAAGATAAAATGCTTTTTAAAAAGCAGGTTTCAAACCACCAAATTATATAAGCTACAACGTATTTATCAAATAGTGTCAACCAATAAAGTAATTAATTCGTAAAAGTAGGCTGAGATTATCAATCAAGTAGGTATCTGGTCAACGTAAGATAAGCGAGCTATCAGTCGATCAGCGCCCAAGCAGGTGCGGCCGCGGGCCCGAGCAAACAATCTATGTTTTGGTAGCGATTCGCAAGAAACATACGCGTAAGTACAAATAAAGTATTTAGGTCTCATATCAATACGCAAATATTCGCCGCCGTTGGTATAGTATTCAGATTACGCAAACAAAGTTTGAGCTATCTTATTTACCTAATAATTTCGTATATTAAATATTCGTATTTGGCTTCCGATATCTAAATATTCCGTTGGGTTAGTGGCTACTGACCCCATGGTATTCTAAACTGTTATAGGAAGCTAAATTGCAATACCACTGGGGTTGCACCAATGATTCGTCTGCTAATGTGTGTGTGTAGGAAATGTTAAATATACGATGTACATTTTCAGAACTCCAAAAGCAGTATGCTGGGCGGTCGAGCGTGGGTGGTGCTGGCGGCGGTGGCGTGGTGCGCGCGCGCCGGCCCCGGGCCGCCCGCGCCGCGCTTCGACGCCGCGCTCTACAACCTGAGCATCGCCGAGAACAGCCCGCCGCGCACGCACGCGCTGCCGCCGCCCGCCGCGCCGCCGCTGGGCCTGCGCCTGCCCGCGCCGGACGCCCGCTGCCGCGCGCGCATCCGCCACGGCGACAAGGACAAGTTCTTCAAGGCCGAGGAGCGCGTCGTCGGCGACTTCTGCTTCTTCACCATACGCACGCGCGCCGGCCACTCCGACGTGCTCAACCGCGAGCGGCGCGACTCCTACAAACTCGAACTCCGCGCCACTGTCCAGGATGGCTCTCGACAGCTTGAAGCTGACACCGTTGTCGCTATCGAAATTGCCGACGAGAATGATCTCAGCCCACTCTTCTACCCGACCGACTACGAGGTGGTCGTTCCCGAGGATGCGCCGGTGCACTCCAGCATCGCTCGCGTCGCCGCCGAGGACGCCGACATCGGCCTCAATGGCGAGATCTACTACAGCCTGGCGGAGGAGACGGACCGGTTCGCCGTGCACACCACCTCCGGCGTCATCACCATCACGCGGGCGCTCTCCGCCAGTGAGAGCTTGCGACATGAAGTAGTAGTTCTAGCCCGCGACCGCGCCTCCTTGTTGGCGAAGGGGGAGGACGCACCCGCTGCTCGCGCCAAAGTGCTCGTGCGGGTCGAAAGAGTTAACTTACATGCACCAGAACTACGCGTACGAAAATTGCCAGAACTTGTTGAAAATTCAACTGCTGAAATATATGCGATCATAGAAGTCAACGACAGAGATGCCGGTGATCACGGTCGGATAGCTAGTTTAGAGATAGTCGACGGGGATCCTGATGGACACTTCAGGGTACGTCCTTCTGTTCAGCCGGGGGAGTTCGATGTCGTTGTGCATGCCCTGTTGGACCGCGAGAGCGCACCGCACGGGTACAACCTCACACTGCGCGCGACGGATGCCGGCCACCCTCCGCGATCTTCCTATTTAACTCTTCCAGTTACTCTTGTCGATGCAAACGATAACGCTCCAGTGTTCAGTCGCGAGGTATACGAAGCGAGCATACCTGAAACGGCTCCCCCAAATACGCCAGTCATCCGGCTCAAAGTGAGCGACCGGGACGAAGGTCGCAACGCTCGCGTTTACATAGAAATTGTCGGTGGGAACGAGAATGGCGAATTTATTGTTAACCCAGATACAGGTGTATTATATACAGCTGTTGCGTTAGATGCTGAAGAAAAATCGCTGTACACATTAACGGTGTCAGCAATTGACCAAGGTAACGCAGGAACTCGAAAACAATCATCCGCTAAAGTAAAGATAGCTGTACTGGACTCGAATGATAACAATCCAGTGTTCGAGCAGGATAACATGGAAGTATCTGTTCCCGAAAATGGTGCTAGTGGGGCCGTGGTGGCGCGAGTGGTCGCACGCGACGCCGACTCCGGTGAAAACGCTTACATATCGTACAGCATCGCGAATCTACAACCGGTGCCTTTTGACGTTGATCATTTTTCTGGTGCTGTGAGAACAACGCGTGTGCTAGACTACGAGAGCATGCGAAGAGAGTACACACTACGCATACGAGCTAGTGACTGGGGCCTTCCTTATCGACGCCAAGCGGAAATGCATCTCACCGTCCGAGTAAAAGATGTAAATGACAACCGCCCTCAATTCGAACGAATCGACTGCGTCGGCTATGTGTCCCGGCGTCTCACCATTGGATATGAAATAGTGACTCTGTCGGCCATAGACTTCGATTCTGGTGACGTTGTATCGTACCGCATCGTCAGTGGTAACGAAGATAATTGTTTTTCACTTGACTCAAGCACAGGAGTTTTAACATTAACATGTGACCTTAACGATGTCCGTTCCGAAACCAAGGTACTCAATGTGACAGCTACTGATGGCACCCACTTTGCTGACGCGACTTCATTGACTTTGCATCTAGTTGGAGGCGGGACTGGAGGCGATGCCAGCCCACTGGAGTGCCGAGACACGGCAGTAGCCCGTCGCCTAACTGAACTTCTCGCTGCAGCGGAACGAAGTAATGCACCTATTGACTTTGCCGACGAATTCCCTCTGGCGCCTTCCCGATATGGAGAAAACTTACACTCTCCCGACTTTATAGATTTCCCAGTGGAAGTGAAAGTGAATGAGTCTGTGGCGCTCGGAACATCACTTGTGCGACTACGTGCTCGAGATCGCGATCTAGGTTACAACGGTTTGCTTGTTTACGGAATATCTGGCGGTGACGCTGACTCCGCCTTCAGAATAGATCCAGATACTGGTGACTTGCAAGTCATCGGCTACTTGGATCGAGAGCGCGAAAGCGAGTACTACCTGAACGTGACAGTTTACGATTTAGGAGCCCCGCAACGATCGGCGTCGAGATTATTGCCTGTCACGGTGCTAGATGTAAACGATAATAGGCCTCGTTTTGAAAAGACACTTGCAAGTTTCCGAGTGACAGAGAACGCTCTTAACGGTACCGCTATATTCCGGGCAAACGCAACGGATCGCGACGCAGGAGATTTTGCCCGAATTACCTACAGCTTGAGTGGAACTGGGGAAGATGAAGGAGAATTTTGTGTCGAGCGTACCACGGGTGTAGTAGCAGTGTGTGCACCACTGGACCGGGAACGACGTGCTCTCTATGAACTAACAGTGCGAGCGACGGATGGCGGAGGACTGCACGCGGAGGCACTCGTCCGAGTGGCTGTCGATGACGTCAACGACAACCCTCCTCGTTTTGGTCTGGCTGCCTACGGAGCGCGGGTGCGCGAAGATGTGCCCATCGGCACCCTGGTCGCCGTGCTCGAGGCCTTCGATCCCGACTTGGGCGCCGGTGGCGTGGTTACCTACTCTTTGCCAGACCAGGCTGCAGACGACGTCGTGTTTACAATCGACCAGACTTCTGGAACTTTACGAACTGCGAAACGATTGGACTACGAAGAGAGACAGGTGTACGGGGTGACAGTGCGCGCGACGGACGGCGGGCGGCCCGCGCTGTGGGCGGAGGCGACGGTGATCGTGGAGGTGCTGGACGTGGACGAGAACATGCACGAGCCCGTGTTCGCGGACCGCACCGTGCTGGCCGCGGCCGTGCCCGAGGACGCCGCGCGCGGGACCAAGGTGCTCGCGGCCGCCGCCAGCGACGCCGACCCGCCCGGCAGGGACTCGCGCCTCGCCTACTACATCGTCGCTGGCTCGGGCATGGCGCACTTCTCCATTGACGATGAAGGTTAGTGTTTACCATACATATTATAAGAACAAACTACTACACTACTCTTATACTACCTATTACTACCTACAGAAACCCACGTAACAGATTGAGCAATTCATTTATATTAATATGTAGTTCCCCTGTCGCCATCCATGATGTTTATATTGCTAGTGAATGCAGTAAAATATTATGTGTCCTACCTAATGTATTGTATTTTGTACAATTCAGGTGTGATCCGCACGCTGACGCCGCTGGACCGAGAAACGGTGCCTCATTACTGGCTCACTGTGTGTGCGCAAGATCATGGCCTGGTGCCCAGGCACTCATGTGTCCAGGTAATTATTCTGTATAAAATTATTTTCGAATGGCAGCCAGTTATTATCGAATATTGTAATGAGGTTTGAGGTTTGGTGAAGATTATGAATTGAGGGAATGAATCTGGTGGCAGGTGTACATCGAGGTGACGGACGTGAACGACATGGCGCCGTGGCCGTCGGCGGCGGCGTACGCGGCGGAGGTGCCGGAGCACGCGGGCGGCGGCTGGCGCGTGGCGCGCGTGGCCTGCGCCGACGCCGACGCCGCGCCCGCGCCGCCCGCCATCGCCTACTCCATCGTCGCGGGGAACCCGGACGGACTGTTCTCAATCGACGAACGAACTGGTATGTAAAAGCCACAAGTGTGTGTTAAATATTTCGTTTCTGACCAAGTTTGTATAGAGCGTAATGAGCTGTACATTTCGCCCTCCTTGTGACGATTGAACTCAATACTGAGGGTCGTGAAACTCCTGGACTACCTTTTGGCATCTTGACATTATTTAGTTTAAAACTCAATTATCATAGTATTTAAAGAAATCTTCCGCATTAGTGACTATTGTGCATTATTGTATCCACAAACCACAATAGGTAACGTTACTTTCACGATTAATAAACTTGACTTCGCGAACTTTGTAATATTATTTAAATTCTGTTATCATTTAATTAACTTTTCTTGTCTTTACATCTATGAACACCACCATATCACCGTAGATTAAGCATAAGCATACTCACTTTGAGAGGAACTAAATGAGTTTCAGTTTTCACTTAACAGCAAGTAGTTTTCTGCAGGTTAGAAGACTTTGTACTGTACAAACAAACAAAAAACATACTTTACAAAACAACAAACAAATCTTACAAGCTTTTAAACTGTCTCATCTTATTTATGTTGTTCCATCAAATGTTTTTATGTTTGTTTTATTGTTTGATTTGGTTTGGCAGGTGAGATCGTAACGACGGGGCGCACGCTGGACCGCGAGGCGAGCGCGGCGCACGCGCTGGAGGTGCAGTGCTCGGACGGCGCGCTGGCCACGACGGCGCGCGTGGCGGTGCGCGTGCTGGACGTCAACGACCACGCGCCCGTGTTCTCGCAGCACTTCTACGACGTGCGCGTGCCCGTGCCGCCCGACGCGCCGCCCGACGACACGCTGCCGCAGGTACCCGCGGCGTGCAGCGCGCGCGCAGCCCAGCATCCCCGGAGACACTAACATTTTGTTGCCAATTTGGTGACACGAATTAATTTCTTGTTAGGTTTCTACAAACTGTATAGATATTTTAATTTAACCTTGAGCAGGAATAACTAAAAATACTGCCTGACAAAAAAAAACTTAACCATAACTGAAAAAACATAAACAAAGTAAAATATTTTACTTGAAATCATTTAAAATGTTTCACCTTTAAGTATTCATTTAATAAATAAGTAGTGCACATATAAATTAGGTACGATAAATGTTTGGGGCTGTTCCAAACAGTTATATAGGTATTTTGTATGTACCAATAAATCACAATCAAAAACTACCATAAAGCACACTTAGCTTTCGCCACTTCGGATAATAATAATCCAAATTAGTTGAAGAACAATTAGGCGGCCCGAACATACGGATAAAAGGGGATGATGATGACATAAGACGTAAATCTTATATATTGCATTAAGATAAGTGCATGGCTTCCGATTGCTGTTCGCTTAGAAATAACGCCACGACTATCGAATAGTTGTGTTTTGTGTGAGGTGTGGTAGTGTAGAGCGTGAGTGTGTTGCGCAGGGCGACGCGGCGGAGCAGAGCAGCACCGAGTGGGAGGGGGAGGGCGAGGGCGACGACGAGGACGAGGGCTCCGGCGCGCGCGCCGCCTGGGACGTGCACGACGACCCGCCCGCCGGCGCGTACGTCGCCACGGTGAGTGCGCCGACAGGCAACCCTGTGCATGAAACCCTTATACGAGTCGGTCAACTGAATCGTTCTGTGTTCGAGCGGTGGGTGACACGAGAGGATGACGAACATGGTGGTGTCCCTCACAAAACACACGACAGACACGAAAAAATCGACTGCATTAGACGCCTAGAGAATGCATCGAGCTGCTCTCTTCTTTCTTTTACTTCAAAATTTTGTTGGATTGGTTGCAAAATATTGTGTTAAAATTAACTTGACAAAATGTTTTGATACAGTGATTTGACCGAAAATTGTTTGCTGTGTTTTTGCCCTTAGCATGAAATAAAATTATCGATTGTTGTAAATTAATGTAAGTTGAAAATCAATGGACATAAAATCTAATCAGAAAGTGACTCGACATCAAATTTTACTACAAGTGACTATTAAAAAGCCATCAATCAAAGTACTTCCTATCTAATAATAATCTCAAACAATTTTCAACATGTCATGCATGTCACATTTAAATTGGTAAGTGGTTTTCACTGTTAAAGGGGTTGAGCTTTTAATGACCTCGATGGCGCAGTGACAATGTTGAACGTTATGCCAAAGCTCGGAAGGACTCCCGATCGGGTTCAGTAATTTGGGAAACAAAGTTTTCCATACAAGGGTAATCTATAAATCCGAGACGCCTTCAGCTATCGTCAGTTAGTTCTCATGGTGGAAAAGAGAATGCTAACTAAAACTAGCTGATCGATGTGAATGGGCTGGCACATTTAGTCGGTCTGTGCCAACCGGTTTCGGGTACACGACAGATTATAACCTCCCGTTATAAGTCTCGATCCAGTGATGTAACGCGGCTAGTGCGTATTAAATGGTGATATGTTACAGGTGGTGGCCACGGACCTGGACCTGGGCGCGAACGGCTCGGTGCGGTACATGGCGCGCGCGCGCGGGCCGGCGCGCGGGCTGCTGCGCGTGCACGCCGCCACCGGCCGCCTCTACGCCTCGCCGCGCCTGCCGCTCACGCCCGACCACGCCTACGACGTCACCGTAAGTCCAATCACATTTCACAACTTTATAACAGAACTAATATTACCGCAAATGATAACTCTGATGTCTACTTAACTGTGAACTGGTCTCGTGGTAGAAGACTTCTCACGTGTGCTCTGCACGTCTCTCGCGTCTTTATTTACTGAATAAATAATTTGTTCGAATAGAGTGCCCGTAGCAGAAAGTCAACTTTCTCGCGCAAATGCCGCTCCTCTTATGTCCTAGATGATTAGTTTACTATACTCTGATTCATAATCATGTAAAGTAAACTGACAGATGTCAATGTGTCATCCCCATACATTATCACTCAATTTGACAGATGGAAAATTTCAAAATGCATAGAAACTTGTAATTTTCATCTGTCAGTTTACTTTACATGATTATGAATCAGAGTACCTATAGCTTGCTTGTTTGTTTTTTGCACCTAATGGTGAGAAGAAGTCCAGGTTACTCGTCTAGGGATATCTTGTATAGGGATTACCTGTTACCTATGTATGTATGTGTATCTACTATTAGAAAAGAAAAACCTGGATTTTGTCTGATCGTACAATGCCTACATAGTTTGTAACCGATGTAAGTAGTCCAAATGTGATCGGTCCCTCGCAGATCCGCGCGTGCGACGGCGGGCCGCGGCCGCGCTGCGGCGTGGCGCGCGTGAGCGTGCGCGGCGAGCGCGCGGCGGCGGGCGGCGGCGCGCCCGCGCTGGCCGCGCCGCCGCCGCTGCAGGTGGCCGAGCTGGACCCGCCCGGCTTCCTGCTGGCCGTGCTGCAGGCCACCGACCCCGACGACGACCGCCTCTACTACGACATCGTAGGTGAGCACGCGGACATCGAGCACATTTCGATCGATCGACCGATAGCCAGTCCACTGTCCCACGTAGACCTACCCCAAAGATTCATAAGTATCCCAGTCTCGCCCACTTTAGCATCCAACTTACACCGAGCATACTGACGATTTTTATAAATATTATTTATAAAAATCGTCAGTCCGTCTACCTACAAGACGCCCTTGACTACGTTTGCCAACATATTATTTAGCCATATGCTTTATAAATTTGAAAAATAAGCCTATTCGAGTCCCTGAGAGATGTTGGTGAATACAAGTTCTATTGTCGGCGTCAAGGAGTTGCCGTAATGCTCTGAGCTGTTTTATCGATAAATCTAGGTACGCTTTTTATTGGAAAATACTAAACTCAGCCTAAGCTAAACTGTCGTTACTGTTTCTTGTTAGGTGGCGATGAGCGACAAGAATTCTACATCGGTCGAGAGGACGGTAGCCTGGTGCTGGCTCGCCGCTTGCTGTGGGAGCGGCAAGCGTTCTACTCTCTCAACGTGTCGGTTACTGACGGACTGCATATGGTCTACACCATGGTGAGTAATTAGTATTCGATGTGTGTACTTTTTGTAGTAGATTTATTTGAAACTCAAATGGTTTAGATTGATAATTTCAATAGCCCTATTCTATCTATGGTCAATCACTGATGAACTTCTTCTTCTTCAGCAGCAGCACGTATTTGCCCACTGCAGAGCATATGCCTCTCCAATTTCTCCCCACTTTCTTCTGTTGTTGGTCTTCCAGGACCACGCTGCCCCAGCTTTAACCATGTCGTGGGACCATCTGGAAGCTTGTCCAAAATCACCGATGATAGTCCGACTTTAAATTTAAGTCTTACCTAGTCCAAAGCCATAATGGTCGGATTATGATCCAGTACTGAAAAAGTAAAAAAGGTAGTTAATCGGGGAATCGTTGTTACCCACCGAGCTACCATCGATCGCTCAAGAGGCATCCTCAAAGTGGCTTCGCTAAAGTGGCGATGTTTCCAGGTGAACGTGAGCGTGATCAACGACGCGCACGAGGGCGGCGTGTCGTTCTCGCGCGCGGAGTACGTGGTGGAGACGTCGGAGGCGCGGCGCGCGGGCGAGGCGCTGGTGGCGCTGCACGCGGCGGGCGCGGGCCGCCTGCTGTACGGGCTGCACGCCGCGCGCGCCGCCGCCTCGCTGCCGCTGTTCCGCCTGCACGAGCTCACCGGCGTGCTGGAGCTGGCGCAGCCGCTCGACCGGTCAGTCCGCCCGCCTCCAACGAACGAATCGAGGATACGCCCCGAGTCCGAATAGACCGGGAGCGTTATTTTACTCATTTTTAAGAAAACCTTGTCGCACCAGAAATAGCAAAGGACCAGCAGTGTGTATCATCATCGTGAGCCGTCCACCGTTCATCGCTAGAAAGATAGTACTTAACCTTTTTTGTTATACCAACAGGGAGAGTGCAGAAATCCACGAGCTGACAGTGTGGGCGCGCGACCAGGCGCCGCGCGCGTCGCGGGCGTTCGCGCGCGTGACGGTGCGCGTGCACGACGCCGACGAGCACGCGCCGGAGTGGGGCCGGCGCCTGGCCGAGGCGCGCCTGCCGCGCGACGCGCCGCCGGGCGCGCTCGTGGCCGCGCTGCGGGCCGCCGACCGCGACGCCGGGGACGAGGCCAGAATAGTCTACTCGCTGGCGGGCGGCGATGCCGATGGTGTCTTTGAGGTCAGTGGAATATCCGGTTGTTTGCCGGCTCTCCCAGTGACCGTTCCTCACTGTTGAGAATCTTGACAGTGTCGACCGCCGATACGATCGTGATCGCTGACGATGTTCGATACGCCAGTTAATGTAAATACTTGTATGTCAGGTGGACCCGGTCCTCGGGTCCGTGCGGCTGGCGCGCGAGCTGCCGGCGCGCGGGCCGCGCGAGTACACGCTGCACGTGCGCGCCGCCAACCCGCCGCCCGCCGCGCGCTCCTCCACGCTGCCGCTGCACGTGCAAGTGGTGGAACCCGATCACGACCCACCTAGGTACGCAATATGTAGTAATTTCACTTACGTACTTCATCCTTTCCACATGAAGTTTCTTTTTTATTAGATTGATTTTGTGCCAAAAGTTTGCATTATTCTAGTAAATAAGTGAAACGTGTTGCCAGAACAATCACCTCAGACCACGTGCCCAAGTGTAACTCACAATCAAAAATCAAAAGGACGCTAGGTATCTGCTGTTTATTTTTGTAATTTTCCTGACTGCTGAAATACCTCGCGCACGGTCCTTCGATCTGGATGAAGCCGTGACAACCACTTACTTGATTGCTTTGGTCCCGTGTTGTATGAAGTGGCTTTGTGCAGATTCACGTCGACGTCCCTGGTGTGCGAGGTGTACGAGAACGAGCCCGGCGGCGTGGCGCTGGTGGGCGCGGAGGCGCGCAGCCCGAGCTCGGTGTGGTACTCGCTGGAGGGCGGCGACGGGCTGTTCCGCCTCAACCCCGCCGCCGGCCTGCTGGCCACCGCCGCGCCGCTCGACTACGAGGACTGCAACTTCTACAACTTGACCATCGTGGCTGTTAATATGGTGAGTTTGGTGCTTAAACCATTCGTTCAATAACATAATCTCAATATGAATTTTATTGCGATTATCGAATTGTCAACCTGTCTCTGCCCAAAGTTGGACATCAATACCGATGTTCACTTTTTACCCTGTCTTGGGATTGACGCATCCAGAGCGGCTGGACGGAGTGATGATCAGTGAAACGGTTATTGAAGTACCTTAGGCGCCTAATCCTACACAGTACTTAGGTATAAATTTTGTATATTTTTTATAGGGAGGTGGAACCGCCCGCGCCCACGTGGCCGTGCACGTGCTGGACCGCAACGAGTACGCGCCGACGCTGCGCCAGCGCGCGTACCGCGGGCGCGCGTCCGAGGCGCTGGCGCCGGGCGCGCTGGTGGCCGACGCCGCCGCCGGCGCCGGCGCGCCGCTCGTGCTGGTCGCCGACGACGCCGACTCGCCCGCCAACCGCCAGCGCGCCTACGAGATACTGGAACCCCAGGCTGCTGCGCTGTTCCGCGTCGACCCCACCACTGGCGCGTTACATCTGGCCGCGGCCCTGGACTACGAACGAGCTAAAAAGCACGAGTTTACAGTTAGAGTAAGGGTCAATTTTTTTTTGCGAGTTGAACTACATTAAACTGGAATAAAAATCAAAAACATTGTAATAAACACATAACATAATGATCATATTTTTATTTCAGGTATTGGACGCTGGTTCACCACGTTTACCCTCAGACAGCGTCGCGCGCGTAACAGTAGACGTAATCGATGTGAACGACTGCCCACCGTCCTTCGAACGATCATCTTACGAGGCGACCGTGCTCCTCCCGACGTCCCGCGGCGTAGTCGTGACGACGCTGGCCGCGTCAGATCCTGATCCACCGTCTGATGGTGCAATAAAGTTCGATATCATCGAAGGTGACGAGAGCGGTGCCTTCTCGTTGTCCAGTAACGGCACGCTGACGGTCGCGAAGCCCGACGCGCTCGCCGACGCGTACCGCCTGCGCGTGCGCGCGTCCGACGGCCTGTACTCGAGCACGGCGCGCGTGGAGGTGCGCGTGCGCGACATCGAGAACTCCGGCCTCGCCTTCCAGAAGTCCGACTACTACGGCTCCGTGGTGGAGAACTCCACGAAACCAACGCTGATCGCGGTGCTGAACGTTCTCGGTGCAGCTCTGAATGAACATGTTGAGTTTTACATACTGAATCCAGTGGAAGGCTTTGAGGTGAGAACCGACATCTAAAAAATATCTAGAAAGGGCAGTTTTTCAGTCATTCCGTTCGAACTGTCCATTTACGTGGGTTGAGTCCCCTAATTCCCACGCATTCGGCCAACGGGGTATAAGCTATCGTCTGACATGATGTGTGTGGGCAGGTGGGGCGCACGTCCGGCGCGGTCCGCAGCACGGGGCTGGCGCTGGACCGCGAGCGGCGCGACGCGTACGAGCTGCTGCTGGAGGCGCGCAGCCGCGCCCGCGTGGCGCGCGCGCGCCTGCACGTCACGGTGACGGACGTGAACGACAACTGCCCCGTGTTCGTGGAGCGGCCGTACGTCGCGGCCGTGCGCGCCGGCGCCGAGCCCGGCACGCCCGTGCTCAAGGTGCGCGCGGTGGACCTCGACGCCAACGACAACGGAGAGGTAAGCTGACTAACTGAAGTACTCACCTACCTACTGAACAGGAAATAAAATTGTTGTTCTCGTTAATTTACTCTTACTTATTGTGTACGGGCACGCGCGTACACATTGTCGCGTCAGCATTTTACTTCATTATTGCGATCATTAGTCAGTGTGACTTCGGCAATCAATCGTGCCGTCCGCGTACTCATTATCATTCTATCATTTAGACCTTAGACTTTTCCTATCAATATATTCTATCAGTTCTATCAGAGACTTTCATTACAATCTTCTATCATCTATCATAAAAGGGTGTGCAAACCGTACATCTTTTTTGGTCCTTCGAAAAAGTGACCTCGCGTGTAACTCAGTGAATACGTGGACTAAATAAAACGTGACTCTGTTTGCAAGTGAGGTGAACTAGCACTGAACTATCAGGGAGTTATTCAAGTGATACTGCAACAATCATCAAGGGCATATCAACGGCTAAAGGACCCGTATGCAGATACGGCAGCCCACCAAGCGGTAATACCAGAACACAGGAAAACACAAGTAAGATCTTTCCAATTTACTTACTCGCCGCTTGTTCTCTTACTATCAATTCACGATGACGTCAATGGCAGATTTGTTGGCCAACCAGGAGCAAACTGCATTAGCTATAGAGCAACTATATAGCAACTTTAAGAAAGATGGTGCGGAAAGAAAGACTCCTGATTATATTAAACGCCGATTAAATACTCTCGATGCTTACTGGCAAGAGTATCAATCCAATCATATTACGTTGTGTGGATTGGGTGATCAGTCCCATGCATATTTTACGTCAAAGCAATATGATATTACAAAGGAGAGGTTCTCTAACATCAGGTCTGCTATTCAAAATTACGACATCCCTAAGGAACCCTTTCTTAGGGCGGCTACGCCTTTGGGTATAGGGCAAGGTCAGCAATATCAAAACACTCCCCCCCAGCCATCAGGGCAGCAGATTGAAAATGTATCACGACAGCCTTCAACTTCAAATATATCTCATCAGGGTACATCAAGCAGAACAGATGAGTTGCTTAGAAAACAAGGGAGTAACTTTAAAGCATTTGAACATACCATCACCAACATTTCGTTAGACACAATATCAGAAAAATGGGAGTTTGATCATCTTTTACGTGTGATAAATACTCGCTGGTCAGCTATTGACTCTCTCCACTGGGAGCTAGACAGTGAACTCGCGGGTAGAGATCAGGGTTACGACGCAGCTTTCTACAAATATGAGCGAACCTATAACAACGCTATCAAATCTATCAATCAAAAGATGTGGTCCATGTCGCATCGAGACCAATCAATTCCTAAAATAGAAATACCTACCTTTCACGGCAGCTATCATCAGTGGACTTCCTTCAAGGATTTGTTCACTGAAACCATACATAACAATCTATCACTCTCTGGCGCTCAAAAGATGCAATTTCTCAAGTCTAAGGTGAAGGGCGAAGCTGAAAAGCTAATACAGCATTTATCAATATCATCCGATAACTACTCTGTTTGTTGGGAAATACTAACACATAGATTCGACAACAAAAAATTAATATTGAATTCTCTTTTGATATCATGCTCAGCATACCCGCAGCACAGCAACCATCATTCAATCACATCAAGAGACTCCACGACGCCATAACAGAAAGCCTAAATGCTATCAGAAACCTAGACATCGATGTAGATTCGTGGGATCCACTTCTCGTTTATCTCATGTGTCAGAAATTAGACGCTGATACTCATAAGGAGTACGTAACATCATTAAATAACCCGAGAGATATTCCTACATTAAAAGACTTTTTGTCATTTTTGGAAAATAAATTCACGACGATTGAATCATCGCGCCGTAAGCAAGAAACCCATGTAGACCGATCAGTCAATCGTAGTGGCCATCATTATCAGTCATTCTCCGAATCAAATAAATATCATAAAATTAATAAGTTTAACACAAAACAACCATTTCAACCAGGTGTAAGGCCGATTTCGCAATCAGTACCGAGTAAAAATGTCTACTTCACCAAATTCTTCAAGTGCCCTATTTGCCAAACTGACGATCACGGAGTTTTTCATTGTCAACAATTTATTGAAATGTCGCCATCATTAAAGCGCATCACCGCTGCAAAATACAAGTTGTGCCAAAATTGCCTTTATTGCCATCATGGAAAGGCATGTATATCCGATAAAAGGTGTAGGGAGTGCAATAAAGCACATAATACCTTACTACACTTAGCATTTGAGAAATGTGATAATTCTGCCGCAGCGACGAACTCAAACGGCGGCCGCGGCGTGTTGAAACCCGAGCCTCCGCTTGCAGCGAGGAGTAACTCGCACGTGTCACTGCAATGTGACGTACCTGAAATTCTGTTAGCAACAGCGTTGGTCAATGTTCGAAAAGCAGATGGGACATTTATCAAAATTAGAGCTCTATTAGATCAGGGTTCCCAAACGTCTCTTATCACGGAAAATGCAGCCCAACTATTAGGGTTGCCACGTCAAAAATGTCACGGGGTAATATCAGGTGTAGGCATAAAAGAAAGCAACTGCAAAGGTACTATTCATTTGGAATGCTCAGCAATTAATAGCGACTTTCATTTTGAAACGGCTGCTCTTATCATGAAGAACCTTATCAAGAACTTACCTAGCTTTTCGTTTAACAAGCCGTCGTGGTCGTATTTAGACAACATAACTTTAGCAGATCCAGAGTTTAATCTTAGTCGTCCCGTGGACCTACTCCTCGGGGCCGACGTCTACTCGATGATTTTACTAGAAGGAATTTGTAGATCAGACTATAAAAATTCACCTATTGCTCAAAATACACGCCTAGGATGGATTTTAAGTGGCAATGTGAAAACCCTACAATGCAATGTCGTACTTACCGAATTAGAAGAAATACATAAGTTTTGGGAAATAGAGGATATAACGACCCAGGACTCAACCCTATCAACCGAAGATCAGCAGTGTGTTCAATATTACAAAGACACCACCACGCGGCGGGAAGACGGTCGATATGAGGTTCGATTACCTTTCAAGCCTGATTTCCAGGAAAAATTGGGCAATTCTAAGAGCAAGGCCATAGCACAGTTTCGAACATTAGAACGGAAGTTTAGCAAAAATCAACTCATGGAGAAGGAATACAAGGCCTTCATGAATGAATATCAATCGTTAGGCCATATGACTCTCGCTTCAAACAATTCGACACCTGACTGTCATCTCACTCATCATGCAGTCGAGCGTCCAGAAGCATCCAGCAGTAAGTTTAGAGTTGTCTTTAATGCTTCTATGAAAACATCATCTGGTTGTAGCCTAAACGATGTAATGATGAGCGGGCCTAACCTACAGCAAGACTTGCAGTCCTTGATCCTTAAGTGGAGACAGTATCAGTACGCATTCACAGCTGACTTAGAGAAAATGTTTCGTTTCATTTGGATGAATATCGAGGATCAAAAATATCAAAAAATCATTTGGCGTAACTGTATCAATGAACCTATCAAAGAATATCAACTAACCACGGTATCGTACGGTACCAGGGCAGCCCCTTTCCTTGCGATGATGACCCTGAAACAATTAGCATCAGATGAAAAGTCTAACTTCAGCAGCAGTAGCCCAGCTTCTTTATCAGCACCCGACGTCCTTGAGCAATCCTTTTATATGGACGACCTTGTACACGGCGCCCATGATATCCCGTCAGCCTTGCTGCTGTGCGAGGATCTTATCAAGTTGTTAAAAGCAGGTGGCTTTAACCTTCGTAAGTGGAGATCGAATATCCCACAGCTAAATGATGTAACTATGTCTAAAGATCAACAAGAGCAGTTCAATTTTAAGGGATCAGAACAGGCCAAAACCCTTGGCCTCAGCTGGAACCCGGAACAAGACACTTTATCATTTGACAACAAAATCAGCCTATCATCAGTACATGACACGAAAAGATCACTACTTTCTAACATTTCTAAGCTATTCGACCCATTGGGACTGCTAGCGCCGCTATCAACCAAGTTAAAAATACTTTTTCAAAATGTATGGCTATCTAATATCAACTGGGATGATCAATTACCGGATGAAATTCATACAGAATGGATTAAAATCAAGGAAGATATGAAAAACATTGATAAAATAAAAATTAACAGATGGATTAAAACAATGGAAAACGATTGCGTCGAATTACACGGCTACTGTGATGCCTCCACGAAAGCATACGCGGCTGTCATATACTGTAAAATAAATAAAGGGGACAAATCAGACGTAACATTATTTGTCGCAAAAACCAGGTTGGTGCCATGTAACTCATCTGTTTCACTTCCAAGACTTGAGTTATGTGGGGCAGTTCTACTGTCAAATTTAATGTCAAAGGCCAAGCAATGTTTGAGCGGCAACGATATCAAAGTGTATGGCTGGTGTGATTCCATGGCTTGTCTTGGGTGGATAAATGGAGACCCAGCTAGATGGAAGACCTTCGTTAGCACCAGGGTCGAAGAAAATCACTGACGTCATGCCTCCCGAATGCTGGCGGTATGTAAAATCTGAACAAAACCCTGCCGACTGCGCAAGCCGCGGTTTATACCCTACCCAATTGATAGATCATCCTAGCTGGTGGTCAGGACCATCGTGGCTTCCAGGTTACCGTAGCGATGAAGAGCAATCCTCGTACACGACCGACCTTGGAACGGAAATGCACAAAACAAGTTAACATTGTCACCGAACAAAATGTAGATGACGATATCATACACCGGTTATTATCAGAACACAGTTCATTTACAAAAATCATACGAATACTAGCCTGGATACTTAGAACTATATCAAAAAATGCAAATAAACAAAAATACTTATCACTATCAGAAATAAAGAAAAGTAAACAAATGATTATCAAATATGTGCAAAATAAAGAGTTAAATCAGGAAATCAATAAATTAAAAATCAATAAACTATCAACTAAGAGCAATTTAAGCGAACTGAATCCATTTTTAGATAATGATGGGATTCTTAGAGTCGGGGGAAGGCTCAGGAATGCTCAAATAGATCCTGAGCGGAAGCACCCCATCATCATCCCCAGCAAATGCCGTCTGGCAGATCTCATCATAGATCAAACACATGAACTTATATTCCATGGTGGAGCCCGCTTAACATCGGCTTTTATACGTCAAAAATACTGGATCATAGGCGGCAACAGAGCTGTTAAAAGTCGACTAAGTAAATGTGTTAGATGCCGTCGACACAATCCCATGAAGCATGATCAGCTCATGGGTGATCTACCTTCCGCTCGGGTCACTCCCTCTCGCCCCTTCTATCATACCGGTGTCGACCTGACTGGATTCGTCGACGTAAAAACAAACAAAGGGCGAGGAGTTAAAACGACCAAGGGCTATATTGTAGTATTTGTATGCATGGTGACAAAAGCCATCCACCTGGAATTGGTCTCCGACCTGACATCATCATCGTTCCTAGCAGCTCTGCGCAGGATGGCGGCACGAAGGGGAGCCCCGCGTCATGTCTACAGCGACAATGGGACAAACTTCGTCCGCTCGAGCCGAGTCCTCCATCAAGAGTATGTCGACCTACAAGCGACGCTTGATGAACACTTCTACTCAGCTATATCAGATATGGAGATCCATTGGCATTTTAACGCCCCATCTAACCCCAGTGCTGGAGGTCTCTGGGAAAGCGCCGTCAAGAGCCTCAAATATCATTTAAAGAGGGTAGTGGGAGAGCAAAAATTGACGTATGAGGAATACGCCACGCTGTTAGCACAGATAGAGGCTTGTCTCAATGCTAGACCGCTATGCGCTCTAACTGAAAGTTGTGATGACCTAGACTATCTGACTCCGTCACATTTCCTTGCCAGTGGACCCACTTTGACTATTATCGAAACCGAAAGGGATCAGAGAACAAGGTGGCAGCTAACTCAGAAAATATTCGACGACGTTTGGCAAAGGTGGAGTAACGAATATTTAACCCAACTATTAACTCGATGCAAGTGGCGTCAACCGAAAGAAAACCTGAAAGGTCGGTGATGTGGTGATTATTCATGACGCCAACTTACCTTCCGGGAAGTGGGGACTAGGACGAATAGTAACTCTCCACCCCGGCGGTGACGGATATGTGCGAGTGGTGACGCTAAAGACTAAAAATGGGCTTATGAAGAGGCCAGTCACCAAGATATCATTATTACCTGTCCAACATGAAAAGGAAGAATCAGAACCTACCACTAACAGTACTAGTGCAACCAAAAAATGCACTAGCGCAGCAACCGTATCAAAATCTATCAAATCAAAAAGTTTTCTTTACTCGATAGTGTTGTGGTTGATTATGACTATAATTTCACCTGCCCACGGTACATATCAAATATCATGTTTAAATAACAGCCACAGCATTTACTTCGACAAAATTGCAAACATGCGCTTAGAACAAGATCAATGGAAATTAGTAATTTACTACGACATGTCTCCGTATTGGCAAGGCACTGAATTACTCGGTAAATATATAAATTACCTTGACGGCTCGTGTTCAACTGCAGATAAGAAAAACATACCTCAATGCGACGTCATCCTTCTCCAGTTACATCACGGGTTCGCCGAGCTCGAGCACTACAATGGAATTCTGCTCGGTCAGCAGTTCACACGCAGCGGCGCGCGCGTGCGGCGCGGCTACATCGATGGGGTCGGATCCATAGCAAACCAATTGTTCGGCCTCCTCGACGCTAATTTCGCCGTAAAGTATGAAAGAGACATACTCACTTTAAGGGAAAATGAGAAACACCTGGCCTTGTTGTGGAAGAACCAAACTTCAGTCGTTGAAGCAGAGTTTAATTTGATCAAAAGATTAGAAAATTCATTTAACAAACAGCATAAAAGTTTCAATCAGCATCTAAATTACATACAAAAGGAAATTAACGAACAGAGAAGTGAGATTTTAAGCGCCGTAAAATCAAATGATTTCACGCTATCTTCTGTCATAGCCAACAGCGTCTTGTTAAACCTGAAACGCATCCAAGAAACCCTGGTTGATGCTATAACAAATGTATATCAAGGAAGGTTCAACTTCCACATTCTTACCCCAGATCAGCTAAGAAGCGAGTTGAATCTTATCACCGGATTGTTATCAAAGGACCTGACTCTCCCAGTAAATAATATTCAGTCTGACCTATCACGTGTCTATCAATTGCTTACTGTCAAAGCGAGAGCGTTGAAAAATTACATCATTTTCGAAGTAAATATTCCCTTGGTGAGCCGAGATGACTACGAAATATATAAGTTATTCCCAGTACCACGCAAAATAAACAATAACTCAATTAATATCATTCCCGTGTCAGATTATGTAGCTGTAAATATTCAGAAGGATTCTTATGTACGTATGTCCGACACTGATATTCATAGTTGTGTTGAATACGATCTTGACACTTCCATGTGCACACTGAACCAACCGGTGTTCCACATGGGCCCTGACGATGAGAACCTATGTTCAAGAAATCACCTATCAGGTAAATGTGAAACGAAAACAACAACCTGTGTAAACTCATGGGCTCAATTACGTAATATGAATACCTACCTATTTTTCTGTTGCGGTCAATGCACCGTCCGAGTCATATGTGGAGATCATGTTACCGCGGAACAATTATGCATGGCGGGAATTATGACAATAAGCGGAGATTGCGTTATCAAAGGTACTACATTTACGATCTATCCACACAAGCAGCGATCCAACACTTTAAATAAAAGAGATGACATCGTCAAAATAATTATACCACCCATCAATAACGTAATCAACATAACCATTCCTGTATCCGCTATATCAGACCAGATGCTATCTGAGAATGAGACTACCAATTATCAAAATGATTTAGAGGCGATTAGTAAACAGATCGAAGAAATGAAAGCTAGCGCTTCAGAGGGAGTACTATCAGATCGAATCTCCTACCACGATGTACACCATTACGTCGCCATCTACTTAGTGCTCATCGGCGGCGGCGTCGTACTCCTGTTCATCATCGCGCGGCGTCTCCGGGAGCGAGCGCGGCTTGCGTTCCCTGCGCCGGCGCCGCGGGCTGGCGTCCACGCCACCCCCACTTCAGTGCAGTGTGTCAGTGATAGTGTTGCAAATCAGTGCAGTTCTATTCAGTGCAGTGCGGCTACTCAATGTGAACTAAACTGACCTTAATCATATTAATTTGTCAAGTGGTTGTGTACACGATAGGGCTACGTCGCCCATTCGGCAATCAGAGTTTAGCGCTTTGTAGTAATTAATTCATATTGTTGCGGGTACGGGGTACGTAAGATTCAAGTAAAATGCCAAAGTCACAAAAAGACAATTAATTTATTCGACGAGTAACAAAACCACAATTAAAACACTAAATCACTCTTAAACGCACTATTACACTAAAATCTTCCTGTAATGCTTCGCAGGTAATACACAAGATCACTCTTAGTTCGCAGGAGAATAATCGCTTTCCAAATTGGAACTCACCTCTTCGCTGTTCAAATCAGAACTCACTTCTTCGCTGTTCAAAGCAGAACTAACTCGTCGGCTCGCCCGTCCCGCTTTTATACTAGCACAGGCGCGGGCGAGACCTTTCTCGTAACTTCCACAACGTTCTAGTAAGTCCTACCAGAATGTTCCAGAGTCTTCGGGAGATAGTTAGCAACTAGGGCTTCGAGATTCTTCTACACAGTTCTGGATGTCTGTCGAACATTCTCGAATGTTCGATAAGTCTCCATTTCGTTCGACGCGTGCGTTCGGCCGACCGTGCGTATGTGACGTAGTGCAAGGGAATATAAACCTTATCTGTGATAGAGATAAGTTCTAATTCCGCTTGCACGGTACCCCCATGGGCGTAACATTACCCCCCTCTTAGTCATGCTCGTCCCGAGCATGATTTAACACTTGGCGAGGTAGTTACTTGTTTGATCCGGTGGTCACGCCAGTTCCTGCAGTCATCCCGGTAGCCATGCCAGTAACTGTCATTCCGGCAGTCACGCCAGTTCTTGTAGTCACGCCAGTTCTTGTAGTCACGCCAGTTCTTGTAGTCACACCAGTTCTTGTAGTCACACCAGTTCTTGTAGTCACCGTTGACGCACCGTCGTTTGGGGCAACTTATTCGAATATGGCCCCTCTCTCCGCAGCCATAGCATTTTGGGACCAAGGAGGGTCTTTCTCTCACTACTACCTCCCGTAGTCTGTGAGGTCCACGGTCCTGACGTACAGCTTCAACCTCCAATGCATGGGCTAGAGCTTCCAGTAAAGTCTGATGGTGACTTAATTTCACGGCATGTCTGATGTGTGCGTCCCTTATTCCGTCGTTGAACGCTTGCAAGATCATTGGCTCCACTATCGCCGGGCATGACACATATGCACGTCGGACTAGCCTCTCGATTTCCGTTGCCCATTGCTGCAGACTCTCACCAGGTTCCTGAACTCGGTCGCGTAGTTGTGCTCTGAACATGTACTCCTGGTGTTTTACACTGTATCTGCTCTCTAGTGCTTCTTGGAGAGCTCCCAAAGTCCTATTATCCGAAGGCAGGCATTCTAATATGAGTAAAGCATCTCCACGAAGAGCCAAACTGAGAGCCATCATTGATTCTTCGTCGCTCCACCCATTTCCCTTGGCCAATGTTTCGAACTGGCACCAGAAAGCTGCCCAGGACGTAGTTCCATCGAAGTAGGGTAATTCGATTGTAGGAGACACTGCATTTGCCGGCACTACTGTAGCAGCTCGAGTTTCTACCTTTTCCACCTTGATTTGCAGCTGCTGTAACGCACCATCCACCAGGTTAAGTCGGCTTTCGACAGCAACGATCTGCTTTTCCAGTGCTGCATACTTCTTCTCAATAGCCCCCAACCAACTCTTGCTACTGAGCACCTCCTTGAATTCTTCAAGCTGCGCCTCTTGACGGCGAGCTTGCACCTCCTGGCGGCGAACCTGCTCTTCCAGACGGCGGACCTGTTCTTCAAGACGGCGAACCTGCTCATGTTGACGACGAGCCTGCTCCTCCTGGTGAAGGGCTTGGTCTTCCCTAAGTTGAGCAAGTTCTGCTTCTAGGCGGCGGACTTGCTCCTCCTGGCGTCGGGCATGCTCCTCCTGAAGGCGGACTTGCTCCTCATGACAGCGGGTTTGCTCCTCATAACGGTGGGCTTGTTCCTCCTGGTAACGGGCTTGCTCCCCCTTAAGTTCAGCAAGCTGCGCCTTGTGATGGCGGTTTTGCTCGTCACTGCGGGTCATCTCATCAGTAACTAACGATAGTAGAGAATTAATAACATCAATTGAGGTGGCAAGGTCGATGGTAAGTCCACTTCGTATAGAAGAACCAGAACCCTTCGTTGAGCTTCTTCCATCTTCACCCTCTTGTAAGGCCGCAGTCTCTCTTCTCGTCACTTGCTCCTCATTGCCTTCTTGTGGCGTAAGTGACATCTTGAATCCCACTTCTGACACCAATTGTTGCGGGTACGGGGTACGTAAGATTCAAGTAAAATGCCAAAGTCACAAAAAGACAATTAATTTATTCGACGAGTAACAAAACCACAATTAAAACACTAAATCACTCTTAAACGCACTATTACACTAAAATCTTCCTGTAATGCTTCGCAGGTAATACACAAGATCACTCTTAGTTCGCAGGAGAATAATCGCTTTCCAAATTGGAACTCACCTCTTCGCTGTTCAAATCAGAACTCACTTCTTCGCTGTTCAAAGCAGAACTAACTCGTCGGCTCGCCCGTCCCGCTTTTATACTAGCACAGGCGCGGGCGAGACCTTTCTCGTAACTTCCACAACGTTCTAGTAAGTCCTACCAGAATGTTCCAGAGTCTTCGGGAGATAGTTAGCAACTAGGGCTTCGAGATTCTTCTACACAGTTCTGGATGTCTGTCGAACATTCTCGAATGTTCGATAAGTCTCCATTTCGTTCGACGCGTGCGTTCGGCCGACCGTGCGTATGTGACGTAGTGCAAGGGAATATAAACCTTATCTGTGATAGAGATAAGTTCTAATTCCGCTTGCACGGTACCCCCATGGGCGTAACAATATTTTATATGATTTATTTAAGTCTATTGTTCAATCATCTTTTATTTAGTTAAGTGAAAATTGTTTTCACCCTTGTCTCATGTCATTCGTCTAGCACAGCATCACTCATCTTGCACCTTTTGGCCCGGGAGCATGTACGGGCACGCGCGTACACATTGTCGCGTCAGCATTTTACTTCATTATTGCGATCGTTAGTCAGTGTGACTTTGGCAATCAATCGCGCCGTCCGCGTACTCATTATCATTATATCATTTAGACCTTAGACTTTTCCTATCAATATATTCTATCAGTTCTATCAGAGACTTTCACTACAATCTTCTATCATCTATCATAAAAGGGTGTGCAAACCGTACATATTGCACTCGTTAACTTATCAATCAGGTACGCTACGAGATGAAGCGCGGGCACGGCGAGCTGTTCCGCGTGGACCGGCGCACGGGGCAGATCTCGCTGAAGCAGACCGTGGACGCGCACAACCAGGTGTACGCGCTGGTGATCGCGGCGTTCGACGGCGGCGTGCCGGCGTGCGGCGCCGAGGCCGGCGTGGCCGTGCGCGTGTGGGGCGGCGGCGCGGCGCCGGCGTGGGAGCGCGCGCACTACGAGCTGGCCGCGCGCGAGGACGTGCCGCCCGGCGAGCCGCTGGCGCCGCCGCTGCGCGCCACGTCGCCGCTCAACCGGCAGCTCATCTACACGCTCGTCGCCGACCCCGCCGACCCCGACGCCGGCGACCCCGCCGCCGCCGACCTCTTCGAGATACACTTTGATGCAGGTACGCTTGGGGCTCGAACGTCCAAGAAGACAGGCCAGTCGTGAATTTGTCCATTCAAACTGTATCGCTACCAAAGATCGAACATGCCTACATATAGTCGAAAACTTATCGTATTTTTAACCAATTTCTTAGAGCGTTCTAATATTAGGTATATCAAATAGGTATACCGATTTGAGGCTTGTGTGATTTGCAGATACCAACTGGCCTGCCTTCTTGTGGGTACTTACGTCGTACTATAAGTATTTTAAACCTGCAAAGAACTGCCATCATCGAAATGGGATTAACTAAACATTGGGATTTTTCTATTCGCATCCACCGCTCTTGACCTGGTACCAAATAATATAACCGTAGAGTATTCACAACCTAGATCGTAGAGGTAACATCTCCTAATGTAGGTATTTCAATTACAATAAAAATAATAAGTAAGTTAGCATGTGAGTACCGGTCGAGGCGGGCGGAAGGTCAGCGGGGGACTCATAAGCGGCTCACTAACGACTGGTTTTGTCCCGCAGCACCCGACAGAGGCAATAGTCCATGTGAGTATCCGGGAGTCCCTGCCTCATGCTCTCTGTCGTCGCGGCCATCTTGTGTTGCGCTTGTGCATGTCGTACGAGAGCATGCCCACCCCCCACTCCAATCTTCATTCATTCTTCAAAAACCCATCCCAGTCATTAACAACCGCACTTGTGGAATTTTTCTGCCATTTTCTCAGTCGATGTCTGAAGACATTGGACGTCCTCACTGTACATACGTCGCACCTACGACATTTCCATCAAGTCACGTGAGCATCGCCTGGTTTCAAAGTTTACGCAATCTTATTTTATATCGTTTTCAAACTCATTTCGATGCTTCCTTTGCTGTTTTGCGCTTCAAAATACAGAGTTGAGGTTCGTTCGCACGAATTAGGTGATTGTGTAGTTACTCAGAGAACATGATAGATACCTCTTTGTAATCATAGATACTTAATTTATACTTAATGCAATATTTGAAATTTTTGTACGATTTCCTTCACATTATTAACATTTAGTAGATTTGGCGTAATTGGCTCCAATTTAATTTCATGTAACTACGAAAATGTATTATAGGGATTGTAAGACTAAATGGTCGCTTTTTCTAGATTCGAAAGTTCGCTTTTTTCTTTATTTGCGGCTGCATAGTTGTGTTGTAGGTTTTAGTATGCAAGTAAATCCGTGTAAATAATGAATTCGTGCGAACGAGCCCCGCGCCATGTCGTGGAGGTGCTTACTAACGGGCTGGGCGTGCAGGCGTGCTGGTGGCGCGCGCGGCGCTGGACTACGAGCGCGCGGCGGCGCACGCGCTGGTGGTGCGCGCCACGGACGGCGTGACGGGCGCGTTCGCCGACGCCGCCGTCACGCTGCGCGTGCTCGACGTCAACGACTGCGCGCCCGAGCTCGACCGGGACGTCTACCGCGCCTCGGTGTCCGAGGCCGCCGCGGTCGGCGACCTTGTCATCACCGTCCATGCTACTGATAATGATACTGGTAATTTACTTTTTATTTTCTTATGCATAGGGTTCAATTTCCGAGTTAAAATGTTTTCTTTAAGAAATTATTAATTAGTGTCAGCTCAGAGTCCAAAAGCTGGCAAAATTGTAACTACTTACTGTCAGCGAAAGTTGCGGTGTTCCAGTTTTCTGGCAAAATCGCTTGCACAACTCTGCGCAAGGACGAGGATCAAGATAGTCAAGAATGACACTTGGCTTCTTATCATGACAATCATTGATTACGATAGATAGGTATTAAATGTATTAATTCCCGCTGTCGAAGTGATCTAAACAAATATTGTGTTGTCAGGTGTGAACGGCGAGATCACGTACTCGGTGTCGGGGTACACGGGCGGCGAGGCGGTGCCGGAGTTTAGCGTGGAGGCGGCGACGGGGCGCGTGCGCGTGGCGGCGCCGCTGGACGCGGAGGCGCGCGCCGAGTTCCACCTGCTCGTCACCGCCAGCGACGCCGGCCGCCCGCCGCTGCTCACCACCGCGCACCTCTTCATCACCGGTCAGTCACCCTGCATCACACGTCTCTGTCATATCAGTACCTCAATGATCAACACGACCACTCTGCCAAGAGTGATACCGAAGATAAAGAAGATCACTGTTAACTGAACGTGGATCATGTGGTCGTGGTTGCGTGATAAATAAATCTTGTTAATTAATACTCGACTGGAATTCGATCACCCTTAATTCGATATTCAAATTTGAGCTGAGTCGGTTATCCGAATTTAATTTTGGTAGGTACTTGATGCAAAGCATGTTTTTTCTCCCATGACAAGGGAATCCTTAAAACATCTTTTTGATGCAGTGGAGGACGCCAACGACAGCCCGCCCCGCATGGAGCGCGGCGTGGTGTCGGTGGTGGTGTCGGCGGAGGCGGCGCGCGGCACGGCCGTGGGGCGCGTGGCGGCCTGGGACCCCGACGCCAGCGACGCGCCAAGACTCAGGTATATCTTTGGATACTATCGATACTTACAAGAATAATATGTTGTATGTTTCCTTAAAAATAAATAAAAATATAAACACACTCTCTTCTCAGAAAAGTAAAAGACAGAAAAAGAAAAAAAAGTAGGTATGCATGATATGCATCCTAAGCACCAAACGGCTACTCGAATCGAATTGAGTAATCTTCCGGACTGACGTAAGCATTTCTCGCTTCTCGGTTGGTGCTCTTTATGATATTTAACGTACCTAAAGATATATCCGTTTGCTAATATGTTACTGAACCACTGAATGTGCAAGTAAATACTTTCAACCTGTTCTAATTTTTAAAATAAATGCAATAAACTAAAATGGCTATAATGTTTGACAGATACGCACTAGCAGGCGCAGGCGTGCCCCACCACCTGTTCGCGGTGCACCCGCGCACGGGCGTGCTGACGCTGGCGAGCACGCGCGCGTGGGGCGCGACGGGCGCGGGGGGTGCGACGGGTGTGACGGGCGCGACGGGCGCGCCGCGCTCGCTCAACGTGTCGGTGTCGGACGGCGCGCACGCCGCCTTCGCGCGCGTCAAGCTCGCGCTGGCGCCCGCCAACCGCGACGCGCCGCACTTCCCGCATCTAGTGCACGAGGCGCGGGCGCTGGAGAACCAGCCGCCGCCGCTGCTGCTTACCACTGTGAGCGATATTTATTTTCCAATAATCTGTACCTTCATACCTACTTTACTAAATTATGATCATGGTCAAATATCAGCGTTGTGTTCTATTATAGAAGACTCAAAGACGTCATTGTGATTGGAAAGCTAATGGACCCGAGCCTATAGAAAAAACACAGCCTTCTGAGTCTCGTTCTAGTCACCAACAACATTATGTTTTCAGATTATAGTCATTCTATTACCGCTCATCATAACTCATGAGTAATTACTGAAAACAGACCAGTTTGTTAAAAAAAAACTAAGCCCTGCGAGATCAACCGAGTTTTAAAAGTATCCTGAGTCGCCAAGCTTTATACTATAGACACGAGCTCCATAAACGATAGGTACTAATCTCAAAACAAAATAACTTGGAACCCTCGCAGGAAAGTTTGCTGAAGTTTAGCAGGTAATTTTCATCTATGGGTATGCATTTTACTTAAGCAATGTATTTTTTCCCTCGCCAGGTAAAAGCCTACGACGAAGACCCCGGCGAGTACGGCGTGGTGACGTACTCGATCCCGTCGGCGCGCCTGCGCGAGACCTTCGCCGTCGACGCCGCCAGCGGCGCGCTCACGGCTCGGGTGCCGCTGGACAGGGAAAAGCGTGCCGAATGGGAGGTATGTATACTACTCGGTACCTTATTGTTTAATTAAATTAAGTTCATTTGAGTTTTTAATCGAGTTACTACTATACATAAACGGATATATTCGAATGGGAAAAATGCCGCGCAACATAATATCTAAGATCGTTTATCTAAGACATCTCAGTAAGAAGCATCGGGCATGAAACAGGTCCCGATAACAGCGAGCGACGGCGGCGGGCTGCTGCGGCACACGACGGTGCGCGTGCGCGTGGGCGACGTGAACGACAACGCGCCGGTGTTCCCGCACCGCGAGTACCGCGCCAGCGTGCCGCGCGACAAGCCGCCCGGCGCGCCCTTCCTCACGCTGGCCGCGCGCGACCCCGACGCCGGCGACAACGCGCGCCTCACCTACTCCGTGTACGAGGGCGACGTGCGCACCGACGCCTCCGGCCTCTTCGCCGTTGACCCTCACACCGGCGCGCTGTCCTTCGCGCGTGATGCTTCTGCTTTCGGTGAGTTATCGTGCAAACTGTCCACGGACGCGTCCTTGACGAACGCACTACCGGTGGTAGAGCCATGATTTCTGTGATACCACGGCCGGCTTGAATTGTGTTTCGCGGTGTGAGTGAGGGCACTGGAGTCTCAATCAGGGGGTACGGGAAAAGATTGGCAGCCCACCTGGTTTGCGAGTGTCTAGAAGCGTCAGCAATGGTTTACCATCAAATGATCCGTCTGCTCGTTTTTCCTATCACACAAGAATAATGACGAACGACGCAAGAAACGACGAAACATACACGCAAGCTGCGAGCAATCGTTAATTACCGAAGAAGTGCACCGTCCGGTGCTGATATGGTTTCCGTGAGGCGTCGAATGATTTATCTTCAAGCTGTTCAGTGTACATCGTCTGGCGCTTCGATCGATCGATGTTGACGTGCGGTGATCGTCCGCAGCGTCCCGGTCGGTGCAGGTGTGGGTGCGCGCGCGCGACGGCGGCGGGCTGGCGGGCGAGGCGCCGGTGTCGGTGTACGTGCTGGGCGCGCGCGAGGCGGCCCCGCGCCTGCACGCGCCGCCGCCCGACCTCTTCCTGCCCGAGGACGCGCCGCCCGGCACGCTCATCGCCGAGCTCAGGGATCCCGCGCCAGGTACACCACGACTCTTACGTTTCAATTTTACAGGTGTAATCACCTCGTCCTTCCAGCAGGACCTAGGACGTCCGACTGGACCGAGCCTCCTCGCCGGCCATTTGGCCGCCTCGTCTGGACTTTTTCGCCACTTGATAAGTATTCCTACGTTCTTTACAGATGACCAATCCAACGTAGTCTGGTAGATTCCAAATGTAGAAAGTGCAGCTTTTATGTCAGAAGCAAAGATCTATTATTGGTCGTCACTAAGCTAACGAAGTACGAGTAAAATTCAGAGCAACCAAAATCTACAGTTACATTTTTTTTTTGTAATTGCATAGGGTTCCTTCGGATCTATGTATGTAACATTTCGAAGATATTATGTTCAAAAATATGACATCCATGTATAAACGTACGTCGATTTATTTCCCAGAATCAGGCGAGAGGGGGGAGGCGGAAGCGGGCGATGCGCCGGCGCCGCGGTTCCGGCTGGCGCCGGGGCTGTGGCCGCGCGACCTGTTCGCCGTGGACGCCGCCGGCCGCCTCGTGCTCGCCGGCCAGCTCGACCGGGAGACCGCCGCGGAACATGTCATCGGTGAGACCAGTACCCTAACGTAGTTGGTACGAGGGAGGGGGACCACCCCCCGCCCTCTTCGTGGCAAAATAAATGCTTTATCCAATCCAATCCATGCAGAACATTTATAAATGTCAACATGTTTGCCAATTCGGTTTGCTTGCAGGTATAATCGCGGAGGGGTCGGGCAGCCCGGCGCCGGCGACGATGGCGCAGACGCGGCTGCACGTGCTGGACGTCAACGAGCACGCGCCCGCCTTCCACTCGCAGCCCTACGTCGTGCACGTGGCCGAGAACGCGCCGCCGCACACCACGCTCGTACAACGTAAGAAAATAGTTTTAAATGCCATGCCTACTCACAAATCAATCATCAAAAGTACGATACAATCAAAGTGCCAAAAGATCAAAACTGTCACTTTGCAGCCCAACTTTTGATTTGGATAAATTTAGCTTAGGAAATAGACTGATCATTATTCAAGGGTTTTCTCTTACACTCCAGTTTTGCATTTGTTTCGTGACAGTGATGGCAGACGACCCGGACTCCGGCTCCAACGGCGAAGTCCGGTTTTCCCTCGGGGAGGGCGCGGAGGGCGGGCGCGGGCTGTTCGCCGTGGACCCGTACAGCGGCTGGGTGAGCACGACGGGCGCGCTGGACCGCGAGGCGCAGGCCGAGCACCGCGTGGCGCTGGTGGCCGCCGACGCCGCCGCGCCGCCCGCGCGCCGCTCCGCGCGCGGCACGCTCGTGGTGCGCCTCGTCGACTACAACGACTGCCCGCCCGCGTTCCTGCAGGAGGATTACGATGCGGAGGTACCTGGCTCCGACTTTCTCTTTACTTTTGTATTAGATTTTCTTCTTCTATACTTCTATATCTACATATATACTATTTTATAAAGAGGTTAGTCTCATAGTCAGGCTCGTCGAGGCTTATAGGTGAACCGAAAACGTGGAACATATGCGCGATGTAATCGACTCCCAGCGCCATCTATTGGTAGTAGGCTAAGTTAAGTCCCGAAACGAAGTGAGGGCGGGCAACTAGTTGTCGATGATATTTTTTCAATTAAAATTAAATATTATTCTCAGCGCTGGACATGATCTCTCCAAATATTCGTCAGCTTTAGATCCTCAACTACTCACTTCAGCTGCTGCCAGCCATCTTGCTTAAATCGACACTCCACCTGACGTAACGCCGACCGGCATTACATTATATCGAGATGCGGTCTTCACTAAAACCCATTTGTCGTGTCTACTTCGTGCTTCAGCTACTAATGTAAGCTATGTAGATGACTTTCGTTTTCTAGGGATCATCTTATTTTGGATTCTAGTCAATAGAAACACCGGATATAACTTATTTTCTTTGAAGATTTTTTCGCTGAATGATTTTTAAATTATCTCGTGTTTCTGTGACGTCAGTCGTGAGTGACAGGTAAGTTGATTGATGAATGTGCATGGCAGGTGCGCGAGGACGCGGCGGCGGGCACGGTGGTGGCGCGGCTGGGCGTGCGCGACGCGGACGCGGGCGGCGCGGGCGCGGGGGGCGCGGGCGCGGCGCTCTCCTTCTTCGTGGCGGACGGCGATCCGCGCGCGCGCTTCCAGGTATTGCACTGATTCCATATTACCACTTAATTATTTGACGTTTACTTACTGCACCTGAGACGTAATGAGGGACTTAGGTTCAACAGGATTGGTTGTTTCGTTCGTCAAATTATCATTCTAATTATATCACATTGAAAAATACCCAATCACCTTGTACATGAACCTCAGTCCTACAGCACGCCATCTAGCGGATTTTTACACACAATAGTCCCAATTAACTATTAGTTTTTTCAATATTTCAGTAAAAAAAGGGTTACGATACATGGCGATATCATAAAAGCTTTTTTTTCTCATGACTTGACTTTAAATGTATTCTGTGGTTGTTGGAGCTAAAAAAAAAGTTTTCTTAAGCGGAATTTGCTACTTTTGTTTTAATTTGATTTCCCAAAATCTACCCGATCGTATCGGCGTGATCAGTTCCACATGGTTGCCTGCCGCAGGTGCGCGGCACGGGCGAGCTGTTCGTGGCGCGCGCGCTGGACCGCGAGCGCGACGCGCTGTACCGGCTCACGGTGGCCGCCACCGACGGCAAGTTCACCGCCTACACGCGCGTGCGCGTCGCCGTCACCGACGTCAACGGTGAGTGCACGCCGGAGTGGGCCGCAGCTCTGGCGACTCGTCAGACACCACTTAATAATCAAGTTGTACAACTTCAATAATTATAGTACGAATTTGTTTTCTTAAATATTTATTTAGTTGAACTAACTTGAATGGGAATGACGCGATCACTTACGTCGTTTTTAAATACTTACAACATGGCGTTACGGCTACATTACGTATAACTAAATTATAGTTATAAATTCAATAAGTTTTTTAGGAATAAGCCAAATAGGTTAAATGAGCGCCATGTCCGCAGACAACCCCCCGTACTGCGTGCGGCACCGGTACTACGCGACGCTGCCGGAGGACGCGGCCAACGGCACGCGCGTGATGGCGCTGGCCACCGGCGACGCCGACGCGCCCGCGCCGCGCCTGCGCCACTACCTCACCGGCGACTACGCGCACCACTTCACCATCGACAAGGTAGATAACTCGATCCCTCGTCGTTTTCTCTTTCATTCTCTCTAATCTTCACTTAGCGTGTGATTCCTGGTTGCGACCAAAGCTTTGGAGCCCAGGGTTCGGCACGCTTCAGCGACCTCTCTGATCTCGGAGATGACCATAAGTAATCATATTTACCGTCAGGCTTACTGATTGGTCGCCTCTGGTAGGTATAGAAAAAAATCGGATCGTTTACATAAAAAAGAGTGGATTCATGAAATACATTTTTCCACAGGAAACTGGCGTTGTCCGCGTAGTAGGCCCACTGGACCGCGAGACGCTGAGCACGTACAAGCTGGTGGCGCACGCGCAGGACCGCGCGCGGCCCGAGTGGGGCTGCGGCTCCGAGCTGCTCGTGGCGCTGGCCGACGTCAACGACAACGCGCCGCGCTTCTCCGCCGACGTGTACACCGTCACGCTGCCCGAGGACGCCGACGTCGGCACCCTCGTCGCCAAGGTCACTTTACAAATCTACATTTACAATTTTATTACCTATATTTGTCTGCAATTTAACACGAAAGTTATAGGAGTAAAAGGATCTCCAAAACAAATAAATGACCTTGTCAAATGAAAAAAGAATTTTCGAGCAGTCCTCTTCCACAATCGTTTACAAGCAGTCTTCTTCCAGACCACCTGTGCCACTTTCTTCCGCCATCTGTAACGATTATAACCAATTTCATTGCAGGTTCACGCTACAGACACCGACCTCGGAGAAAACCGTCTCGTCCGATACTCATTCGTGGACGACACCAACGACGCATTCGAGCTGGCGGCGGACAGCGGCATCATCACGCTGCGCGCGCCGCTGGACCGCGAGACGCAGGCGGAGCACCGGCTCGTGGTGCGCGCGCGCGACGCCGGGCGCCCGCCGCTGTCGGCCACGGCCACCGTGCGCCTCACCGTCGCCGACGTCAACGACAACCCGCCCGAGTTCGAGTTCCACCAGTACCGCGCGCAGGTGCCCGAGATCGACGCGCCCGGCACCGAGGTGCTGCGCGTGCGCGCCACCTCGCGCGACGCCGGCGTCAACGCCGACGTCTACTACTCGCTGGTCGGCGGCGACGGCCGCGACGACTTCACCGTCGACCGCTCCTCCGGCACGCTCTCCATCGCGCGCCCGCTCGACTACGAGCGCCGCCGGGAGTACGCGCTCACGGTGCAGGCCATCGACGGCGGCTCGCCGCCGCTCAGCGACCGCGCGGCCATCAACATCACCGTCACCGACAGCAACGACAACGCACCCGTCTTCTCGCTGGAGTCTTACGGAGCTCGCGTTCGCGAGGACGCCGAGGTGGGCGCGCGGGTGCTGCAGGTGATCGCGGACGACGCCGACTCCGGCGCCAACGGCCGCGTCGCCTACTCGATAGCTCGCGGCGACCGCGACGGCCACTTCAGCATCGACGCCGACACCGGCTACGTGTCCGTGGCGGCGCCGCTCGATCGGGAGGCGATCCCGGCGTACGTACTCGAGGTGCGCGCGCGCGACCGTGGGCTGCCGGCGCTCGAGACGACCGCCCTCGTTAACATCGAGATAGTGGACGCCAACGACAACCCGCCGTTGTTCGCCCGGACGAACTACAGCGCCGTCGTGCAGGAGGATCGACCACTCGGATACACCATCATCAAATTTGAAGTTGAGGACGCGGACGCTCCGCCTAACGCCGCACCCTACACGTTCGATTTTCAATCTGGCAACGAGATGGGCGCCTTCCGACTGGAGCAAGATGGATACCTTCGCTCCGCTACGCGATTCAACCACCGAATCAAGGATCGTTATGCTCTTCAAATCCGCGTATTCGACAACGGCACTCCACCTTTGTTCTCTGATGCTTGGGTGTACATCAGAGTGATAGAAGAATCGCAGTATCCACCCGTGATCACTCCACTAGAAATTATCGTCAATTCGTACCTCGATGAATTTCCAGGCGGCACTATAGGTCGAGTGTTCGCCTCCGACCGCGACGCCTACGACACGCTAGCGTATGCGATAGCCCCGGTGGACGGCGCTCCCTACCCTCCGACCGACCTGTTCGAAATAGACCCGGCGAACGGCACGCTGCGCGCCGCGCCGCGGCTCGACGTCGGAGACTACCGGCTCAACGTGACCGTCGACGACGGCAAGTTCATCAGCTTCGCCATCGTGCGCGTCGCCGTCGTGCTCATATCCGACGAGATGCTCGCGCAGGCGGTGGTCGTGCGGTTCCGCGAGGTGACCGACCGCGACTTCGTGCTCAGCCACCGCAAGGGCTTCGTCCGCGCCGTCGCCGAGGCCACCGACTGCGACCCGGCGGACGTCGTCATCGTGAGCGTGCAGCCGTCCGGCGACGGCGGCGAGGCGGAGGCGCGGCGCGCGCGGCGCCAGGTGGCGCAGGACCTGGACGTGGCGTTCGCGGTGCGCGCGCGCGCCGAGGGCGGCGGCTTCCTGCCGGCGGACGCGCTGCGGCGGCGCCTGCACGCGCACCTGGAGCGGCTGGAGGAGCGCACGCGGCTGGTGGTGGAGGAGCTGGTGCGCGTGGCGTGCGGCGGCTGCGTGCACGGCGCGTGCGTGGAGCGCGTGGCGCTGCGCGCGGCGGCGCTGCGCACGGCGGGCTCGGACGTGGTGGCGCTGGTGGCGCCGGCGCACCGCCTGCGCGGCGAGTGCGCGTGCGCGGCCGGCTTCGCGGGCGAGCGCTGCGACCGCGCCGCCGAGCCCGAGGGCGCCGAGCGCGCCGCCGTGGCGCAGCTGCAGGGCGACGGCTACCTGGTGTACCGCCTGGAGCGCGGCGTGGTGGAGGGCGCGCGCCTGCTCGACGACGAGCTGACGCTCGCGCTCCGGTTCCGCACGCGGCGGGAGCGCGGGACGCTGCTCCAGGTTGGTCACTTTTACGTATTGACTTCTTAAAAAGATAAATCTTGACAAAAGTCGGCGAAACCTACATGAGTGTCCGATTTCAGGCGTCGGGTCGAGTGGACTACGCGTGGCTGGAGGTGGCGGAGGGCTACCTGCAGTTCCGCATGGAGCTGGGCTCGGGCCCGGCGCTGGTGCGCGCGTCCGTGCCGGTGGCGGACGGCGCCTGGCACGACGCGAGGCTCGAGCGGAGGGGGGCTACGATGCGACTCACGGTATGTAGCGTGTCCAAATGTTTCACGTTCACCAACAGTTACAGGTGTCACTATACACAGTTAAAAAAAACGTTGCATCGCACAATTAATATTCAGTGTTTCCAATCGTAGTACCAAATTTTCATTATAACAACTATGACTCGGACTATATTATCTTTGCTGGTTCACTCACAAAGAATTGCTAAGAGTCGGTTATGAGTAAATATTAAAAAGTAGAATAAAAAGATTACCAAGCACGACTATGTCTCAAAAGATTAGGCAATCAAATAGGATTGTTCGGTTGCAGGTGGACCGGCGCAGCGCGCACGCGCAGACGCCGCCGCCGAACGCCGTGCTGGACGCGCGCGCCGACCGCCTGCTCGTCGGCGCCGCGCTCATGCGCCACGCGCACGCGCTCGCCCCGGAGCAGGTACGACTCTTGCAGGAATTATGTTTTTCGTTTTTTTTTATCGATCAATACATAGAGGAATTTTAAAACGAATCCCATCTTTAAATTCACCTGTCGTAGATCGATCCTTAAAAGCAAGTACGAGTAAGCTGAAGTGGTTCGGGTTCGGGAGGATGTAACTAATAGACTCTGTGCTCTTGTTAGATTTAAGTATTTGGCACAAAACATTCGTCGTCATTAATGTTGAGAACGACGCGCAGGTGACGTACGGGTTCCACGGCTGCATCGCGGACGTGCGGCTGGGCGGCGCGGCGCTGCCGCTGGAGGAGGGCGGCACGTCGGGCGACGGGCGCGCGCAGCTGCTGCGGCGCGTGCGCGTGCGCGTGGCGCCGGCCTGCGCGCCGCTGCCGCCGCCCACGCCCTGCGCCTCCTACCCCTGCCTCAACGGCGGCACCTGCCGCGAGGCGCCCAGCCTGCTCGAGGGCGAGGTGCGTAACGTGATCCAGACATTCCGCCGTTTATTATGAGTGTTCATATACATCCCAGCATATAAACTTTGTCTTGTCATTTCTGAAATTCTAAATGGAGTGTGTATACATCCCAGCACGTGCGACTCGCGCTCGGGTAGTGCCACGTCACCCCATCTTTTTCCGTATGTCCAGCTATTAAGTGAACGATGTGTGTGTATCGTCAGGGCGAGCCGCGCGCGGACGAGGGCTACACGTGCCTGTGCCACGCGCGCTTCCTGGGCGCGCGCTGCGAGACGGACACGGACGCGTGCGCGTCGCAGCCGTGCCTGCACGGCGGCTTCTGCTCGCCGGCGGCGGGCGGCGGCTTCCGCTGCGCGTGCGCGGCCGGGCTGGGCGGCGAGCGCTGCGAGCGCGGCCGCTGGTGCGCGCCCGACGTGTGCGCGCACGGCGGCGCCTGCGAGGAGGGCGAGTGGGGCCCGTCGTGCCGCTGCCGCGGGTACTACGGCCCGCGCTGCCAGTACGACGTGGACGAGTGCGCGGGCGAGCCCTGCCTCAACGGCGCCACGTGCCTCAACGAGCCCGGCTCCTTCCGGTGCCTCTGTCCGCCTGATAAGACCGGTCAGTATGGCCGATCTCACTCGCAGCTCTCGTATCACCCGCGGACTACTCGCTCGTCGAGAAAAATATAGCGGTACCTAAACTATCTCACCTCGTTCGACAGGCATGAACTGCGGCAACCCGCTGTACTCCGTCGCGGTGTCGTCGGGCGGCGCGGGCGGGCAGGGCGCGCGCGCGCTGCGGGACGCGTGGGCGTGGGCGTGCGCGGCGCGCTGGCCGCTGGCCGCCGCGGGCGCCGCGCTGCTGCTGCTGCTGCTGCTGGCCGTGGCGCTGCCGCTGGCGCTGCGCCGCCGCCGCCGCCGCGGCGTGCCGCTCGCGCTCAACAGCGAGAAGCTCCCGCCGACCGCTCGCGCGAAGCTCTCCAACCTGGAGGCCGTGGCCGGCAGGCGCGAGCGGCCGGCGTCCTGCGCGGAGCCGCCGCCCGCGCCGCTCAACAACGTGGACACGCTGCGCAGCTACGGCTCCGCGGGCGACGAGCTGGAGGGCATCCCGCCCGACTACCGGCGCAACCTCAACATCGACCCGGCGCACGACCGCAAACCCTGGTCGGAGCAGATGCATCTGCACACCTTCGTAGACAATAAGATATACAATGGTGAGCCTCGGTCCTTTCCTTAACCATCTAATAGTACCTAATGTTCTGGTTAATCGTTCAGTCTAGGTACCTACGTAAAAGGGTATTCTAAAACTGATATTTTTGTGTCGCAGACCTGAAAGGCAGCAAGACCAGGTCCCGGACGAGATCCCCGGGCGCCCTGCGGCCGGGCGCAGGCGTGCCGGCGGGCGTGGGGGCCGGCGAGCCGCACCTGGTGGGCGGGTACCACTGGGACTGCTCGGACTGGTGCGGCGGCGGCGGCGCGCTGCCCGGCATCAGCGAGGTGCCGGGCTCGGAGCGGCCGGACTCGTCGTCGCCGTCGCCGCCGTCGCCGCCGCCCGCGCGCCGCCGCGCGCCGCCGCTCGCCGACACCTGCACCGACTCCGCGCCCGACGACCTCGACCTCGACGCCCGGGACATCGACACCTCGCGGTTCGCCGATGGTGAGCGCGATCGTCTTATAGCTCATCACGAGCATGCTCATATTCTTATCTCCCGTACGGAAGGCGCACGTTTATATCACTGAGCGAGCAAATCTTAATCTAAAATTAATCTTAATCTACTTAAATCACGAGCGAACCTACTGATCGCCGATATACCTGTTCCAGCGTCGTCTTATCTTCTTCACCCGGACGAGTACCTGCCGCACCCGGACGACCTGACGTGCTCGCGCACCTCCGACACCGAGCCGCTGCGCGCGCGCACCCTGCGCGAGCCCGACGCCGCCAGCCTTATAACTATGCTCGGTGCGTTCACGATTTTTAAGTACTCAAAATCAGCAGCTTTCGGAAATACAGCTCTGTTTCGATCTCAACTCACGACTCACCGACCCCCTCGTTTCATTTGTACAGAAGAACGAAACTCGCTACTGGGCGGCGTCGACGCGGGGTCGTGCAGCGACCTGTCGGCGAACCTGTGCGAGATCGAGGAGTCGGAGGCGGAGGAGGCGGAGGAGGCGGCGGAGGCCGGGCGCGCGCGCCACACGGACGTGTGACGGCGGCACGCGGCCGCCGCGCCGCCCCCGCGCCCGCGCCCCGCGCGCGGCCTCTAACCGCCCGCGCCGGCCCGCGCCGGCGCCCCGCGTCCGCCCGACGAACTCGAAACCCGAATTTAGCCGACCGGCCTCGCCCGATCACGAGCGGCGAGGGGTCCCGGCGCCGGCCGCGGTGCTCGCTCCGCGATTCATGTAAATAGTGTAAATATGTAAATGAGACTAATCTAATTAAATCGAGTACCTCGTGATACTGATATAGTGGCTTGAAGTTATCTGAGAGATATAAAAATTCGCATTCGATTCGAGTAACGTTTGTGACGCGATGGATGTCACGCTTGTGTGTGTGTGTGGAGTCTTAAAAATGAAATATTCAATAATGTTAACGAGTAAACTTGTACGTACATACATAGTTGGAAATACACTGTTGATTTGATGATACGAGAACTTCTATGAATATTACTAATTTTAAAGATCTTTATATACAAATCATAATAGTATAATATTGCGTTGTGATAATGAGTATTTAATACGAATTTTGATGTAAACTGTACTCCCAATCCAATTTTATGAAAATCATTAAATTAATGGCACACGGTAATGAACTTGAGAGAATAATTTCTGTGAAATTATGTGTTATGCAATATTAAATAGCATGAATTAACGAATAATCATTTATAATCAATTAACGGGATTTTAATGTCTTAATCTTCATTATTTGGTAATCAACTTTTTATTGAATTGGATTAGGAAATATTACATTAGTGAGTGAGAATATGCCTATTTTATACTTTCAAGGATGTTGCAGATTACAATAGTATTAATTATATATTAATTTAACGATGGACTAACTCTCGCCCGCGACTTGGCCCGAATGGAGTTGGCCGGCTTTAGATCTCGGTTGTATGGGACTGCATTATAAGTACATGACATATTAATAATATTGTATTTACTAATAAACATTATCTGGATCACAACACTACGTACAATAACATGCAGAAACTAATTTTAAAAATATAAAACCGACAGACATGTTTCTTATATGCATTAGTTATGTCTTATTCCAGCTTATTAGTTCAGAACGGTTTGGCATGTTTCTGAATCTTGGGTATAGTTACAAGTAGTTGTGTTACTGACAATTATTTGCTACTGATTCGTTTCCACAAACCAACCGAGTAAAGCGAATAAACAGTGTTTGTCGGTATCCTTGCCAGTATACCTTAAAGTTGATTTAGTATAACGCTTGTATTTCTTCCAATTGGTATTAATAATTATTTAACCAAATGAAATTCCATATTGTAGTAATTTTCAATCGCGGGACCATACCGTAACTATAGCATTTATGTAAAATGTCACTATGTAAGTATTATTGTGTATGTTTAGTTTGTTCTTCTGAGTGACGGGTGAGTGTGAGTGGAGC
Source organism: Cnaphalocrocis medinalis (assembly GCA_014851415.1). NCBI lineage: Eukaryota > Metazoa > Arthropoda > Insecta > Lepidoptera > Crambidae > Cnaphalocrocis > Cnaphalocrocis medinalis. The sequence goes on from CM026278.1 coordinate 17,766,599, forward strand.
TGTATCGTTAGGGCATGGGCCTCGTACCGACTGACCCGCGAGGCGCGCTGTACATACGTAGGAGACGCGTCGCTGTACATAGCGCGTAGCGTAGCGGCGAGCGCGGCCGCCCGCCGGCGCCGCGCAGACCCGACGTTTTTATTTAAATTATAATGGTGCTCTGACTATAGGTTCATATCATAACTTTAAACTGTGCATTTATATGAAATCGTAGGGTAAAGTTCTCCTTATAGGTTAGCGAATTACATTTAAGCGATCTATTTTTATATGTATGAGACCCTGTGTAATCGGTTAGAGAAGGCGCCTCCCGCCTGTTCGCCGCGCCCGCGCCCCGGGCGCACCCAACCATTCCGTTGTCGATATTCCGACTTATGTTCTTTTCATACAGCCACCAAGTAAAGTACCTACTACACTAATTAGCAAACACAGCTGCGTTGTTAGGGTAATTTGTTTATAACTATTACAATTATTTATTTTAATTATTGTTGTGTAAGTTTTCACACGACTAATAAAGAAAATTTAAATGTCAATGTGTCTTATTTCCTTCTAACCAAAAAAGCAATCCTTTTTAGGGTTCCGTAGTCTACTAGGGATCCTTATAGTTTCGTCATGTCTGTCCTGGCTGGTTTTCCGTCGTTTCTGCACCGATTGCCACGAAAATTGGTAGAGATTCATACTGATAATGCAAAAAAATGGTTTTGAAAATTATCGAAAAATAATTATTTTTCACCCCAATACAGCGAAAAGTTAATTCGAAAAGAATAATTACTTACCCCATCGTGTGGGGTATCGTTAAAAAGGTATCTTTAAATACAACAAAATTGCTTTGAAACAATGTAAATCAAACCCCCTCGAGATATTATAATGCAAAGTTAAAATTAGATCTTATGGCTACGGAACCCTTTCATGTGCGTGTCCGACACGCTCTTGGCCGGTTTTTTCTTATTAAATTTAGAAAGACTTACTTACTCGTCCGTCTGACGGCCTCTGGTCTGATTACGCATTTAGTCACCTACTTTAAAGACCCTTACATGCCAAAGGACGTGGGTTTGATCACTTCTGTTCATGCCAAAGCGTGGATCTTCCACGGTGATATTTTAATATATAACATTAAAACAAGTCGTTATCAATAGCTCCCAAACTTGTAATCCTATCATTATGAGTTTGAGTATATTTTGTGGTCGGTTTTTAATCGGGGAGAATTATGAGCTTTAAACACACCGTATTTGCGTAGGTAAATATCATTTATTTGATAATTTGGGTAAAAAGTCCGTGGTGTCATTATGATGCGAGTGCGAGTGTACAAAAGACAGACACTATTAAATTTACTCCTCCTGAGCTGGGCCTCACGGCGTAGGGACGCCGCTGACTTTGGGCCTGCGCTCTGATTGATCAATCAAAGCACGGCGCCACATAATGACAGGCAACCAACCAGGTAAAGCCGCGAAAATATGTCTGAAATTGTTAAATGTTAAGGCTTTAGCATGGTTAGCATGTTCATTAATAATAACAACGCTTTACTAATTAAGTATATTCAAGATATTATTTTATTTGCTTCTAACAACAAACAATAATCTGAGAGGATGATAAAAGCTGATAATATACCTATTACTAAATAGCATTAAATTGTATTCAATGTTTTGAACTTTTTTAAAACTGTTCGAATTGTGGCTGTATAGATTTTAATATCTTGACTAAAAAAAATACACAAGGGCTAAAAAAGTGGTTTTTACATAAATGTTCGCAACGTGGATGGTGGCTGTATAGATTTTGATATCTTGGGCATTTCATTGGGTAGAAAAAAAAACACAGGCGCGAAAAATACCTCTACTCTTTTAGACAAATTGGTAAGTTAAGTAAGTGGTGGTATGTAAGTGGAAGAAATCATTAATTTTTAGTACACGGTGAGTTAATACAGATCTCATAATTATAATCTCATACAAAACGTTTGTTTTGTTACAATTATTATACCTAATAACATTATTTTTAACAATATAAATCAATAGTACCTACCTACCTAAGTTACCTACTATGAACTAAGTAATTAGTAAATAGACTCTGTAGGCATAATATATTATTATTACACTGGTGGGCAGATGGTACATTTGGTAGTAACTATACCTCATACGTTAAAGGTCGTGGGTTCGATCCCCAACCTGGACAAACATTCATGTGATGAACGCTTGTGTTTGGTCATATGTGTCTGGATGTATAATGTAACCTACCTGTTTAGTATTCTATTTGTGTTTCCTCTGTTGTCTGATATCTATAACACGTGCCTAAGCTACATAATAATAATATTTAGGACAGAGTCAGGTCAATGTACATTATGAGATGTGTAAATTGTGAATTTATTATTAAAGATTAAGTTCTACTGAGTTTCTTGCTGATTCTTCTCGGTAGAAATTGACCTTCCGAATCAGCAGTAGATTATTAAATCTGACATTTATAAATGTTCTGTAAAGGTCTTAAATTGAAAAAAGAGATTTTGATTTGATTATTGGAAATTAATTTACTTCATAGCTAAGTTAGTCCCCTTTATACCACTTGTTGAACCACGAATATAAAGGATGTCTTTTGTAAAGTTTTCATTTTGTTAGACAAAAGCAACGTGCGACTTACGAGGCGGCGTGGCGAGCGCTGCGAGGCTGCGACCCCGCCGGCGGCCGCGCCGCGTCCCCGCCGCCGCCGTCAGTTCAGTGATAAGTAATTAGGTAGGAACTTCCTTATTATACGAATGCGAGTTTGTTTAGAATTAAAATGTTTATCATAAATCTCCCAGAACACCCAGACTCGGAACCTTATCCAGTAAAATTATTTTCCTAAATTTGATTGACACGAACCAGTAACTGAACCCAAAATAATAAATAATAATAAAGTCCGGGACATAATTGCCCGAGATTAAGGACATAAAACATACATAATAATAATAATAAATTGAGACAACATCACATACATTGTCCTGGTCCCAAACTAAGGTTTTCCCTTGTACTATGGAAACCAGAAACAACGACGGAACCACAACACCCAGACCCAACACAAATAGGTATAAATATACTATAGAATGTATCGACGATCACTAATCGACCTCTCCTGTGGGACGCGACTCACACGGTTAAATTTGCCATAAGATATGCCCACGGTCGCCCAGCTGGACATGCGGGTTGGTGATCTGCTCCATTAATTAATAAAATATACCTACAGCCATATCAAAATTATTTGCTGCATAAGAATTGTGATTTCATACATATATACCCCTATATTTTTCATTTTTTTTAATTCAGGTTGCCTCCACCCCTTCCACGCTTTACTAGGAGCCTGCGGCTGGCCCTCTCTTGCTACGGGTATTCACCGTCTCGTCTACGTCTCATCATCGAACGTCAGTCGTCACAGAAGAGTTAAGTATAATGTTGTTCGTCGATCCGTGTCTCGTGAAACACGATCTCGCGAGTGCGTCAGACGGGCGGCAATCACCCACAACGATCAAGTGTTGACTGCGGGACTCATGTACGAATTAGAGTAAACAGACAGATTGGTAATATTAACATCGTTATTTCTGACCTACTGCACTGCAAGTGGTACACACAGGTAAGTGACCTATGTGTCCCGGTATTTAATAGGTACATAATGTTTCATAATTATATAATATGTTTTCCACACCGGTCGGTAGTTCTAGTTTATTTTTAAACCACTTACGTTGAATAATTTTCAGGCGTGGAGCGCGGCCGGCGCGGAGGCACGCGACAGCGCTGTCGCGTTGGTGCAATGGTGGTGGAAATAGTTCCGGTAGGTTTGACTGTCTTACTTGTGTTTACTTGCATATTTTTCTCCTACTTTAACCTATTTATATTGAGAGCGATGGTAGGTAAATTGGTAAGAACTGTGCATTTTAAACGGGAGGAAGTTCGATACACCCTTGGGTTTATTTAAATGTAATTGCATCTGCGTGCATATTTTCATCATGCATTGACTCGGCAGTGAGAGGAACCTTGTAACTATAGATCACTCGGACTGGTGCCCCTGTTTATATAAAGTCAAACGGCAGTCGCGTCATTGTACCTAATTATTACCAAACTCACCAACTCATGATCTAAGCGAATGAATGGTCCAAGCGAACCCCGGGTGCAAAGCGATGGCTGGCTGGGAATACGAGAACACACTGAGAAAATTATGACAATATCGGTACAATGTTTTTACAATAATTTTGAAGCCAGCCTGTGATTTTAATTATTTATTACATTATGTAGGGAAACTTTCTGCCTCGAACTACAAAACTGTGGAATGAGCTGTCACCGGCGGTGTTTCTGAACCGGTACGGCCGGGGGGCGAGCGTGTTCCTTCTTAAGAGGTCGGCAGCGCATTTGCGACTCCTCTGGTGTTGCGGGTGTCCATGGGCGGCGGTGATCACTTGCCATCGGGTGATCCGTCTGTTCGTCTGGAACTGAAGAGAATTGAAGTTGGATAGATGGATAGATACTCTTTGTTGCGCGACACATTGCAGAACTTAATGCTAATGGTGGTTTCCAAGTACAGTGTCGGCGGCCTTATCGCTAAT